>NW_019168015.1:6843641-7317526 GCF_002303985.1 Durio zibethinus | reverse complement strand
TCACTCATTCTATATTCCTAATAATGAATGTTCAGACAATTGTAACAATAATTTAGGATTCAATTTTATAAGTTTCATTCATACTAACGAGATTGATTATTTGAACCCCTAATTTGTTAGGGTGAATTAAAGTTGACATAAAGCCCTTTAAGAAAATGTGGTCCCTTATATCCATAAGCTTGCTTTCATTCAATATAGGTTCTTCAAAGAAAGTATTCATATTTGAAATGAGAAATGATCATCATTCTTTTACCTTTCATAAAAAGTGAAATTATCTATTTGTTACCCTTTTTGAGCCTATTATGATTCATTTGGAAGAAACCTACCAAGGATTATCCTCTATATTAAGGGACAAAGTTTGACAAAAGATTATTTGAAAAAAAAAATGTAAGTTGCAAATGAATGTTAGGGCAAAAAATAAAAGAAGCAACATAAAAAGCTTTTTGTGTGTGAATCCTTTTTGAAAAAAAAACTAAAAAGAAGAAAGTGAAATTGTAAGATGAAAGAGAAATAAGAATATGAAAGCACTTGATAAAGAATGGGGCAAAATACATGGTGTTTTAAATGATTAGAAATGATTATTTAGTTTGTACCCTTTCAAACAAATATTTTTAATCTACTTTATCTTTTTTTTTTTCATTACCCTTTACCATAGCCTAAGTTACATGGCTTAAAAGTTCATTTCGATCAAACATGAATGCTGAAATTGAATAGTCATATATTGAATTAAGACATGCTTATGGCATTAGTAAATGAGGTCTTATATTTTAGGGTTCATATGGAATTTAGTGGGAATGTTTATGGTGAATGAAGCGTAAAAAAAAGATGAAAAAAAGAATGAAAAATGAAAAAAGATAAAAAAAATGAAATAATGAAATAACAAAAAAAATGAGAGAAAAGGAAAACTTAAAACAAAAACCCAAATGATGATTTCAGTGAAAGAAGATATATTAGCTAAAAGCATAAATAGAAAAACTAAGTGTATTTATGAGTCTAATGGGCTAAGAGGCAAGATTTGGATTGTAAGGTTGAAGAGATAAAAAATGGCAATAAAATGAGTTTTAAAAGGAAATTCCAAATTGGTGTAAAAAATTATCTGAATATTTATTATTTTGGATGTTCAAATCCCAACATTTATCCTATCAATATGTTTTGACATTGTCCATCTGTCTATTATCCTTTAATAGACTTATTCTTATATTGAATATCTTTTTTCTTCGAACCACCTTGTTCATCACCATTCTTGCTTTCTTATAATGACAAAATATGTGATGAATCGTATTTTTCATGAAATTGAAATGATAAAAATAAATTGTAAAATACCTAAAAGATCCCTACATTACTTTGAAAAGAAAATCGATAGTGATAAGGGTGAAATAGAGATAAGGTGATGAAAGAAACTTGTAAAAATGTCAATCCTCAGAACTTTCAAACTAAAAAAGAAATGTTTTAAGAAACGTTCAAATTTGGTGATTGCAATTGGCAAAAGGACATTTTGGGTCATAAAGAGTATAGAAGTTATGAGGATAACCAATTTTGAAGATGGAAAAAAAAGTCTTGAAAACTTTTTTACCATAATTTTTTATGCATTCATTACATCTCACACATTACATTCATGACATTAATTGTATACATTATGAACAAGTAGTTTTAAGTCTTGAAATTGAAATTAGCAAAAGGTTGAAAATTTCATAAGTAATGGAGTTTTGAACTTTGGCTGAGACCAAAATAAATTTTTTAAATTGAACCTTGATGAGAAAAGGATAAAACTTTAACTATTGGTTAAGAGGTTTAAAAAAATGTTCCTCTATCTTGGTGAGAGAATTTTAAAAATAAGTAAGATTTGTAAAACCTCCGGACATAATTTTAAAATCCTTTGGACATGATTTTTAAGCCTACGGTTGTTATTTCCAAGATCTTTTTTTGACTTAGGCGTAGACCTAGTCATTTTTTAGCATTGACTCAGTTCAGTCACTTTCATTTTTTACCTTAGCTTAGTCTTTCATCTTTAACCTTAGCTCAGTTCTATTACCTTTATCTTCGACCTTGACTCAATCCGATCATCTTCATCTTTGACTTTGGCTCAGTCTGATCACTTTTATATTCGACTTTGGCTTAACCCAAATTATATAATTTTTTCAATTTTGGCTAAGTCCAAGTCATTTCATTGTTTGACTTTGGCTAAGTCCAAGTCGTGCCATTTTCTGACTTTGGCTAAAAATAAGTCATTTCTTTTTCTAACATTGATTAAAACTAAGTCATCTCATTTTTTGGCTACAACTAAGTCCAAATCATCATTTTTTGACTTTTGACTTTGTCCAATTCATTCCATGTTGAACTTTGACTAAGACTAAATAATTTCTTCTTTGAACCCGGATATATTGGAAGTCTATGTTTTTGCATAATTCTTGTTATATAGAAAATGCACAAAAAGAGACAACTATAAATACTCTATTTTATTGGGGGTCCAAATCTATCAAGCTTAGACTTGCTTTAAACCCAATTGTTGGATTTTTTATTTTTATTTAATTTATTTTATTTCATGATTTTTACTTTTATTGAATTTATATGTACATATGTATATTTACCTTAGTTACTCTTTCTGTTTATTTCTTTATCCTTTTTTGTTTTTTAGTTTTTTTTTTAACTTTATTGATTTCATTGTTATTGATTATCCTTATATTTAATTCTATTTATATTTTCTTTAAATTATCTAATTACTAAAAAATAAAATAAAAAAGGGAATGATTGACAAGAAAAGGATAAATGATTGGTGATACTTGGCTTGAGTTTGAATTGCTTAGAGATAAATGTTGATTATTTGATAATGCAAAAATTTTTGAAAAATAAATCCTATGTGATCAAGAACTTTATCAATTTTTTCCTATAAATAGATTTGTACTCAATAGACCAAGAAATGCAATAATTGGAAAGAAAACATAGGAAAAAATTAGAGAGGCAGGCAAAATTGAGAAATAATAGACTTGTATAGAAGTTTGAAAAGGTTTTGTTATCTGGTTGTTGCAGTTTTTAAGGAGGAATTGAAAAGTAGAAAAAAAATTAGTGTAGAGAGGGGAGTTTATATTGAAAAAGTGATTTTGGGTATTCATTGGAGTTTTATTTGTTCTTTTAGAGTTTTTAAATTTGTTTAGATTCAATTTGAGGGAGGAACAATTTAGAGGATCAAATTTCATTGAAAGAATTTTTTTTTTTTGGGAATTTTCTAAAATTTTTAGAATTCAATGAAGTTTTTAGCCAACATTTAAATTTTTTGATAGAATTTTGGGAACTTGTTTAAAAATCGACAATAATTCTAGATTCAGATAAATATTCTAGTCAATTTCCAAAACACAATAACCTTCTGGAGGTCACTTCTAGTTTTCAGCAGTCAACCCAAAAACCGACAAGATTTTCAATAAACTTTGAAGATTTTAGCAGTAAAAATCTACAAACAAGGAAAGAGGAAAAAGAGCTTTTGGAGAAGAGAGAAAAATGAGAGAGGAAAATCTGGAAAAAAAAAAAAAAAAAAGGAGTTTAACTTTTTATATTCGACTAAATATAACATCATTTTAAGAGGTAAAAAATGAACTGAATCTTTTAAAAGATCCATGTGCTGCTTAATGGATGACCTGACCCATTTACACTCATTCTATACTTTAAGCCGATTGTAAGCCATGCCATCCCAACCTAAGTTGAGCCACCAAGCCTCCAAGCCATCTTTAAGTTTGTAGTCGAGTCGTTAAGTAGATTGTTTAGTCAAATCGAGTTTTTTTTATTTTTCTTGTTGTCTTATTTATTAAATTAATAATTTTTTAAGTATATTTTTATTTATCCTTTTATTTCATTTATTTATTTTTTTAAATAAGTTTTTATTTTAAAAAATTTAAAGAAAAGTACAAAATTAATTTCTCCTTAAAATAAAAATATTTTTCAAAAATGAGAAAAAAGTTAAAGTATTAATTTTTCCTTAAGATAAAATTTCAAGAAAATTTAAGGGAGAAATTGAAATATCAATTTTTTCTCAAAAGAAAATCATTTTAAAAATTTGAAGAAAAAGTTGGAATACTAGTTTTTCCTTAAATTTTGGAAGGAAAAAGTTAAATTATTAATTTTTCCTTAAATAAAAAATAATTTCAAAATTTTAAGAAAAACACTGAAGAATCAATTTTTCCTTGAAATTAAATTTTTTCTAAAAATTTTATAAAAAAAAAAAAAAAAAGATAAATGGTAAATGATCCAATGACGAAACCTTTACTAAAAAAAGTAATTGTTCTTTTTAAATACTCTTGAAGTGATTTTTTTATTAATTTTTTGTCGTAATATTAGAGTTAATTTGAGAATAGTTTCTTTTATATATAAATTTTTAAGATTTAATAGATAATACGAAATAATTAAAATACTATCTTTTCATGAGTTATGAGAGTATTATAATTTTTTTTATACATAATCGTACTCCTTATTTTAATTTAGTTTCGTAAATCAAAATATATTTTAAAAAAATATTCAAGTTAAATTTAAGATATTTTTTTAAAGTGAGAAAATTTCACTTAAGTGATCAATTATATATAAATAATAAAAAATTCATGACAATTCTTAAAAATTATATCCATTGATAAATTTATGAATCCATAAGGGACGTTCAATGAATAGTTTCCCAACCAGCCAACAGTCTCCTGTCATTGTTTCCTCTAGCACTTGCCTCGCTTCAATCTGTATGCAGTCGCTCTCTTCTTCTATTAGAACTCCAAAGAAGTACTTTTTTGTCTCTATGTTTTTTATGAGAACCCATCTTTTTATTATTTTGAAATACAAGAATTCAAACTTAGTTATTTGAGTAAAAAAAAATACTATATCTACTACCGAAACAAATGTTTGTGATACATTTTTTTATTACTTTTTAACAAAATAAATTATATAAATTAATTAAACTAAAATTTAATATTTATTTAATTATATTATTTTAAATTTTTTTTTTTTGTTTAAAAGAGAACAACGCCTTATTACACGAAATGAAGAGAAGATGACTTTGTTCGAACATAAATTTTAATATTTTCCTTAAGATTTTATTGCCATTAAGTTAAGAAGCCAAAGAAAAAATTATATTGTTTTGATTCTTTTAAAATGTTACGTACACTCGCAAGGATGAATATGAATGGTGCACCCGATTGGGGTAAGCCCAAGGGGGAACATAGTAGTGCCATTTCACAAGCAAAAGGATGATAGCTGGGAAGTCAAGCTTCAAGGCTAGCTGGCTACTACAAGTTTGATTGGAATTTAGGCGAATTAATTTGGATTATCAGAATATTGTAATTGTATCAATCTTAAACACGCATCTCCCTTTCAAAATTTTACTTTCTTTTGGTAAAATAGGTTTCCCTAAATCATGCTCAAGCTCACCTCTTGAATGTTCTAGTTGCTTTGAAGATAATGCTCCAAGCCCTTCTCCAGAACGTAGGCTCCATTTTTTTTTTTGGAA
Organism: Durio zibethinus; assembly: GCF_002303985.1. The sequence goes on along the minus strand of NW_019168015.1, from coordinate 7,312,050 downwards.
ATTAATTTTTAGAAAATATTTTTTGAAAAATATTAATATTTTTTTTAAAGAAATAGAGATTTTTGGCTATTTGGATGAATTAATAAAAATATTTTTTTGTTTGATCGTTTTTTGAAAAATCATTTTTTAATTTTATTGACATAATTATTAAAATATTTAAATTATTTATTATTGAAATTATTAATATTATAAAATAAGTATGTTTTAATAATAATATTTAATATTAAAATGTTATATTAATATAAAAATACTTAAAATAAAACTATTTATTATTATTTTTATTAATACAATAATATTTAAAATATTTAAAATATTTATACTATTAAATTAGATATATTTTATATTTAAAGTATCCATTATTAAATCATAAAAAATATTTTTTATTTATATTTTTTGTTAAAAACTAACATAAATACATTAACATATAAAATATAAAAATAGTATGTTTTAAATAATGTACGTACTTCTTGCTAATTGCTAACTCTAGTGCTTCTCATTTGCTAACCCTAGTGCTTCTTATGAAACAATAAATGAAGATCTCCAACCCCATCTAACCCGACTCCTTACCCTCTTTGTTGAATTTGTATAAATTAATTTAGTAGAAACCACATTTCATAAGTGAAACTATCTTAACCATAACACGATGAAGTTTACGATACATGTGATGCAAAAATATAATGCATTAAATATTTTTATTAGTTAAAATCTCATTAAAAAATCTCTCTCATAATTTACTTTGTTTGGGTTGACAGCTTGTCATAACCCATAATTTAAACTTAAACAAGTGCAACATTAACATGGCAAACCATTTTTATTCCAATTCTTGGAAAAAGAACATTTTTTATTTTATTTTTGCATACAATGAATCTACATGGCAAAATGTTAGGCAGTTAGGCGTAGATGCCATACATCCTTTTATATGTATCTCTTGAAACTTCTAATACTCTTTTAAAATAACAATACAACACGTACGTATATGTATATTATATATAATTGTAAATCTATAGAAATGCAAGTTCATAGTTTGTCTTTAAAACGCCAACAATGGCACCTTGAATGGAAGCTTTCAGCCTGGTCCTTTCTTACGCCGTAATTTTCATTTGAATTGTCTGCTTGATTGCGTGTGGGAAAATTATAAGTTAGGCCTTTCTTCAAAGTCAAAAACGATGGTCAGAGTAGGCAGTAATACTCCTCATTTTTGTTATCCCAACCCTTTACTAGAGTAGCCAGTGTATGAATAATGGATCTTGTTTATTACCCTATTATGGGAAATGTTGAATATGAATAATGGACCTTGATATGCTTTTGCAAAAGGTAAGAGTGTCCAAGTTGTTGAAACTTGAAAGTGTTTTTTTTTTTTTTTTTACGAAGCATGATTGTTAGGAAGATCTTTGCACAAGTTATAAAAAAAGCATATATACTTTTCACCTTTGCATATCCAATTATCCACCCAGAAAGTTTTCTACCGTCTAACTTGAGCTTGTTGATATCTTTTATTGGAAAATTCTAGTAAGGCCTGCTCCTACATCCAAAAATGTAAGATGGAATCGCAGCCTATGAAAATAACCCATTATTTTATTTGACTTCCCAGCTATAAATATGGTAAACCTGTTAGCATGGAAAGCATCATCTGCAAGAAAACAGAAGAGAAAAGGTTAGCTTACAATTAAAATGAAGAACAGCTCCATGTCTCTTTCATACCACAACTCCAAAATTCCAGAATCAAGTGTTCATAACTTCAATGATAATAGAGCCAAGGGGTCCAATGTAACAGAGGAAAAGCCAGCTGCAGCCCCAAATAAGCTAGAGAAAAAGCCGTCCGTCGACATAAACGCAAGTGCCGAGGCGTTCATCCAGAAATTCAGGCACCAACTTTTGCTCCAGAGGCTTGAATCCATTGAGAATTACGAGCAAATGTTGGCTAGAGGGCTCTGATCAGTTGCCCTGGTATTCTGCGCTAGCTTCTTACAGTCGTTTCATTAATTTGTTTTATAGCTTGTATTTTGTCTATGATCTATGAATAAATATGTATAGATGATATCGAGGGCTCAAAATATGTTAAATAACAATCTTCATATTATTGTACAATCAAATACAAGCTTTTTGTTTTTGTACTATAATATCATGATGAATTCTTGTGATCTCCATTTCCCCTGTAACCCCTACCTCTGTTTTTCATGTCTTTCAAATGATGATCTTGCATTAAAAAAAAAAAAAAAACATGTAACAGCTTTTTAATCTTGTTGTTGGAGTTAAAAATTACACCGTAAGTATATAAAAAAAAAATAACCCTAATTTTAATACTTTAAATTATTCAGTATATGGCTTATCAATTTTCTTTTTTAGCTTTTTTGGGACATAAATGAGAGGTGACTCTCTCATCCTATAAATCCTGAGAAGGATTCGAACATGAAATTTCTACGATATTCACAAGGTCCAGGAACAGCAGCCTATTGTGGTTATATGTTAGTTCTTGGATGAAGTTTATGGGAATTAAAATGGTCACTTTTGAATTTTAATTTTAGACATTTAATTTTGTTTTAAATATTTTATTATTTTAATTTGAACTCGATTTTACTATTAAATCTTAATCATAATTTTTTTGATCTATTACATGTTTCATTTTCAAATACGTATGATAAAATTCATCACATTGATTCGATTAATATTCAAAATAATTCAATAAAAAGTCTAATAAAAATCTATCCTTAAAATCTTATTAATGCATTGATGGCCATTAAACAAAAAATAAATAAATAAAAAATATATAAATCGAATATAAAATATAAAATATATTAACAAAAATAATAAAATATATAAGAAAAATGTATGGCCCAAAATGGGAGTATAAATTATTCACAACATGGCCCATAAAGTGAAACAAGAATGAACCCAAATAAATGTAAGGCCCGAACCTTGTTGAAGGCAGAAGACTTGGCCAAGGAAGGAGCCCATTCGGCTAAGCACAATTTTGCATGAAAACCGTGCATGGGATGGAAAACAAAATTGAAATGGCATCCTGGGCAACATGGGAAGCTCTTGAAAAAAAAAAAAAACTGTAAAAGGAAGACTGCATGGAGACCATTACGTGAAGAAAAACGGACCAAAAAACTGCTGCAAGAGGCATGAGTTATGGGTATAGTTGCGGCATGGAAAAAGGGGCATTAAAGAAACTGAAAACACACACCACAAAAAAAAAAAAAGAAAGAAAGCATTCGAGCAGTAGGAGGAACAGAAACGAGGAAGTTTGGCAGGTTGAGGAGGCATTCAACAGCAGAGAAACAAGGCTGAAAGAGGACGTGAGCCGAAAATAAGAAGAAACCAGAGGGAGAGGGGTGAACTAGAAAAGGAATAACAGAAAAAAAAAAAAAGGAAGAAAGAGCTGCATAAGAAAAAACAGAAACAAAGGAAGCAGAAAAACTGCAATAAAAAGTAAAAGCAAAAATAGCAGCCGGCAAGAAAAGAGGAAGGCAGAACGAAAATTAAAAAAAAAAAAAATTGGTGGTTGCATTCAGCAACAAAAAAAAAAAAAAGGAAAAGGAAATGTGAATAGGAGTAAGAGAAGAGAGGTGGCTGGAAGAGGAGCTTGAACCAGTAGTAGAAACGGAGAGGAAGGAAAAAGGCAGCAGCGAAACTATCAAACCAGGAAAGGAACGAAGAAACCAAAAGAAGAACAGCAGCAGCAAATGAAAAGGAAAAACAAATGGCAAAAAAAAAAAAAAAAAAAGAAGAAAGGTAAAAGCATTCATAGCTTCCACTCGATTTGGCTGCATTTGTGTGCATTCTATGTTGTATACATTTGCTTGTATCCTGTGTTGCCTACATACTGTCACATTTCCTCTCTTTTCTTGCGCGAAGTAAAAATGAAAGCTAAAAACTACTTGGAAGTGAAAAAATGGTTTATGGTTGTAAAGTTTCAAGCCAAGTTTGATCCTCCTTGTACCATCGCATCCAAAGCCAATTGATAATAAATGAAAGAGTTTAACTTGAATATAAGACTACAAAAAAATTAAATATTTATTAGATGTGGGATAATTCACTTTAATAAGCCCTTGTAGGCGAAAATGAAAGAAACTTACTACTTGACAAATTTGGAAAGGGTAATGAAAAAAATCTTTGCTCTGATATCATGTTAATCATCCAACTTAAAACTAGTCTTCATCATATGTAGGAAAAGATGAAAGAAGTTTTTCACTTGACAAATTAGTCTAATTTAAAACCAACTCTCATCATGTGTAGGAGAAGATGAAAGAAACCTTGCACGTGATAAACTAAGAAAAAGCAACGGAAAAAAATTTTAACTCTAATTTTATGTTAGGCACCAACTTAAAATTAATTGGCCGTAAATAGAGGAGCCCAAGCTGAATATAAGATTACATGAAATTAAATATTTATTAAATGTAAGATAACTTACTTTAATACTTAGAAGTTTGGTGTATTATTTATGTTTATGGTCCTAAGATTTTAATGAAGGTTTGCAACAGAAAATAAAATCCAAAATAGTGGCCCGTGTAGTGAAGGAATGAAGCTTGTTTTTTGTTTTTCTTTGCTTGCCGTTTTTGTGTGCAACATGCTTATAGAAGCTCATAGCTTTATTTTGTCCCATATGTTTTGGTTCTTCTCCTTTCATGTATAAGGTTCGCATGCAAAACTTCAGTGCTTCGTATGCTGCCTTTTGTGGTCAGGGAAGACTTTACAAGTTTTGTTTTTTTTTTTTTTTTGTGTTTTTCTTTCCCATATGTTAGCCAAATATGAAAAGAAAAAGATTTAAAGCTTTGGCTTTTTGTTTTAGCTTAGGTTCCTTGTTTTGGGTTATGGATGGAACACTAAATTTGTCTTTTATTATGCCCGTGCATATTTTTTTGGTGAACTTGATTACAGTTTAAATTTTGTGTATTTTAATTTGTTTGTGACTTAAATTTAAATGTTTGTTTTAATATTCATAGGATTCAATTTTATACGTTTTAATTTATTTTTGATGCAATTCATTTTTATGCATTTTAAATTTAAAAAAAGAAAAGAAAAAGCTAATAATAATAATAATAATAAGAATAAGAATAAGTTTTTTTAAAATAAAAAATAATAAAAATAAAAAATTTTAAAATCTCTATCTAGATGTTAAGGGGAATAAAAAAAAGTGTTTAAAAATTAATAATTTTTCTTAGATGTTGGAGAATTATTAAATAATAATAATAAAATATTATTATTATTATTATTATTGGGAGAGGCGTGAACTAGAAAAGGAAAGAGCAGAAAAAAAAAAAAAAAAAGGAAGAAAGAGCTGCATAAGAAAAAACAGAAACAAAGGAAGCAGAAAAACTGGAATAAAAAGTTGAATCAAAAATAGCAGCGGGCAAGAAAAGAGGAAGTAGAACGAAAGGCAAAAAAAAAAAAAAAAATGGTGGTAGCATTCAGCAACAAAAAAAGAAAAGAAAAGAAAAGGAAGTGTGAATAGGAGTAACAGAAGAGAGGTGGCTGAAAGAGGAGCTTGAACCAGTAGTAGAAACGGAGAGGAAGGAAAAAAGCAGCAGCGAAAATATCAAACCAGGAAAGGAACGAAGAAACCAAAAGAAAAACAGCAGCAGCAAATGAAAAGGAAAAGCAAACAGCAAAAAAAAAAAAAAAAAGGAAGAAAGGTAAAAGCATTCACAGCTTCCTCCCGCTTTGGCTGCATTTGTGTACATTCTGTGTTGCCTACATACTGCCACATTTCCTCTCTTTTCTTGCACGAAGTTAAAATGAAAACTAAAAGCTACTTGGAAGTGAAAATATGGTTTGTGGCTGGAAAGTTTCAAGCCAAGTTTGATTCTCCTTTTACCGTAATAGAAGCTTGGTGTATTATTTTTGTTTATGGTCCTCTGGTTTAATGAAGGTTTGGAACAGAAAATAAAATCCAAAATAGTGGCCTGCGTAGGGAAGGAATGAAGCTTGTTTTTTTGTTTTTCTTTGCTTGCCGTTTTTTGTGCAACATGCTTATAGAAGCTCATAGCTTCATTTTGTCCCATGCGCTTTTGGTTCTTCTCTTCTATGTATAAGGTTCGCATGCAAAGTTTTAGTGCTTCATCCTTGTTCACGTATGCTGCTTTTTGTGGTTAGGGAATGCTTTACAAAGTTTTTTTTTTTTTTTTTTCCCTAATAAGTAGCAGAATATGAAAAGAAAAGGTTTAAAGTTTTTGCTTGTTTTAGCTTAGGCTTCTTGTTTTGGGTTAGGGATGGACCACTAAATTTGTCTTTGTTATGCTCATGCATATTTCTTTGGTGAACTTGATTACAGTTTAAATTTTATGTATTTTAATTTCTTTGTGATTTAAATTTATATGTTTGTTCTAATATTCATGTGATTCAATTTTATATGCATTTCTATGCATTTAAAATTTTGAAAGAAAATAAAAAGCTAATAATAATACTAAGTTTTTTAAAATAAAAAATAATAATAAAAAAAGATTTGAAATCATTGCCTAGATGTTAAATAGAATAAAAAATAATGTTTAAAAATTAATAATTTCGCTTAAATATTGGAGAATTATTAAATAATAATAATAATAATAATTCAAAAATTTTAAATCCCAACCTAAATGGAGGGATTTAAAATCAAATTTTAAAAGATTAATTCTGCCTAACTATTGGGGAATTAAATCTTAGTAAAAAACTTTTGACTTAAAAAAAAACTTTAAAACATTAGAAATATAAAATTAAATCATAAAAATAAATAATAATAATAAAGTTTTTTATGAAAAGGAGAAAAGAAAAATAAATAATAAAAATAACAAAATTTTAATAGAAAAAAGGAAATATATAAAAAATATAAAATTTAATTTTTAAAAAAATTATAAAAAATGAGTTTGCTCTGAAAATTTACCTTAATGTTAAAGATTTTCAAATAGGTTTGTAAATTCCTAAAACCCTAAATTCTAGGTAAAAAATAAATCCTAAAATAAAACCCAAAATGAAATCTTAAAAATAAAGTCCCAAAATAAAACCATAAGTCCTAAAATAAAACCTCAAAATAAAACTCTTAATCTTAAGTGAAGCCCGAAATCCTAGGTGAAACCTTAAATCCTAAGCAAAATCATAAACCTTAAAACCATAAACTTATCTAAAATTCTAAATCATTCCAAAATTTAAGGATTTGTATGAAAATCTTTTATGAAGTAATTTGTTCCCGAATATCATTTAGATGATGAGGTATTTAGAAAATTTTATTTATTACAAATTTTTCATATACTTTCTTAATCTAATATAATAAAATTAAATAAAAATAAAACATGATATTTTAAATATAAAAAGTATAATAAAGTTTGCTAAAACTGAAAAGTTTAAGTAGTTTTTTTAAATTTAAGAACTCGATCTTAAATTTGCATTTTATCGTCACTTATAACATACATTTACATATATCCCATTTTAGATTAATGTTTGCACTCATTACGCACACACACACATATATATATATATATATTATATTATTGCTATTTATGATTAATCATAGCATCTTTTGTTTTTCGCATAAAAAAAGGTTCTTTGAAAAGCTGATTTCAAATAAAAAAATTAAAATAACATTTCAAGGAAAATAATTTTTAATACTCTATTTAGATGTTAGAGAGTCACAATAATTATTATTTATAAAATATGTTATTTTTACTTTTAAAGAAATTTTATGGTGAATCTTATATGAAAATGATTTATTTTGAATTCTGTGTAGATGTTAGAGAATTTTAAGATATCATTTTAATCTAAAGATTTTCACAATATTCCTAAATAAATATTTTTAATTGATTTTCTTTCTTTAAAATGAAGAGATTTATTCGCCTAAATGATGAGGTATTAAAAAATTTTTATTTTATTAAAAAATTTTCATATACTTCCTTAATCTAATAATAATAAAGTTAAATAAAGAATAAAAAATAAAACGTGATATTTTAAATATAAAAGGTCATAATTAAACTCTGTCTAAAAGTTGAAAAGTTTAAATAGTCTTTTTAAATTTAAGGACTCGATCTTAAATTTATATTTTATCATCACTTATAATATACATTTATATATATCCCATTTTAGATTAATGTTTGTACTCATTACGCACATATATATATATATATATATTATATTATTGCTATTTATGGTTAATCATAGCATCTTTCGTTTTTTGCATAAAAAAAAGTTCTTTGAAAAATTGATTTTAAATAAAAAATTAAAATAATATTTTAAGAAAAATAATTTTTAATATTATGCTTAGATGTTAGAGAGTTACAAACAATTATCATTTGAAAAATATGTTATTTCTGTTTTTAAAGAAATTTTGTGGTGAATCTTATACGAAAATGATTATCTTTGGATTCTATGTAGATGTTGAAGAATTTTAAGATATTATTTTAATCTAAAGATTTTCACAATATTCCTAAATAAAGATTTTTAATTGATTGTCTTTCTTTAAAATGAAGGGATTTATTAAATCTTAAATAAAAAAAAAAACCATTTTCATCCAAAACTATAGATAGCACATGATTAATTGATACCAATTTATAGGCGTTATATGTGTATTAATCTTTCGTCACTCGTAACCGACTTACGAACCCAATCCTATTTCGTAGATCAAATTATTTTTATAATAAACTTTAATCTATTTTATTGTTTTATTAAAAAGATAAAAATTTTTAGATGATCAATCACACCTTAAAAAAAATTGATAGCGACTTTCTATCTTTTTCTCGATTTTAAATAATTATATTTAGTGATAAAGTTTTTGTGAAAGCACTGATATGTTATGACAGCACTTCAAAACAGAATGTCCTTCAAGCTTTAGATCAGCCCTGATGATTATTATCAAAACCGAAGTAAAACTTAGCCATACTTGCATTTAGGGATGGGAATTCAACTCGACCCCGACGGGTTCCGACCCGACCCGACCCTATGAGGTCAATTTTTATTTTGAATTTCAGGTTTCGGGTCGAGTAATATTAAGAAATATTTGGGACGGTCGGGGTTCGGGTTCGGTTTTTAGGCATAACCGACCCGATATTATTAAAAAATTATTTTTAATTAATTTTTAATTTTTTAATTATATATATTATATAATGATATTTTTAAATATTATATTTAAAAAATAATATTTATATTTTAAAAAATAATATTTTATTAATTTCGGGTTGGGTACAGTTTACATAGTATCGAGTCAGGTCGGGTTCGGGTATGAAAAACAAAAACTTTTGGGTAAGGTCAGGATCAGGTTTATTAATGCATAAAGTCGAGTCGGGTTCGAAGCAAGCAAAACCCACCCCGAACCCGACCCGATGCTAACCCTACTTGCATTACTACTAACGTACAAATTAAATGCATTCACTTCAGATACAGGTAAATAACTTTAAAATGTCATAAACATGATTTCCAGCAAACTAATTGTGGATGATTGTGGACAATGTATATGAATTAAAACTAGTTCCAAGTTGTGCATTAAAGTAGTAGATTATGATACCCCAAATCATTCACAACAAGAAAAGAGGATCATATAACGTCAAATCCTGCTATAGTTAAGGTTTTTGCTGCAGTCTAAAGCTCTTGAATTTGCTAAGGATAAAGGGTTTAATTACAAGCATAGTACTTGAAGGGTTGCACATGTTTTAGCACAGCATGCACTTTGCATTGCAAAAGATGTGACATGGATAGAAGAATACCCAGAGAGTATTAGAAACATTATCACTGCTGATTGTAACTCCATTCATTAGTAACAAAAGTTCTTATTCAATTAAAGAAAAGAAAAGAAAGGGGTCCATACATATATATATATATATATATAAATTCTATATGATCTAATAAAAATGTCAAATTAATAAACGACCCTGAACAAGGGAATTATCAATTTATAATTAATTCATCTTCTTGTCAATTCGATCATCATAAACAAATTAATAAACGACCCGGCCATGCATACAATGAACTATATATTCAAGTGTTGCTAATTATGTAATTCTTCCCTACTAATATTCCACCATGATTACTCTGAAAAACAAAGTTACAAAGAGCTCAATTAGTTCATACAGTTGGAAAGATAACATGGTATCTTGATTTATTTGAGTTGCTGCTGTCAGAATTGAAATCCTTAGCAGTTACATTCACATTACTAAATCACAAATAGGTAAATCTCTTATGATTTATTATGATTATCTGCCAATACAGAGTATTCAAACTGAAACAAAATTTTCATGAAACAAAAAACATAATTTTGGACACTAATTTTGAAACTTCAAGAATAATTAAAGTGAAATAGAGTATGCTGTCATATTTTCATGCATACTTCTAATAAATTAACCTGCAAGGAAATGTGGTTGTCCTTGGGATTGATTTTCTTTTTCTTTGGCATGTTATCTGGATTCTCGGATTGCAGAAGATGAACCCCAATCCCATATCCAAACAATCTGTATAACAAAAATATCCACACAAATATAATCATAACCTGAAAAAAATGAAAATCAACCCAAGATTTCTTGCACTTTTCAGCATAATATTTTCAGCGGAAATTTCTTGAAACAGATTAAGATTGACAAGATGATCATTTTTTTTTCATTACCATGCTCCATCAAAGTCAAATGATTCAGGCCTCCTGATTGGAACAAACCCAAGAATATTCTGATAGAAATCCATGGATTCCTCAACTGATCTGCACACAAGGGAGATGTGGTTCAAAGATTTCAGGTGAAGAGGGTTTTCCACACTTTCTTTCATCTTCTTTTTTCCAAGAAAAAAAAAATATTTGAGCCACCTCGAAAGACAAACACACCAAGGAAGCTAGATGAAGATTTGTAATAGAGAGAATATAACTTAGAAAAACAGATAGATGTGAGAACCAGAGATCTGTTATTTGACAAACCAAAGAAATTAAACAAGGGATTCTGTAACTGAAGAAATGAAGGAGAGAAAGTCACGAAACTCCGCTTAGGGAAGCAAAAGAATTGGGCTTTATATATAGAGTGAAAGACTAAAGAGCCAATGGCAGCTCTTCATGCAAGCCACGTGTCCTATAAGAAGGATTACCGTGACACGGAGACACCACGTGCTGACTAGGATTATCACCGAGAACCAAAAAGATTCTGGTCATAGACACGTAAGCAGTTGAATTTTTTTTTCTATGGGTTCTCGTCGGACTTGATGGGTGCCTTTGTTAAGTGTTTTTTTCTACAAAATTTGTTGGGTTTCATTTTTTCTTAATAATATATGATTTATTTTATAAAATAAATAATATATAAATAAATTAAAAAACAACCATATGGTTTTCGCACGTCATATTTTCTTTTTTTTTTTTTTAAACTATTGATTCTTAAATTTTTTTAATGCTAATTCATTTAAATTACAAAGTTTTTTAGATGATATATCATGCCATGTGACAATTGATATCGTACTTGATGTTGATATTTTATTATAGAATAATGATAAAGTGGCTGAAATTTAAAAGAAAATCCAAAAGTTGGTGATTAATTAGTTACATTTCATGGTTAGATGATGGAAATAAAAAAAAAATCTAAGTTGGTTAAATCATCTTATAATTTATTCTAATTATAATAAAGAAATAATGACAGTAGAGATAAAATAAGGAAAATATTGAAAAATATATATATATATGATTGCTGACCGAAAATAAGATTGCTCCGCCATAGTAGTGGGATTGCTCTCTAATCTCTCTACAAAGGGTTAAGAAAAGCTGTAAAATTCCTCCACCACAGAAAAATACTACCAAGCACATTAAGCAAAACAATTGTGGCAATGTTTCAAGCCTAAACCACTTACGGCCTTCTCTTTTTCGGCTAAGGACCGAATTTTTCAGCAGGGGCAGATTTACCTTTTAGTGACATCCAATTGGAAAATAAAAGAATTTGAAGGAGAAATTTTTACCTAATATCCCCAAATTTTTTTATAAATACTTTTTTCGTGATAAGATTGACACATTTGTCGACAATTTTATATATATTACAAATGAACACCCAAAAAAATTTTGGATTTGCTGCTGTTTCAAGGAAGAGAGTGTAGGGCTGTAGGAAACTCAGTTGTTTTCCCATCCAGAATCTCATTCAGTGAAGATTCAGGTGCTGAATCCTTTACTAATTCTTCTAATTAAAACCTTCTTGGAGCCTTAAAATGCACTTCATAGAAGAAACAACCTCAATTTTCTTTAATCATTTAAAGAGCATTTGATTCGAAGTAATTTTTTTCTCAAAATTTTATTTTTTGTAATTTGATATTTGGTATGATTTATGAAATTATAATTTATAAAATTTTTTTAAGATTTTCAACAATGTCCAAAAAGTGAAAAAATAGGAGAAAGTAAAAAACTCTCACTCTTCATAAAATTTTTTTAAGAATTCAAAGCGTATTAATAAAAATAAACGTTTATTAAAATAAAAACATGAATTTTATTAAAAAATATAAAAGATTCTTATTTTTCAAATTTAACAAAAACGATGCTTAAAATAAAAACTATAATCTTTATTAAAAATGCAAATTTTTAAGATAAAATACAATCTCTGTGTAAACATAAAAAAAAATATTTTTTAAAATTTAACAAAAATAATATTTCATAGATAAAATATGTAACATTTATTGAAAAGCCGATGTTTTTACAATAAAAAAATATTTTTTATTAAAAATATAAAAAATATATTTTTTTAAAATTCAACAAATATAACTTTTCTAAAATAAAAAATACAATCTTGGTTGAAAATATGAAATACATAGTTTTCAAAATTCAATAAAGACATAAATTTTTAAAATAAAACATAACTTTGTTGAAAAAAAACGACGTTTTTAAAATAAAAAAAATAATTTTTATTAAAAACATAAAAAATATATATTTTAAAATTTAATAAAGACAACGTTTCTAAGATAAAAATATAATATTGTTGAAAAAACATCTTTTCTAAAGTAAAAAACATAATCTTTGTTCAAAATAATAAAATATAAATATAAAATATTTTTATTTAATATTATTATATATAAAATTTAAAATATGTTTATTTAATATTATTATACAAAATTTTTCCCAAGAGCCAAAGAAAAATTTATCACCCCCTTCCAACCCTCATATTGACCTTATCACGAAAGTCAATCTGCATATTTTCTCTATAAAAGGATAATAATGTTAAGATAATAATTAAAATTATAAAATTATATTTGTTGAAAATTTTAAAAATTATTTAGTTTTAATGAAAATGTGTTATTCACATTCCACGTATTATTCAAGTATCAATATTATGAATGTCACATGTTATTCATTTATTATCAAAAACAATATAATAAAAAACTTTATTAGGTAATTTTACATTATTGTGAACCACATACAAAAATCTTATATCATCTAAGTCAACAAAACTCAAGAACCACACATTCTTCTTCAATATCACTTTTTCTTTGAATTATTTTTTTTCCGGAATCTAAGAATCTGCGAACCAAACTCCTTCAACGGCCAACAGAAAACATCATTAGAGAATGCCTCCAAGTGCACCTTCCAATCCTGCACAATACAAAAGGTACCAATGATCTTAAAATTAAAAAAAAAAATGTCGTGTCTAGTGGCATCATAAAAAACTTCCACGAGAAATATAATTAAATCTTAGTTGCTCTGTTATGCATCTTTCTTTAGAAAAGAGTGATACCACTTAACCAAGCAGAACCGGCCACTTAACCCAAAATGATAAAATATGGGAAACTCACTGATTTAGCGTCCAATCAGTATTTAATTAGAAAGAGTTTTCCATCTTTCCGTGGCCATTCTATTCATCATTCAAGCTGAAACATTTGGTAAAGTCATAGGCCTCAGAATCCAAGCATCAACACATCAAAACTTGGAATTTTGCTCAGGTAATTTATCATATACAGAACAGAATATTTTTAGCCCATTAAGAACCAATATGAAAAATGACATATGAAAACATGCATTAGCAGGCACAGAATACAAAAATTATGGTTCATAAAATTTAAAACCTAACATAATGAATTGCCAATGCTGTGTTGACAATGTTCAAAAGCATAGCTCTAAGAAACAAAGATAACAATTCATGTTTATGGACCATCAAATACCATTCGCATGCTTCATGGATAGACAAGAGGAATTGCGATTGCAAAACAGTTTAACAAGCATCTTTCATTGTACAAAAAGAAAATAGAAGTTGCAATCAAAGGAGCTCCATATGCAAAGAACAACATATATCAATAGAGAGACAGAGAGACAGAGTAATTGCATGATGACTTACAAGAATTTGGATTTCTGCTATCCAATAGATTTCTCTTTCATCATGGACATATAGAGGTGGCACAACAAATTAATTCAAGAAAAATGAAATCTGCCTTCACTTTGATGTTAACCATAAAAATCAATCTCCAATTAGTTTTGTGAAACTAAAACTGCTTGGAGCAAAAGAAATATCAGCTTCCTTTAAGCAGTGGTTTTACATTAATCAAAGTGGTCCTTTTTCAATCTGTCATTTTAATTTAAGTCTTCGACAAAACTGATTGCAAAGAATCCAATTGAGCGGAGGAAAAAGGTGGTATCCGATTCCTAACCAATATCATTATCATCTTAGCCTTACCCAGTTGCCCATTTTTCATTAGGCCTTGAAGCAGTGAATAAATAGTATCCACATTTGGAAACCAATTCTTTCTCATGCATCCTTTACACATTGTATAGGCCAAATTATAATCCCCTCCCTTGCAGAGATAATGAATCATCGTCTGATGAATCTTAGCATTAGGCTTATACTCACTACGACATTCTAGAGCAGAATAAACCCTTTTAGCCATTTCAAAATAACCAGCCTGGCAAAAACCTTTGATTACCAAATTGTAAGTAACCTCATCAGGGTCTATCCCAATTTTCTGCATCAAACGCATCACATCATTAGCTTGCCATGCTTGCCTCCTATTAATCAAATACTGGATCCTAACATTAAAAGTTGCAAGATTAGGTCTGCACCCCTTAAACACCATAAGATTCCACAACCCGTTGCCAATCTCACACCGATTTTTCTGATAGGAAGCTGATATAAGTGTTGTGTACGTAATGACATCTGGCTTTATCCCCAACTTTTCCATCTGTACCATGACCAAATATGCTCTATCCAGAAAATCCATTTCGCAAAATGCCTTGATAACTATATTGATTGTATATGTATCCAATTCAACATCAAATTTTGGTGGAACATCGGAGAGAAATGCCTCGATAGCTCTTAAATCATGAGTTTGAATCAAAACCTTAAGTGCAGCATTGAAGGATTTAACAGTTCTTTTACATCCATACAAATGCATATCATAAAAAGTATCAATAGCATGCTTTATCATCCCAGCGTTACCATACAACATTATAATCCTCATAATGAAGCCTTCACGTCTACCCTGTGGAAGAGTTTTCTGGTGCTCAAGTAAATGCTCAATTAGATCAAATCGGCGAGCTCCAGCTAAACGAGAAACTGTATCTTCAAAAGCAAACCTATTTTCAATGACAAGTTTATTGTGGGCATTAGCCTTGAATAAAGCAAATAGCTTATCAGGGTCTCTTTCATCTTTAAGCTTGGAAAGGGCACTTTCTTGTAAAGGTATTGTCTTTGGTGGTTGCTTTGAGAAAGCTGCACAAGTATCAGTTGTTGATGCAATGGCAGCAGGAGCAGAAGCAGCACGATAAAATCTGCGAATTGGTCGCAGAGATAACATGTTCTGATATCTTCTCATCCATATGACACCAATGTATCAAAATCTTGTTCATCCATTTAACAACAAGGAGAATCCCAGAAACATGAACCCGGCCAATGAACAATAACTCTATAAGGACTTTCATCAAATAGAATCATACCCAGGTATCAAAACCCTTTATTCAAGGCACCATCATCAAAAAAATCCTCAAAAATAATACCCAGATATTGATAATAGAATCAAATACACTATCTTGAATAAAATGAAG
Organism: Durio zibethinus; assembly: GCF_002303985.1. The sequence goes on along the minus strand of NW_019168015.1, from coordinate 7,296,119 downwards.
AACCCAGAAACAAGAACACCCAGAAACACAGATTAACAGGCGCTAATTACATCAAGATGAAAAAAAAAAATCCTTTGATCAAAAGTCAAGAGCACGAACAAATGTTTACCGAAAAAATTAGAAGGGATCTGAAAGAAAGCTCATCATTGCTCTCCGCTGGTTATGGTGGTTGTTGTTGTAGGCTTCGAGGAAGGGTTTATGGGGTTTAGATTTTGCCGTTTTGGTTGGGGAAACGATTTTGTTTTAGTCCTTGAGAGTAAACTCCGGGGGAGGCTGTTTATGGGCGCATTGGTTTAAAGGATCTGAATCCAGAGCCGTGGCTAAACATGGGCCTGAAACAAACAAAATTTAAAACTTCACCAATAAATTAGATTTTGTTGGCCAGCTTTTAGCATATGATTAATTTTTTTTAAAGAAAAATAAATACACGATGAAAAATTATCCTTAATCAAAAATTATCTTCGATATATTTATGAATATTATAAATTAATTAATCAATAAATTAACTCATGTGAATTTCTTAATTTTGTTTGTCGAGTTTAAAATTTCCTCAACCAATGTATAGAAATAATTAATTAATATTTTATTTTATTATTAAATAAAACGTATATTAGTTAATAATATGCATATTAAAATATTTCATATTCTACTTTTTTATTATTATTAAATTATTCAAAAAATATTTTTCTTATAGAAATTAAAAGTGACTTTCATATATACCCAAACGGTATTAGATATACAAATTGCTGCACCAAATGGCTCTCCAATTCATGGATCCAAGAATGTTTTGTCAAACTGATCATTCAGTAGAAGGTTGTGCTTCCCAGTTTTCAAGTTGGACGATAGCAATATTTTTCCCATTCACCTTGGAGCATTCATCAAAGAATGTCCAAAGATCATGCATGGATCTATGATACAGCCTTTTTTTCTGCCCCCAAGTTTTCAGATCAATCTTTAATTCAGTCAGAAACATGGGAGCCATAGCTAAAAACACCATATATAAATAGAAACTAAAACCAGAGTTGCTGATGCCTGCTTCCCTGTCATTCTTTCTGCCTTAAATTATCAAATCATAACAAAGTATTCTGTTCTCAGTATACAAAAGCCAGGAATGACCAACACAAAAGAGAGAGTAGATGCAGTTGGCAATTGTAGAAGGATCCCCTTGGAGTTTGACCAGGCCTTAAATTTGCATCAGCTGTCAGTCTTTGGAAGTTATAACAAGCAACCCCAATGCCCCGATGAGAATATACTGCAATGAACAAACAATATAAAGTTTTTATGAAGAAAAAGATATTCTATGAGATGATCATTAATGTCCCCGCATGTTAGTAATTTTGGTATCTTTGAAAATGTTCCAAAATCATAAACAATGGATATTTAACCCAGCCACCCCTCCGCCACAATGTCTGATATAAATAAGAGTGAGACCAAGGCAATTTGAATGAAAGGGGTAACTGTTTTTTGTTCGTGGTGCAACAGTAATGCAAAGATGCAGAATGCAAAAGGGAAAATCCCCAAGTTACAAGTAAACCTCATATAATTGTAGTCATAGTCATGACTCAAAAAATGTTCTTTAGCACACAAGGAAAATAGCTTTCTGGTTTAAGCAAAACCATGTCATATAGAAAACGAACCTTGATAATTGGCTTTTCAGTCATGATTATAGTCACCCAACCAACATAGGGCAAGAACCTGCAATTAAAGTAAGCAATTAGAAGTTTCATTTTTTTTTTTTTTTGAGAAAACGGTACACTGCTTGAAGCATATGAGATTATCTAATTGTGCAGTACAAAAACCCTCAGGCTAGCAAGATCTTTCCCATAACTCCCAAAAGCCTATATAAAGTCACAACAACACCAACACCATTAAGGATGAAAAGGCCAATTGACACATACTAATATCTGAAACTTGGATCAAGTCTTTCCCAGAGAATAAAACATCATGTTCATGGACTGACATTTATCACTAGTAGCTAACATGCTTTCCAATCCAGACACTTGAGAGAAATCAAACTCCATTGCCCATTTTTACCTTGCCCCCAAAAGAAAGCCATTTCCTTAAGGAGGAGCAAATTCTCCTCTAGAATCCACAATTCCTCTCCTAACACTAAAATTGACCTCCTAGTATCCAATTTAGAGGGTGGTATTGCACATAGAAACACTACTGATTCAAATTGTAAAGAAAAGTAATACTAGTAATTCACAAACCTTTGCCCCAAAATGCCCTATGTCCATAAAAAGCATGTGTATGAGTGTGTGTGTGTGAATTCTTCAGACATGCTATGAATTTTGAAGATGGCAACACAGAATCACCAATCATCTGGCAACTCGTTGTACACAAAAAGAAAGGTTGAAATGCTACAGGCTTTACCCCACAGCTCTGCCCATGATATGCTGCCGTTGAAGCCAATGCTGACCTTGAGCATATAAAAGCCTGTCATCCCCAGGATTGTTGTCTCCTGAAAATGCACAGATAAGAGAAGAACATTTAAATACCAAACAATGCAATTCTGACAATTTAACAAATTTAATGTTTATTAAAATAAGCTGCTACCTTTGGTGAGGACATCAACTTCTCCAGTATCTTGTCTTTCATGGACCTACAATAATATAAAATATCAGAATTCATCAGATGCCAGGACCATGTTCATTGATCAATCTGCTAAAATAACAAAATAGAGTTCTTTTCTCATATAGTTTCAAAATAAAGATGGTGTAGAAGCTTTGTCAGGCATAAAACAGTTTTAAGAAAACAAAAGTTCCAAGAAACACTAGGTCATGGAAGTCAAGAATGGACATTATATTGACCAGCTAGCTCCGATGCAAAGATCCACAAGGAAGCATTAGCCCCGAGTAATATTTTGAAACATAATTGTGGCAAGCTATAACAGCAAGCAAAATCTCACACCATAAAAATTTTGACAAATCATAATTCCACAAAATAGAAATGTAATTTTAGGAGTGATTGCATCTTGATGATAATACATAACAAAGTTGGGGAAAAAATAGTATAATTCATGAAGGAAACAAGAATACAAACAATTTACCTCACAAATACATCAGAAACATATGAATCCCAAAGAAAAAAAACAAAGAAACCGAAAAAGATACAGAAAAAACAAAAAAAAGTTCAACAAAAATCAATGAGTTCAGATTTGCATGTGCTGCTGCAATATTATGATACAATCACCATGTTTTCAGTGAGTATTCCAGTTACTGCAATTTGATACTTGCATATAGAATAAGTGATCTCAAATTATTATTATCTTTCTAAGACAGCCCTCCTGACAATTCGGACACTCATTAACAGCTGCCCCTAGAAAGCAGATAGAAGCTTGGTTGCCAATGCTTTCTCATTCTCTGTGCCCTTTAAGTTTTATCTATGCAAATTAGCTTCCGAAATCATTATCCTCAGACCATGTCATTTGCAACAAAAATCAGTCATCTAGTATCTATGACTAATCAATTTATCAATCATGAAGCAGTTGCTTGAGCAAATATATGTTCCCCACAAACTAACTCTTCCATGGAAACATATGCTTGTAAGCACAAAATGCACGAAAGCAGATATCAAATTATCAAATTACGATTTGGTGCTCCCATTCAATGGCAAGTGAAAATATCAGTTGCCGGTATGCATGAATCCCCAGATGTAGATGGTAACTTCAGTGCTTCAAAATCACTTGAAAATCACTTTTTCAGTCATAATACATACACCATACTCCAAGATCAATAAAACATGAGGATTAATTTATTAGAATTCTTACCTTAATTACACGATGGACAATAGGGATTTCACGGCCCTGAGAAATTCATAGTTTGAGGAATGAATTAGCAAAAGAGAATGAAGGCAAAAAAAGCCGCACCAACAATCAAAAATACAAACATACAAAAACAAAGGCACTTACATCAACATTAAAAACAACAATCTCCCCTGCACGGATAGGTTCTTTACTCATGTGCAGGAACAAAATATCCCCCTGCAAATGATATAATCCTCATTAATTAAGACACAGAATCCAAACGAACAAAAATCATCAAACATGTCAAGTATGCTCATGGAAGCGATTGTATAACAAAATAACTTTCATTGTGATCTTATTACACGTCCAAAGCAACTCATATCAAATCAAATCGAATGTTTATTGGCAGATTGCTAACAATAACTAGCAGACTGCAGTTGCCACCAACCAAGTATACTCTTGCTTGCCCTAATTTAAGGTAAGATAAAAACAGGAGTGGATAGACATTGCCATGATAAGGACAGCATGCAAGGAAAGGCAAAAACTGATATGGATTTCAATGAAAAATAGCTGTAAGCAAACATAAGTGATGCATGTTATTACTCAAAGCTTTAAGGTACATAACATACTTAGCTCAGAATATATTCTAGAAAAAATAATAAATATATAAGGTGTAAGGTGGCGGAGTCAACAATCTCTTTGTCCTTTATTTGTAAAGGTTAGAATTTCAAAGCCATAAAATCTTCATTTTCAAAAAATCTTATGTTTCTTTCTAAAATAACTGGGTATAATCTTAACTTCTCCAAAAGAGAAGATAGGGGAATACCAGAGATGCTAATCTGAAGGACATGTTTCCATCTGACCGAATGGTCTTATAAAGAAAAATTGTATGGATGCAAACTCTCAGTAGCATAATTTCAAAGGAAAAAATAGCTCTGAAAATAAACAATCCTAGCACATAGAAGAATAGCATATCAATGTAGACACCTAATTTTGTCCATGCACATTCTAGTCAATTGCGATGCTCTAAAAGTTAGGACTTATGTCTTGACCAAGATTTTTTAAGATCTTTCGAATATTTCAAGATTTTTGAATAAGTTGATTTTTAGAGAGATGCAAGAAAAACAACAAAAAGTCAAGGTAAAAAATCAAAAGCCAACTTAAAGTTAACTTAGATAAACTTGTCTGAAATTAATTGATTTTGGTTGAAAGAGGGTCAAATTTTGGCATTTTAGTGGAATCAAACAACGTCATTGAGCTCCTAAAGGCTCTAAAACAAATTTTGAGTTTTGAGCAAAAATGAAAAAAATAACCAAAATACCCCTGATAACGCCTCAAGTCAAAATTAGTCAAGATCAGCCAAGATTACTTGGAATTGGACAATTTTTGTCAAAGCACAATCTTTAGAAAGAAATTCCGTTTAAAAGAAACAGAATTTTGAATACATTTGCCCAAAATGCCCCTTGATCAAATTTGGTCACACTTGATCAAGTCTAGATCAACCTTTATAGTTTGTGATTGACTAGGACCATAAAGGCTCATTAGGAATAAAATTATGATTTGGATTCTTAAAAATCCTGATGGCACCTCAAATGAGGTGAAATTATAAAAATGCTCTTTAAAGGCATTTTCATAATTTGGCCTTTTGGAGTCCACTTTTTACGAAAAGCTTTAGATCATAATTAAATTTTTTTTATGAATTACAGTGTAAAAAAATCATGAAAATCCTTAGTGAAGCATAGGGTTTAAGGATATTCATGAAAAAAGGTCTTAATCACAAATTAGGGTAAATTTGTCTTTTCTCACAAAGATGGCTGCACTAGTAGCCAAATTGTATGCTGTAATTTTTTAGAGCGGCTAGATTTAAAGCTACAATGATGCTATGGCCTATATTGCAAGTCTTGAGTACCAAGTTTGTAAGAAAAAGATAAAATGATAACAACCATTGGATGCATCTTGATCCGATAGTTGAGAGGGAGCTTCTTTAAATAGAAAAATATAGGGCTACATTCTAGGATCTCCTCATCTTTTCCAGCCACCAAAAATCCACCATTAGAGAAGCTTTTGAAAAGGAAAGTTCCTTGTAGAAAAAACCTCTATTTGAGTACATTTCTCACCATTTTCATGCATTTCCATCTTCATTTCATGTAGTTCTTTTTACCTTTCTAGATTATGTTCATAAGTTCATCTTTGATCTGTCTTTCTCATCTTACCCATTCCATGTTAGTGGTTGAAGAATAAAAAAAATCAAATAAACAACAAAATATCATGAAAAGGGAGCTTTGGCCATGGGTTCTCCCATGTTGGCCAAACCTTCCTCTCTCATTTTTTTTAAAAATATTTTTCATGCTTTAATATAATATACATGTGTTTTTTATGATTTAAAGTTGTCATTTTTTTTTTTTTTAATTTTGATTGTGTTTGGTTGGTTTTTTTTCATGAATAAAAATTTTAGTTTGCATTTTCTAGTTTGCAATATGTTGAATAAATGAAGATGTTTGGTTGTCTGATGCCTGAATGATATAATTGTTGAATATGATGGAAAGATTATAAAAATCAAGGAAATCATGACATATATGTTGTATGTAAGATACTTGAATGAGTTTACAAAATAAAAAAGCTTGTGTTTATAATGTTTTAAAGTTGTTTGGATAAATAAAATTAAAAGTTATTTTTAGTTTTTCAAGTGTTTCGCAAAATGACTACATAGCATTTTTTTTTTTCAGTATTTGAGATTTTGGTCTAATCATGCATCATGCTAGCAAATTTCAGCATTATCATTCATTTAAAAACCTAAACCAAACTCTAGACCCTACCTAAACTCTACACCAAGCCCTAAAGTCTAAACGGTACCCAAACTCTAAACCAAATCCTAAACCCTAAACCAAACCCTAGACGAAGCCCTAAACTCTAAACCTAATCCTAAACCTGAACTCTAAACCTAATCCTAAACCCAAACTCTAAACCAAACCCTAAACCCTAGAAAATCTATTAATCTAGAAAATCTATAGGAATAGATAAATAATGACATAAAGACACCGATCATTTTGTTTTAAAAATAGATGTCTTTGACATCCAACTATAGCACTAAATAACCTTTTTTTTGAATGGCAGTTCCAAAAAAACGTACTTCTACATCAAAAAAGCGTATTCGAAAAAATGTTTGGAAAAAGAAAGGAATCCTAAACCCAAACTCTAAACCAAACCCTAAACCCTAAACCAAACCCTGAACTCTAAACCTAATTCTAAACCCAAACCTTAAACCAAACCTTAAAATCTAAACTAATCCTAAACCCTAAATCATAATCCTAAAACTCAAAGTCCAACCCCTTATATTCTTTATAAAGACAATTATTGAGAAACCCCTTATATATAGGTCAGGTCTCAAAAATCATCTTTATTAGAAATATTATCTTATTCATTTTTGAAACATTTTTTTTCATTTTTTAAACTATGAATGCAACAAGATGAATCATAAAATAAAATGGATAGAATGCGGTAACATATATCATATGGATGATGATGAACATATAAGCTACCGAGTATAAGTGTATGGACATAATAAAATGATATGTTAATGATAATGCATATATATAATTATGGTGTAAGTAAAAACGCAAATGCATGAGCGGGTTTCGGACTTTGGGTTTTAAAATTACAATTTAGGGTTTAGGATTAGATTTAGAGTATAGGTTTGGTTTAAGGTTTGGGTTTAGGGTTAGATTTAAAGTTTAGGGTTTGTTTTTGGTTTAGGTTTTAGGGTTTTAAGTTTTGGAGTTTAGGGTTTAAAGTTTAAGATTTTTAAATGAATGATAATGCTAAATGCATGGAATTTCTGTATCTATTTTAGCAAAAACTTAACTAAAACCATCCTTGAATTTTATACATCCAAACAATTTTAAAACATCATAAACACAAGCGTTCTAACTTAGTAAACTCATTCAAGCATTTTATCAAGAACATATATGACATGATTTATATAACAAGACATATAGTCAAAAGTGATTTCCTTGATTTTCTTTATAATCGTCCGACCAAATTCAACACTTACATCATTCCAGCTTCAAACAATCAAACATATTTACTTATTCAATATAAAACTTTCATCAAACACTTTACAAATTAGAAAATGTAAATTAAAATTTTTATTCAAGAAAAAAATAACCAAACACAGAATCAAAATTAAAACAAAACAATTTTAAATCATAAAAAACACATATATATTATATTAAAGCATGAAAAATATTTTTTAAAAAAAGAGAAAGAAAGGTTTGGCCAACATGGGAGAACCCATGGCGAAAGCTCCCTTGTTGTTTTTATGATATTTTTATCCTCCAAACACTACCATGAAATAGGTAAAATAATAAAAACAGATCAAAGATGAACTTATAAAGAGAATCTAGAAAGATAAAAAAAACTACATGAAATGCAGATGAAAATGAATGAAAATGGTGAGAAATGTACTTAAATGGAGGTTTTTTCTACAAGGGAATTTTCTCTTCAAGAGCTTTTCTAATGGTGGATTTTTTTAGGCTGGAAAAGAAGAGTAGATCCCATATCACAGCCCTATATTTTACTATTTAAAGAGCCACCCTTTTCAACTATTGGATCAAGATGCATCTAATGGTTATTATTATTTTGACTTTTTCTTACAAATTTGGTGTCCAAGAGTTGCAATATAGGTCATAGCATCATTGTACCTTTTAAATTTAATGGCTCTAAAAAATTAGCACACAACTTAGCTATTATTGCAACTGTTTTAGTAAGAAAAACAAATTTACACTTGTTTGTGATTAAAGGCCTTTTTTATGAATTTTATGAATTTCCTTAAACCCTATGCTTCAGTAATGATTTTTATGATTTTTTTGCACTATAATTCATAAAAAATATTTAATCATAATCTAAAACTTTTCGTAAAAAATCGACGCAAAAGATGAAATTACGAAAATACCCACCTTTTTTTAGGTGCACTCAAGATTTTTAATGCATCAAAACTCATAACATAATATTTTAACATAATCTAAAGTTTTTCACAAAAAATTCACTCCAAAAAGACCAAATTGCGAAAATACCCCTAAAAGGTATTTTTGTAATTTCATCTTATTTGAGGTGCAATCAGGACTTTTAAAAATTCAAATTATAATTTTATTACTAATGAACCTCTATAGTCCTAATCAATCACAAATTATAAAGGTTAACATGAGCTTGAACAAGTATGATCAAATTTAATCGAGGGGTATTTTGGTCAAATCCACTCAATCCTTTTTTTTTTTTTTTTTTGCGGATTTTCTCTCTACAAATTATGCTTTGATAAAAATTGTTCAGTTCCAAGTAATCTTGAACAATCTTGACCAACTTGGATTTAAGGCATCATCAAGGGTATTTTGGTCATTTTTGCTTAAAACTCAAAATTGGTTTTAGAGTCTTTAGGAACCCAATGACTTGGTTTGATTCAACCAAAATGCTCCAAATTTGACCCTCTTTCAACCAAAATCGACAAATTTTGGACAAGTTTAACCAAGTTAACACTTTTGACTTTTTCCCTTAGACTTTTTGTTGTTTTTCTTGCATCCCCCTAAAAATCAACTTATTCAAATATCTTGAAATATTCAAAAGATCCTAAAAATCTTAGTTAAGACCTAGGTCCTAACTTTTAAAGCATCGCGATTGACTAGAACCTGCTTAAGAAAACTTAGGTGTCTACAAGAAAACTTAGGTGTCTACAATCAACCTTAGTATAAAACGAGGAGGTCGGTTCCAGATGAGCACAAACAAGGCTTCCAATATTCTATTCTCAAATATTTTGGAGGGCCATTCACATACATTTGGTTGCAGAAGAAGAACAGTACACAACGGTATTAGGATACACTCAAGATTGCTAGACACACCAAAATCATTTAAGCAAATTCTTCATAAGTTGACTTACCCTCTTGAAGCCAGGTTCCATACTTTCAGAAAGAACTACGACAACAGGAGATTCACTGCCAGTGATACACATCAAGGCCTTCCATATTATGAGGGCTGATGTAACAATCATACCTGAAATAGAAAGCATTCTATAAGATCAAACTTTCCCCGGGGGAATAATTGATGACAACAACTTTTCAAAACAAATTTGTATATTGGAATATCCAGCACATGCCTAACATGCTCCTACAACAATCTTGAAATTTAAAGTTTCTAAGAAAAATCCAAAGAAAGCTCAATAGACATGCATAATATCATACACTTTCGCAGAGTTTATTTCAGCTTTGATCTCAATAAACGAATTAAACGGTATTTATGATTTTATCAAAATCTCAACTTATTATCAAAATCATCCAAATTCAATACAATTGGGATCAAGATGAGTTAACACTAACAGGAAGAAAAAAACTTTTTTTTGGTTCTTGCAATTGAAAGTCAATAGGAGTCAACTTCAAGTAAATTTCTAGACAACCCCAATGACCCACCAAACAAACCACTCCACTCAAAACAAAACACTACACTCCGGATCTCTCTGAAACAAAAAATAATAATGTTTTTCAATTCTAAATAGTGTAAAACAATTTCATACTCAACAAGGCTGAAATAGATTTGTTAGACTGAAAAGGCAAGGGGATTTGTAACATTCCTGGCAAAATACAACAGAGAAGCCATTTACATACGAACCAAGACTTACGCCCTGGGTGAGAAGCTGGCGGATCTGAATTGATTTGATGGAGTCTACAGTGTCTCCGATCCAACTCATGTTTCTCTCTTCGATCCCTTTCTCTTTCTTTTGTCCCTCAGCTTTGGTTCTCTTCTTCCTCCTTTGCAGGAAGGTACAAATAAGAAGGCGCAAACAGTCAAACCCCTAGTCCCCCTACCACCCAACTCCTCACCTCACCGGTTACATTTTCTTTTCTTTTCTCCAAATGGCAAATCAAAAAAGCAATATTTTATTTTTATTTACTATTAAAATAAAGGTTAAATGTCTTATAGCCCTAACGCTATTCCGCTCCTATCAGTTTGATACGTAAGAATATAAATTTTTTATTTTGTTATTTTAATTTTTGTTTCGAAGTATTTTGATATTTGATATTATTATTATTAATTAAATAATTAATGTTATATAAATATTTAATAAAATTATGTTACATGTTATAAATATTTAATTATAATCCATCACATTAAAAAATTTTCAAAAATAAATAATTTAATTTAATTTTTTAAAAATAATAAAAATTGAAAAAAAAAGTAAAAAATAAATAATATAGCAATAATTATACATTAATGTGACATATAATAATTTTATTAGATATTAATATTACATAAATTAATTGTACTAAAATATTTGATGAAATAAAAATTTAAATATCAAAAATAAAAATTTTATCTTTTAGATATTAAATTGATAAAAAATATATAATATAAATTTTTTTTATGTTTAACCCTGAAATAAAAGAAAAGTTTTTTGTATCGTTGGTTATTTCTTTCATAAAAAATACATTTTTTTACTTGTCGGAGAGAGTGCACTCGGCTGATTTTTTTTTTTATGTTTATATGTGATATATTATTAATATATAAATTTTATATATTATTAATAAATTAGACAATATTAGTATATTAATAAATAAATATTAATTTTTAAAATAAATATGTAAATAAAAATTTAAATTTTTTAAAAAAATTTACTCAAGTGAAAATAAAATTATCGAATTCATTAATGAAATGATATCTCTCGTTTAGTGACAGTCAAATATAAATTTTTTTTAACCAAAAAACATAAGCTTTCAACTACAGCTGTCTTCCATGGCGCTTCCTTTTTCCGGTGGGTGCGCACGATTAACCTTCTCACCTTATGTGAAATTCATAAACCATTAAATTTGTTTTGCTATTTTGTCCCCTCGTCAATTTTGTATTCATCCGATGAATTTAAAAATAAAATAAAAAATAATAGAGTCGTCATCAATCTTTTTAAATTAAATACAATTGATCATTTATTAAAACATATATTTTTAATAAAATCTTAAAATTAATTAAAATTTATTAAAAAAATAATTTTAAGATTTACGTAACAATCTAGATTTAGAAATTGGTTATGTGTAAAAAAAGATTAGCATCCACATAATGTCCGTTTAAAATAATACCAATTAATTACGTGTTATCTATTGATTTTAATAAAAATAATCTTATTTTCGGTATTTGAAAAATGATTTCCTTGGTTTCCTCTGTTTATTGAAATTTTGATTTTTTCTTTTATTATTGTTCCATATTTATTATTCAAATTTTATTTGAGAAAAATAAATTAGAACCCTTTTTATTGAAATAATTCTTAAAATATTTTAGTACGTTGATAACATTAGAATAACTCCTTTTCACCTAGAGGTTTCTTAGGCATCGCTTCTCGGAATACCTTATAATCTCATCTTCAGAGGTTCGAATTTACTTTTCATAAAAACTTTATTAAGCATGCAATGCAAAATGTGGATATATTGATGCATGTATTTTATTCTTTTTTGTTAATTTTATTGATTTTTTTATTTGATTTCTTTTTTATTTAAATTTTTGAAGAAAAAAAGGAATTTTTATTATATTGAAGTTTTTTTATAAATATTCCAATATACTGGTAATATTTAAAGAAATCTTCTTACCTAAGGATTTCGTAAAGCATTACTACTCAGAATATTTTTAGAATCTCATTATTTGATAAAATTTTTTTTTACATTTATATTATTATTTTTTTAATTTATTAGTAAAAAGAAAATTTTGTATTGTGTTGAAAATTTTTTATAAATACTCCAATGCATTGGTAGTATTTAAAAAAATCTTCTCACTTAGAGATTTCGTGGGTCTCACTTTTTGGAGTATCTTTGAATCTCATCATCAAATAAAATTTTTCTTTTCTTATATTTTTATTATTTTATAAAGTTTATTCTAAAATTAACAAAATTATCAAAAAATTTTATTATATATTTCATCATTTACTTCTGTTAATCATTATTATAAAACAACAAAAATTTATTTTAGTAAATTTAAATATTTTTACATGCATAAATATTAATAATAAAATCTAAAATCACAAAAATAATATTTTAAAAAATTCAAAAAAAAATTTTTTACCTGAACCAGACTGATCAACGGTCCGGTCAACACGCAGTCTGGTCCGACGATTCGATCTAGTTAGGTCGGTTCAACGTTAGCAGTTCAGGGACAATCTAGTTCAATCTAGGTTAGTTTAACTGAATCGGTCAGAGGCTAAAGGAAAAGTGGGTCACCGGGTCAGGTGCGTGGACCCCAGGTTGACATGCGGATCCTCAAAGACTAAAACAATGTCGTTTTGGTTTTTATTGAAACATCGTCGTTTTGGTTATGATAGTTTATATAAAAGACCAATTTTTTTTAACTCATTTCTCCATTTCTTCACAAAAAAAAAAACACTCTCTCATCTCCTCTTTCAGACAAAAACCCATGAGGTCGACCACTCATTGTCACCGTCGATGCCACTGGTCACCAGCCACTGTCACCGATGACCAAAAAACTTTCAAAATTGACCCACTAATCCTCCCAGCCTTTAGAGTCTAGATCTGAGCCTAATTTTACGAAAATAGGCTCCAAACGGAGCAGATCTGGCCTAAAAAGTTTGGTCAAAATTTTTTTTTAAGTGTTATTTTTTTAAAACATTGGTGCTAGGTTCCCCTACCATGGGGACTATGGTTTTTAGTTTCCTTTTTTTTTATTTTACAAAAAGCTTTTTTTTTATTTTCAAATTTTTTGATAGTTTTTTTTTTATTCTTTCTCTTTTTTTGTGCAGGCAATGAGCTTTATTTATAGAGTTTTTTGGGATTCCAATCTCAGATTTTCAAGCCAAAATTCATGCTGTCAAGTTAGGCAAGGTGTTAGACGCTTGTCGGTGGTGACGGTGGCTGAGATTTTGGACTTTTGAGGAGGGTGCATTTAATGCACTCATATTTTTTTGTCCAACTAAACCTGATAAGGAAAAAAGAAGAAGGAAAAAAAAAAGAAAAAAAGAAGAAAAATAATAGAAAATAATAATAATACTAATAACAATACAAAATGGTGTTTACAGCTACCCCTCTTTACCTATTTCTGAGAATCAGGAATAAGATAAAGACGAATAAAAATTTTCAAAAATAAATAATTTAATTTAATTTTTTAAAAATAATAAAAATTACAAAATAAATAAGTAAAAAATAAAATAATATAGCAATAATTATACATTAATGTGACATATAATAATTTTATTAGATATTAATATTACATAAATTAATTGTACTAAAATATTTGATGAAATAAAAATTTTATCTTTCAAATATTGAATTGATAAAAAATATATAATATAAATTTTTTTTTATGTTTAACCCTGAAATAAAAGAAAAGTTTTTTGTACCGTTGGTTATTTCTTTCATAAAAAATACATTTTTTTACTTATCGAAGAGAGTGCACTCGGCTGATTTTTTTTTATATGTTTATATGTGATATATTATTAATATATAAAGTTTATATATTATTAATAAATTACATAATATTAATATATTAATAAATAAATATGTAAATAAAAATTTAATTTTTTTAAAAAAAATTTACTCAAGTGAAAATAAAATTATTAGATTCATTAATGAAATGATGTCTCTCATTTAGTGACAGTCAAATATAAAATTTTTTTTAACAAAAAAATAAAAGCTTTCAACTACAGCTGTCTTCCATGGCGCTTCCTCTTTCCGGTGGATGCGCACGATTAACCTTCTCACCTTGTGCAAAATTTAAAAACCGTTAAATTTGTTTTGCTATTCTATCTCCTCGTCGATTTTGTATTCATACGATGAATTTAAAAATAAAATAATAAATAATAAAGTCGTCAACAAATTTTTTTAATTAAATACGATTGATAATCTATTGAAACATATTTTTTTAATAAAATCTTAAAATTAATTAAAATTTATTAAAAATAATAATTTTAAGATTTACGTAACAATCTAGGTTCAGAAATTGGTTACGTGTAAAAAAAAATCAACACCCCCATAATGCCCGTTTAAAATGGTACCAATTAATTACGTGTTATCTATTAATTTTGATAAAAATAATCTTATTTTCGGTATTTGAAAAATAATTTCCTTGGTTTCCTCTGTTTATTGAAATTTTGATTTTTTTTTATTATTGTTCCATATTTATTATTCAAATTTTATTTGAGAAAAATAAATTAGAACTCTTTTATTGAAATAATTCTTAAAATATTCAAGTACGTTGGTAACATTAGAAGAACTCCTTTTCACCTAGAGATTTTTTAGGCATCGTTTCTCGGAATACCTTATAATCCCATCTTTGGAGGCTCGAATTTACTTTTCATAAAAAACTTTATTAAGCATGCAATGCAAAATGTTAATATGTTGATGCATGTATTTTATTCTTTTTTTGTTAATTTTATTGATTGTTTTATTTGATTTCTTTTTTATTTAAATTTTTGAAAAAGAATAGAAATTTTTATTATATTGAAGTTTTTCTATAAATATTTTAATACATTGGTAATATTTAAAGAAATCTTCTTACTTAGGGATTTCGTAAAGTATTACTACTCGAAATACTTTTAAAATCTCATTATTTGATAAAATTTTCTTTTTAAATTTATATTATTATTATTTTTAATTTAGTAGTAAAAAGAAAAACTTGTATTGTGTTAAAATTTTTTTATAAATACTATAATACACTAGTAGTATTTAAAAATATCTTTTCACCTAGAGATTTCGTGAGTATCACTATTCAGAGTATCTTTGAATCTCATCTTCGGATAAAAAATTTTTTTCTTATATTTTTATTATTTTATAAAGTTTATTCTAAAATTAACAAAATTATCAAAAATTTTTATTATATATTTCATCATTTACTTATATTAATTATTATTATAAAACAACAAAATTTTATTCTAGTAAATTTAAACATTTTTACATGCATAAACATTAATAATAAAATTTAAAATCACAAAAATAATATTTTAAAAAATTTAAAAAATTCAAAAAATTTTTTTTTACCTGAACCGGACTGATCAACGGTCCGATCAACATGCGATCTGGTCCGATGGTTCGATCTAGTTAGGTCAATTCACCATCAGCGATTCAAGGACAATCTGGTTCAATCTAGGTCAGTTCAACTGGATCGGTCAGAGGCTGAAGAGAAGCGAGTCACGGGTCAGGTGTGCACCTGACCCCAGGTTGACATACGGATCTTCAAGGGCTAAAACAACGTCGTTTTAGTTTTTATTGAAACAGCGTCTTTTTGGTTATGACAGTTTATATAAAAGATCAAATTTTTTTTAACTCATTTCTCCCTTTCTTAAAAAAAAAAACACTCTTTCATTTCCTCTTTCAGACAAAAACCTAATGGAGTCGACCACTTGTTGTCACCACCAGTGCCACTGGTCACCAACCGCCATTGTCAGTGACCAAAAAACTTTCAAAATCGACCCACTATTCCTCCCAACCTCCAGAGTCTAGATCTGAGCCTAGTTTTACGAAAATAGGCTCTAAACGGAGCAGATCTGGCCTAAAAAGTTTGGCCAAAATTTTTTTTTATGTGTTATTTTTTTTTTTAAACACTGGTGCTAAGTTCCCCTACTTTGGGGGCTATGGTTTTTGGTTCCCTTTTTTTTTGACAACAAGCTTTTTTTTATTCTAAAATTTTTTGATAATTTTCTTTTATCTTCTCTCTTTTTTGTGCAGGCAATGAGCTCTATTTATAGAGCTTTTTGGGATTCAAATCCCAGATTTTCAAGCCAAAATTCACACTGCCAAGTTACGCAGGGTGTCAGACGATTTTCGGTGGTGATGGTGGTTGGGATTTTAGACTTTCAAGGAGGGTACATTTAATGCACTCATATTTTTTGGTCCAACTAAACCTGATAAAAAAAGAAAAAGAAAGAAGAAGAAGGAAAAAAGAAAGAAAAAAATAAAAAATAAAAAAATAATACTAATAATAATACAAAATGGTGTTTACAGCTACCCCTCTTTATTTATTTCTGAGAATCAGGAATAAGGCAAAGACAAACAAACAACCACTTTATTCAGAAAAGAAATGTTGGGCATAAAATTGTCCCTTTTTTTTAAAAAAAATTTAAAAGGCTATTTTAAATAGAGATTCAATAACATTTTTGAAAATTTAAAAAGTTCCTCTAAGCAAAAGCTTAATAACTTTTAAAAATTTAAAGAGGCTCCTCTAAGCAAAGATTCAACGACTTCTGAAAATTTAAAGAGACTCCTTTAAGTAGAGGCTCAACAACTTTTAAAAATTTAAAGAGACTCCTTTAAGTAGAGGTTCAACAACTTTTTAAAATTTAAAGAGACTCCCCTAAGCAGAGGCTCAACAACTTTAAAATTTATCTTGAAAAAACTCATCTAAACAGAGGCTTAGCAACTTTAAAATTTATCTTGAAAAAGCTCCTTTAAACAGAGGCTCAATGACTTTAAAAATTTATCTTGAAAACGCTTCTTTAAGCAGAGGCTCAACAACTTTAAAAATCCATCTTAAAAAAGCTCTTCTAAGCAGAGGCTCAACAACTTTAAAATCTATATGTTCTTGAAACCGGGTTCTCATCTTTGAACAAGTAAATTTCTCTCTTTTGAAACCTTTTGTTTGATTATTATCTTCATCCGAATATCAAAATCTTATTTTTATTAGGAAATGAAAAGTCTTTATCCTTATTATAATTACTCATGGATACATGTGTGAGTGCTCTAAATGCAATGCATGTAATGCAATCAAAATTATTCATTGTAGTAAAAAAGTTCTCGAAATCTCTTACTTTTTTACTTTTTTTATCAGAATTCTCAATAATTGCCATATAACCAATCTGTTCTTAACATCTGACCATTGTATTCTTCCTTAACAATATTTTTCTTCTTCAAAAGTCTACAACATCAATGTCTTGTCATGCTTTTCTCATCCTTTTTCATTTGCTTTTGTCAACTTTTAAAAATTAATGTTGAGATCTTTTGTGTTTGTTTTTCTTTTCATCATTTTAAGTTCAAGACAAACAAAATGCAATCACACATTTCTCCTACTCATTTGTAAGATGAACAAAAATATCAATAGGTGTTATTTCCAAAGGAAAGATAGCATATTTCATTAAATTGAAAATAAGTGCATGGTAACAAAAGTGTTTGAGTCGAAACAAAGGTGCCCAAATAATGATCATAAGATAATCATGAACAAAATATTCTCATATTCTTTTTTTAAAACTAAATCAGATGACTTCCTTGATTCTTCAGAGTTCATGAAACTACACTTGCCTTTGTGTTATGAGATATTCTCTTGATGATGCTTTTCCTTTATATCCAAGCCGTCTTTTTCATGGTTTTCAGCTTAGATATGTCATTTTTTTTTACTTTTTATTTTTTTAAGCAAAATATTTTTTTACAGCATCTAAATTTATCAAAGTAGGTAAATCACCTCCATCTATCTTTGTCAAAATCAATGCCCTATTAGAAAAGGCTTTTTTCACCACGTATTGGCCCTCTCAATTTGGTGTCCATTTTTCTCGATTGTCATATTGATTTGGAATGATCCTTTTCAACACTAATTCTCTTTTCTTAAAGTGATAGGGATGTATTTTCTTATCATGTGCTTTTATCATCTTTTTTTGATATAATTGACCATGACAAAATGCTGTAAGTCTTTTCTCTTCAATAAGGTTCAATTGTTCGTAGTGATTTCGAACCCATTTTGCTTTATCTAACTCTACCTCTACCAAGACTCTCAATGAGAGAATTTTTACTTTGATCGGTAGCATAGCTTCTATTTTATATACCAAAGAGAATGAGGTGGCCCCAGTAGATGTTCGACCTGATATTTTATAAGCATGCAAAGTAAAAGGTAACTTCTCATGCCATTCTTTGTAAGTATCAGTCATTTTCTCCAAGATTCTTTTGATATTCTTGTTTGCAGCCTCTACTACTTATTCATCTTTGGACGATATGGTATCGAATTATGATGATGGATCTTGAATTGAGTGCACACTTCATTCATCATCTTGCTATTCAAGTTTTTGGCATTATAAAAAATAATCATTTTTGGAAACCTATATCTGAATATTATCTCATTGTTTATGAACTTGCATACCACAGATTAGGTCACGCTAGCGTATGATGCAGCTTCTACCTACTTCGTAAAGTAATCAATCATCGTAAAGATAAATCTATTCCTATTTGAAGCTTTTGGAGTAATGAGACTGATGACATCTATGCCCCATATAAAGAATGACCATGAAGGTGCCAAAACATGCAAAGCTGTTAGAGGGGTGTGAATCTTGTCAGCATAAATCTGGCACTTATGAAATCTTTTGGCATAATCAATACAGTCACTTTTTATCATCAATCAATAATAGTCAGCCCTCATAATTTGTCTAGCCATCATATGACCATTTGTATGTACCCCACAAACTTCATCATGCACTTCTTTAATAATCCTCTTCGCTTCAGCTGCACTCACACACATTAAGAGCACTTGATCTTGACTCTTTTTATAAAAGACATCTTTATCAAGAAAAAAACTCATAGCCAACCCTTTTATAGTCCTTTTATCATTTTTTATTGCATGTTCTGGATATTACTGGCTTTTGATATATTGCATAAGGTCATGATACCATGGCTTCCTATAAATTTCTTTTTCGACACCTGAACAATGTGCTGGTTCATCCTTCACATCCAGCTTGATAGGTTAGATTTTAGTATTTGTGTTTATTTTAATCATTGTAGCTATAATAGCCAATGCATCAACAATTTGATTCTCCTCTCTAGGCAAATGTTCAAACTAAACTTTTTTGAATTGTTAGACCAACTCAGAGATGTATTTATGATACTGGATCAATTTAGAACTTTTTGTCTCCCATTCTCTTCGTAACTGATAGATGACTAGAGTTGAATCTCCAAACACATCCAACACTTTGATTTTCTTTTCAATCGCTACTTGTAGACCCATAAAATAGGCCTCATATTCAGCCACATTGTTTGTGCAATTGAAATTTAACTTGGCTGTGATGGGATAATAATGTTCATCGGGAGATATTAAAATTGCCCTAATACTATGACCCAAAGCCTTAACAGCTCCATCAAAATACATTCTCTAAGACCTCTTAATAGGTTCATTTTCTTCAATGGCCATCACATCATCATCAGGAAAATCTAGTTTCATTGGCTCATAATCTTCGATTACATGATTGACAAGAAACTCGACTATTGCATTTCTTTTAATAGCCTTTTAAATCACATAAACAATATCATATTCTGAAAGCATAACTTGCCAAGGCGCTATTCTCCCCATCAATGAAGGTTTTTCGAAGATATACTTAATAGGATCTAACTTTGCTATAAGCTAAGTAGTGTGATAAAGCATGTATTATCGGAGCCTTCGAGCTGTCCAAGCCAATGCATAATACATCTTCTCTAATGGTGAATACTTGGACTTGTAATCAGTGAATTTTTTGCTCAAGTAGTAAATTACTCATTTTTTCCTGTTAGTTTCATCTATTTGCCCCAACACACATTTCATTGAATTTTATGCACTATTAAGTACAAAATCAAAGGTTTTCCCAAGATTGGTGGTACCAACATAGGTGAATTTGACAAGTATTTTATGATCTTATCAAAAGCTTCTTGGCATTCGTCATTCCATTCTCCTAGATCATATTTTTTAAGAAGCTTGAAAATAGGATCTCACTTATAAGTGAATTGAGAGATAAAACAAGTAATATAGTTCAATCTCTTTAGGAAATCTTGTATTTTTTTTGGGCACGAAGAGGAGATAAATTTTGGATGGCTTGTATCTTATCCGGGTCTACTTTAATTTTTCTTTCATTGACCACAAAGCCTAATAATTTTCCTGATTTAGCATTGAATGTACATTTAACAAGATTCAACTTCAGTTGAATCTTCTTAACTTGTAAACAACTTTTTGATATTGACTACATAATTATCTCTTTCATGAGATTTTGTAATCATATCATCCACATACACTTCTATTTCTTTATGTATCATATAATAAAAGAGAGTCACCATTGCTCTTTGATAAGTAGCACCATTATTTTTTAACCCAAGAGGTATGACTTTGTAACAAAATATCCCCTACATGGTCACAAATGTGATTTTTCCCATATCATCTTAAGCTATTTTGATATAATTATAGACTGAGAAGACATCCATAAAGGAAAATATGGAGTGTCTAGCAGTATTATCCACTAAAGTATTAATATAGGACAGAAAAAAGTTATCTTTGGGACTCGTCCTATTCAGGTCTCGATAATCGACACAGAAAAAACTGGCATTATGTTAGCTATCCATTTAGGATATTTTACCACATTCAAAAATCTAGTATCAAATTGCTTCTTCATTTTTTCTTTAATTTTTAGCAATATCTCTGGCTTCATGTGCCTTAGTTTTTGCTGTACTGGCTTACATTCTGGTTTCAAAGATAACTTGTGCTCTATAATATTAGTGCTAAGTCTTGGCATATCCTGGTAGGACCATGCAAACACATTTACATATTCTCAGAGTAACTCTTTTCGCTTTTGCCTTTTAACTGGTAAAAGAGATATACAAATTTTAACCTCTTTTATTTTCATCATCTCCCAAATTCATTAATTCGATAATTTTTTGGTGGGGTTTAATTGGCTTATCTTCATGTTCTATTAATTTTAACAAATCAGGAGGCAGTGTGTAATTATCTGAATCTTTCTCATTATCAAGTTTGTTAACATGAATTAAAATTTCAAAATCAAATTTAAGATTGTTGCTATGATTATCTTCATGTTCATTATTTAAGACCTTGTAAAGGGTAAAATGAAGAGAATATTGGCACTCAAAGATGAAATGGCAAAAAAATTATTAAGGTAAAATGATTTGAATCATGAACATGAAAGTGAATAAAAGAAGTACAGATGCATCTTTTGAGTCTTTTATTAAAACAACAAACATAAAGACACACAAAAGATCACTTAATGCTCACAGAAAGTAATTAGGGATTTAGAGTTCTATAATATATTATTTTTTAAAAGTTTTAAAGACAACAAGCAGCTCTATGACTTTTCAGTTATTTAGCTGAAAATCTAAATGACAAGGGTGCACGAATAGCTCTTCATCTTGACTCTTTTTTTTTGTCATCCACCATTTGAATGACCAACTCTGAAAACTCTTTCATGAATCTTACACTTAGGGCTCCAAGCAAATCTGGGTAAATATATCCTTCCGAAAGAAAAGAATCATAGAGATATGAAACGATCGTAAGCTCTGACTTTGGCTCATATCCCTCAAGATTAGCCATTCTCTTATCTTTTTTCTCATTCACCACTTTCATTTTGTCTCTTCTTGTTGGCTTATATCCTAAGTTAAATTTATCTTTCTTGTCATATACTACTAGTGGCTCTATGATTCATTGTAAGTTCTTCCCTAGTCTAGTTTTAGGTTGCCATCTCATTTCAGTAAATTGCTTAACGACCATTTTAGTAGTCGTAGACAGGTGTGACGAATATAATTTAGATCTTTCAGCCTCATACGTTATGTTAGCAATCTTGAAAGATCTATATAAGCATTTCATAACTTCATTTGCTACTCTACATAAGGAGTATTTACCAATTAAGTGATCGGTAAATCTTTTTCTCCTACCACACATGTTAATTTTTCATCAATAATGAATTTAACTTTTTAATGCAATGAGGATGGAGCAACACCCGTCATATGAATCTACGACCTACCCAATAAGTAATTGTATGAGAGAGATATATCCATAACTTAGAATTTCATGTTGAAAGTGCATAGGCTAATCTGTAATGGTATTTTTATATCTCTTAGCACTTCTCTTTGGGTTTCATCAAAGGCTCGAACTATCATATGACTAGGCTTTATGTAAGATTCATCCACAGGTAGTTTTGCCAAAGTAGTCATGGGCATAACATTAATAGATGAGCCGTTATCGATCAAAACCTTAGCCATTATATGACTTTTACATTTTACAGTAATGTAAAGAGCTTTGGTACTTTCTTGACCTTTAAGAGAAATTTTTTCATTACTGAAAGAAATATAGTTTGAAATCATCAAATTACCAATAAGTTATTCCACGTACTCAATAGATACATTATGAGACACATATGCTTGATTGAGCACTTTTAGTAAAGCATTATGGTATGACTCTAAGCTTAGCAATAATGACAATAATGAAATTCTAGCTGGCATATTGTTCAATTGTTCTACTATGCTATACTCGTTATGTTTTATTAGCTTTAAAAATTCATAAGCTTCACTCTTAGAGACTGACTTCTGACATTCTTTATCTAAGATTACAACAAGATTATTCTAGCTTTTCTCTTCTTCTCTCACATTTACTTTCTCTTTTTTGGCTTTCTCTAAAGTTTCTAGAGTATAACATATTCCGCTTCGGGTCATACCTCTTACACCCATTATATTTACAGTATCTGGATTAATCATAATATCACAATTATCTTTCATGGTATTGCTTTATCATTCTGATATGAAAAATGACCATAAATTTTAATTGTCACTATTGGTTGAAAGATGAGTTTTATAGCCTTAGTGTCAGCTTTTCATCATAATAAGTAGTTACGGGTCTATGCACAAACTTATTCTTTGAATCAATGGTAGACACTTCAGCTTTCACCAAATCTTTTTTTTTTTCATAAAACTCTATTTGACCCATATCCATTATCTCTTACAATTCTTGACGAAATTGGTCATAACTTTCGATAGAGTGCCCTAAAACACCTTTATGATAGTCACATCTCTCAATTGAATTAACTTTTCTGGAGTAATTTTGAGGCTCTATTGATTTTAACATGCTAGCTTTGACTAAGGTTTCAAACACCTTAACCATCAGAGTTTTGACCTCTTCTATCTTTTTTTTTCACATAGTTTGCTTACTTATCAATCAAAGCATTTATTGATGGCCTAGTATGGTTTGGTAGAAGATTTACATTTGAAGTCCCTTGTTGGCTGGTCTCAAAGTTTAACACCCCTTTATTAATTAACCCTTGCATTTTAAGCTTTAAAATAGTACAGTTCTTAATGGAATGACCTAGGTTCCCATAGTGATAATCATAATGCGCATTGGGGTCATACCATTTGAAAAGTGAAGGTTTCAAGGGTTTAACAATACAGGAGCAAGTAAATGTTTCTCAACAAGTTAGAGGTATAAATCCATATATGTCATATGAATTGGTCAAAAGTAGATTTTTCTTGGGTATTTTTTAAAGCTCTCAGACCATTATTTGGACTAGGTCTTCATTTTGGTCTTGTAAGTGTAGCAGAATGATTATAAGAATAGGTGGGTGTCCGAAAAGATGGATGAACTGGTGGTTATAGTGGCTAATATGGTTGATATGGATAAGAGATAGAAGTAACATTATTTATGGGAGGATAATGGGTTTGGTACACTGAAGTGAGGTATGGAATGAAATATCTAAACTATTATCCCACATAATTCACCGCTTAGGTTTCATTTTCTTTCTTTTTTGGTGCTACACCTCTCTTTGCATTACTTGTTTCTCTTACATCGAGCTTGCTATTCTTTATAGCATTTTTAATAATCTCACATGATATCACCATATCTATAAAGTTCTTGATTGCATTGTCTATCAATCTCTCATAGTATGATACTTTTAGAGTGTTCACAAATAAGGTAGTTGTCTCTTTCTCGATGAGAGAAGGTTGAACTTGTGCAGCCACATCTCTCTATCTTTATGTATACTCTTTAAAATTTTTTATTACCTTTTTTTTGATACTCTATAGAGATAGATGATTTAGAACTAGATCCATAACATGTCGGTATTATGTAAGGAATGCCCTAGTGAGCTCATTCCAAGAATAAATACGAGTCCTATCTAATTGGACATACCATCTAGCTGTAGATCTCGTAAGGTTATCTTGAAATACGTGAATTAACAGCTTCTCATCACTAGCATGTGTTGTCATCTTACGATAATACATGGTGATATGGGTCATCGAGCATTTTGTGCCATCATATTTTTTAAATTTAAGGACCTTAAATTTAGGTGAAATGATCACGTCTAGGACCAAACATAGCTCGGTTGCATTCGTGAAGCCATAAAAATTCATTCTCTCTACGACCCTAAGTCTTTCTTCTAATACTATCATTTTCTGTTAGGCACTGGTATTTTTTACTTTTTCGAGTGTCTTTATCCCTAGCTTTTCTTTCTTCTTGGGATCATCCAAATCAAGAACCAAGATTGGCTTGATGGTTTTTCCATCATAACAGGAATAATAAAATTTTGAAATTGTCTTGGAATAAGTGTTGATGTCATTCCTGGATAAGGATTGAAATATCCACCGGGAGTAGGACTTTATGTTCTAGTTTCTTGAGAAGGTTGGGTCGATCGTGGCTCAAACCCTGAAGGATAAACAGGATCTACCATATCTGATGATTGCTCTTAAAAGCTGAGATTTCCTTCCACTACTTTTCTCTTATCAAGTTTCTTGAGCATATCCATTATTATACTAAGATCCCCTTTTAATTCTTCTTGAGCTTTTTTGATTCTCTCAAATCGACTGGTTTATTTTTGTTCCATGATTTTTGTTTGAGTCCTAATATTGTAAGAATGACGAGTAGGTTGAGTCAAAATTTTTGGTGGAAGAGTTATTCTTGAATCTTTATTACCATAAATTTTTTTTTAAAAAAATCAAAATGTCATATGTCAAAAATTTTATTTTATATTTTATATTTTTGTTTTAAAAAAAATGGTGCAGATGATGCATGAATGCAAGTGAGAAATATTTGCTCTTGGACAAATTCAACACTAAAAATTTTTCATTGATTCCATATAACTTTTATTACATAAGATTTGTCATCCTAGAATTATATCCATAAAAGCGTTTGATTTATTCATAATGGTCTTTTACCTCATCTAGAAAGTTCACTAGGTGTTGTCTATATTCTCTTATGAGATTGACCTTTCTTCTTAACGTTTCTATTTTTCAATCATCTCTCATACTTTTTTTACTACTTTGAAAACTTGACTGGTTATATGCTCTATGTATTGTTGTCTCTCTAAGCTTTCTGCTTTTCATTTCATGCTGGCATCTCTTTCTAAATCACATGTGAAGATCCAATCTTTTTTCTTTCTATGCCACTCATCTATTATTTTCGAAATATGGTGTTTATGGTCTTGTAGTTGTAACTTCAAACCTTGGATTATCTGGTGAAGTGATTCTTTTTTGTTCAGTACTTCAAGGTGTTTTCTTTTCTCTTTTGTGAGTAATGCTTTCAACATTTCCTTCTCTTTTTGGCATTCCACCAATCTTGTTAAAGCTGTAGAGTATAACCTCTTCCAATTCTGACATTCTTAAGAAATTCTGGTGGCCTCTTCTTGCTTTTCTTGAGCTTGACCCTTCAATTGGTTCATTTTTTCTCGAAGCTCATCCATTTCATGTTGTCGACCAATGTAAAACTTGGTGATTTTTCAGTTTTGAATTGAACTCACAATCTCTTATTTTCTTGGTGTAGATCTTTCAAATCATTGTTAGCCATATCTCTTCTTTTATGATATTTTTCAATTTGCTTTATTGTATTTCTACTTCATATTTCAACTGTCCCACCCTCTCGTAAAGTTTTAAATTTTTTCTCCTTATTTCTTCTTTCTCAGCTTCTAATTCTTTCTTAACAAGCTCAACTTCTGATAATTGCACTTTTATCAAAAGATTAGCTTATTGGTGTGAGCTATCATCAAGAGATAGTACTATGTCTTTAGGCTGCCTTGCTTTTCAAATATGATAATTATGAGTGACTTTATTGATGAGAGGTCCTAATCTCATTTTTTATGTTTTCTTCCATGCTTGGATTAGTTCCTCTGAGGTTTTTGGTGGATTCGATTTCTTGTAAGTGAATTCTACTTAGACTAGGTCATGAATGGCAGGAACAAACTACTTTGCACCAAATTACTTAAGCACCATCAATAGAGTGTAACTCATAACACCCCATAGCCCTAACAGCGGTATCAATGGCTCATTTTTTCCACAATACAATAAGGGCACAGTAGGCATCCAAGGCGTCATCCATTCAATTTCATCCTCGATAAGCCTTCGCAAGAATATAAACCACTATTTCTTGGTCTTCAATGTCGGCCATTGACTTTTATAGAACTCTTCGATTGATGCCTTGTACTGAAGATACGATTTTGAGAATACACTTTTCCCACACTTGAAATGACTTCTGACCCATACATATAATAATGGTGCACATCCTATAAATCATCCTTTTCCATTTTATCGATAAAAATTCAATGATCGGATGGTTTCTACTAAGACTATTGGTACATGATTAATTACTTGGATTTCAATTTGCTTGAAAAAATTCACCACAGTTATCTCAATATAACCCAAAGTCTTCAAGAAGATTATCATGCCATACAATGATAGAACAAACATAGCCATGACTTGATCATCATTTAAATGCTCTTGAATAAAATCTCAGAGAAAATCCCAACGGATACCGAGATGTTCACCTTTAGGCTTTGCAAAAAATCTATGGTGTTTACTTTTATCTCTATAAGCTTGGCCAACTTTTTACGATAACTTGATTTTGGCTTTCGGTAAATATTTTATCTGGACACTGTAGTTTATCCCAAGCAAAACCAAATACTCCTTAATAGTTGGCACCAAATACTCTTAATTAAAAGTGAAACATTTATAGAATGGATCCTAAAACTGTATAGCTGCCCTAACCAACAGTTCATCAATCACTAATAAAATGAGAGATGCAATTTACCCATACTTCTTGCAAAAACTTTCTTTTATTTCTTCATTTAACTGACCCCAGATGGCGGCTAAGTCTTTTAAATCATTTTGTGCGAGATACAAATACACTTTCTCGGGTAACTTTAACACATAACTAGTAGGTAAGCAATCTTTATTTTTTTGTTAGGCTTCCTTTGACCAAACATATACTTCATTATATAACTCACATGAGATATTGATAGAGGATGAGCAAATCTATAGTTTTACAGAATCCATGAAGACTTCTTAGGAGAAAGATATCCTAGAGTAAATACCTCGATGCAAGACTATATGATATGCTTAATGTGAAAAGCAAAAAGAAAACAAATTTAAGTTAGCGTAAGAATGTGGTTTGAGATTGAAAAGTTTTTTTTGTGATTTTTATTTTTGTTTGTTTTATTTTGTTTTCATTTTTGTTTGTGTTTTTTATTTCACACAACTTTTATTCCTACATACTTTGGTATTGAGCCTAGCAATCGTACAGCTTTAGGCTTGGAAGCTTATGTTCAAGTATGCCTAAGTCAACCTTAAACAAAGTTAAGTAGGTATGCACACAAAGAAGGTACTTAAAAAAATAATATAAGATTCTTTATTACTGAAAACAAACGTGGCTTTACATAAATATGCTTGAGTATCTTGGGTGGTTTATAAGATCACTAATTCTCATACATCATGTTTCTAAGGGGAAGGGGTACCCTTATTTATACATAAACCCCTATGGCCTATATGTGGCTATCATTTCCATTCTAGAGGGTTGTAAGGCTTTTAGACACATACTAGGTCGGTTGGGCAGTCTCTAGAAGGGGACTAGTTCTAGGCACTTCTATGGTGCATTAGTTCTAGAAGGCTTTCAGGCTCTCCTGGTAGAGTGCTCATGCCCAGGGCCTTTTTTAAGCTTTTTATCTAGTGCTACAGTATTTATGCCCACTTGCGCACTTATCCCTTCCAAAAGGTTTCTTACCCACCCCTTTGGTTTGGGTGATGTTCATTTAGAGCCTTCTCATATTCACTGCCCACCATTTTGGAGCTCTCTAGAATATTTTAGCATAAGGTCCATTGGCTCAACCTTAGGCAACTCTGGTAGGAACTTATCCTTGCGGCCTAATGTCAAAGTCTAGCCTCATTGAGCTGGTACTTAGGCCTTGGCTGTGCTGGCACTCACGCGAGGTGTGACATTCTCCCTCACTTGTTTTTTCGATGTCTTCATCACGTACACTTCATGGAACCTATTGATTTAATCTTGAAATTGCCATAATACCTCAATCGGCTCTCAGTTTGTTTCACTATCTAGCTAGTCTTTCTATTTTACCAAGTATTCATGCTTGGGTATGTGCTGCTTTTGTGGCATCACGTGGTCGGCTAGGATGCATTCAACTTCCCAATCATAAGAGGCTTTGATGCCTACTAGTGCTTTTTTTTATTGTCTTCAAGTGGGATCATTCAATTCTTTATGTTATGGTTTGAGCATACTTACATAAAAGACTAGATGTACCTTGAGCCTTGAAGGAAGCTCAAGCTTATATGCAACCTTACTTACTCGTTTAAGAACCTTGAAATCACCTTCGTACCAATGGGTAATTCTTTTGTGCAATCTTTGATTTTGCATCACCAAGTATAGCTTGACCAATACTAAGTTTCCTATTTGATATTAGACATCTCACCATTTTTTATCAGCTTATTTCTTTGATCATTTTGTTGCCTTGTGTAGATAGATTCAAACTAAATCGATTTGTTATTGCCATGCTTTAGCGAACTTGTAAGTTGTTAGCATTTATCCCGTGTACCCTGTGACAATCACACTCGATGTACATGGTTGTCGTTCGATCATGATCTCAAATGGACTTTGATGTGTAGCCTCGCCCCGCTGAAGGTTATAGAAGAATTGAGCTACATCCAGCAACTTGGGCTAATCTTATTGTGAGGTACTAACATAGTGCCGAAGATAAACTTTTAATAAAGTATTCACCCTCTTGGTTTGCCCATCCGTTTGAGGGTGTACACTAGTGGAGAACTTCAAGTTTGATCCTAGGAGCTTGAATAGTTCACTCTAGAACTTGTCTATAAACTACCCATCTCGATTACTAATGACGGATTAAGGAATGCCCCAATACTTGACCATATTCTTGAGGAACAATCGAGTCACTTTCTTCGTTAGGCATTCCTTGGTTGCTGGAATGAAGGTTTTATATTTGAAGAATCGATCCACCACTACAAAATGCTACCATACCTATCTACCTTGGGTAGACCAACTATAAAATCCATGGAAATACTTTCTCATAGGTGTTCAGGGATCGACAGTGGTTCTAAAAGGTTAACTGGTGACGTTTGCTTTATCTTATCTTGTTGGTACACAAGGTAAGTTTTGACATAAGCCTTCATATCATCTTTCATCTAAGGCCAGTAGTATCAGTCTTCAACAAGAGCTACAGTGGGATGCATACCTGGATGGCTTACCCATATTGAGTCATGAGACTCTTTCATGACTTTTTTTCGTAGCTTACCAAATTATGGGATGAAGAGTCGATTCCTTTTAGTGTGGAGCATATCATCTTTGAGCCAAAACTGTCTAGTCTTTCCTTGTTTTATATACTCGATCATTGTTTTGACTGTGGGGTCTTGGGTTAATCCTTTTTTGATGCATGCCACCCAGGGTTCTTTTGGCCTACTAATTGCTGCTAGTTCAACCTTACGACTAAGTGCATTAGCCATAACATTGGCCCTTTCTGGCTTGTACTATATAATGAAATCAAACTCGGCTAGAAATTCATGCTAATGTGCTTATTTGGGAGTAAGCTTTTTTTGACTTTGAAAGTAACTAGTCACCACATTGTCAGTCATAACCACAAACTTGTTCCTAACAAGTAATACCTCTATGTGCGTAAACAATGCACCACATCTATCATTTCTTTCTCTTAGACGGTATATCGACGCTCTGCATCATTGAATTTTTTACTCTTAAAGCCAATAAGGTGTTGGTCTTGCATTAATACACCACTAATGGCAAAGTTAGAGGCATCAGTGTGTAACTCAAATGGCTTGGTGTAGTCAGGAAGAGCTAAGACTGGCTCCTTGGTGACTGTTAGCTTCAGGTGGTTAAAAGCCTCTCGGCTTTCGGGATGCCATTCCTAAACTCTTTCCTTTTGAGCATCTCAGTTACAGGTGCTGTAATGGCTGAGTACCCCTTTACAAAGTGTCAATAATAATTTACCAAGCCAAGCAATGATCGTAACTTTAAGATCTTGGTTGGTGGTTCTCATTCTTGGATGGCCCTGATTTTGTCACCATTTATTTGGATCTAGCCATTCCTTACAATATGGCCTAAGAATGAGATCTTGTGCTAGGTGAATTACATTTCTCCTTCTTTACGTAAAGTTCATTCTCTCTTAGTACTTGGAATACTTATCGTAGGTGCTCCACATTCTCTTTGAGCGTTTGGCTATTGACAATAATGTCATCAAGGTATACCATAACAAATCGATCAAGGAAGGGTTATAGTTCTTTGTTTATTAGGGTGCAAAATGTTATGGGCACATTCGTGAGACCGAAAGGCATGATTAGGAATTTGTATGCCCTATAGTGAGTTACACATGCTATCTTCGATTTATCCTCTTCAGCTATCTTTACTTGATAGTATCCTGACCTTAGATCCAACTTGGTGATCCATCATGCTCCTTCTAATTGGTCGAATAAGTTGATAATAAGAGAAATGGGATATTTGTTCTTTATTATGAGCTTGTTTAGTGCCCTATAGTCAATGCACATTCATAAAGACCCATCATACTTTCACTGAAACATAATTGGCACACCATATAGAGCTTTAGAGGGCCTGATAAACCCTATATCTAGAAGTTCTTGGAGTTGTCTCCTTAGTTCCTGTAGTTCTAGGGATGACATCTTGTATGGGGCTTAGGCTGGTGGCCTAGCATTGGGCATCAGCTTTATGTTGTGGTTTACCTCTTTTTTGGGTGGTAACCTTTTGAGCAAATCGATAAACATGACATTCTTGAAGGATTCTAATACCTCTAGCACCACCAAGGGGGTGTTGTCTTTCGGTCTTTAAGGCTCATACCCGTTTAGTGCCACTAAAAAAATAGGCTCTTTCTTGCGTATGCCCTTGGCGAGTTAGATGGTAGATAATGTCTTGGTTCTTGTCCCTTGCTCACATTTCATCAGAACAATACATTAGCACTATTGATCCAAAATGCAAATGCAGTTGGTAAAGAAAACAAAGAGTGTGTTTATCCTTTCAAGAAAATCCAAATTGATAACAAAGTCATAGTCATCGAGAGGGATTACAATTATGGATTCCCTTACTTTTCCACGTTTCAATCGTAACTTAACTCTTTATGCCATGCCTATAATTGAAACTTTTTTAGAGTTGATGGTCTTAATCCATCCAACTTCTTTCTTGACCTTGAGCCCAAGTCTCTTGGCCATTCTTTCAAACATGAAAAGGTTCAACACACCTGTGTTTACTAGGGCATTCAAATGCTTGCCCACTACTGAGATCTTGACAAACATGAGTCCCTTTCTCTTATTCATATTCTTTGTTAAGGTAAAACTTAGCATGATCAAGCTAAGCTTCATTCCCTCTCTCTCGGGTTGCTCATCGTGTCCCTTAACAATGGCATAAGCTTAGCTCTATTAGGATAGTCCCTGGCTCAGTGTGGACCATCATATAGAAAATAGGTCATAGGTTTTATTCTTTGACCACTTGGCCTTCTTCTTGTCCCATTTCTTGGTGGACTTCCACTTTTAGGTTGAAGGCTTGTCACCTCTACTCTTATCCTTGTCTCCTCCACCTTTGCCCTTGTCTTTGGGCTTGAAAGACTCAAACTTTTCTTATTTCCTGAATTCCACTAAGAATTTAACGACAGTCATGATTCGAGTGAGATCTTAAACACTGATCCTTCTTAGTTCTTGCTTGGCCCATAGCTTGAGACTGTCCAAGAATGTGAAAAGTGCCTCTTTCTCCCCTAATGTTGGGAATTTAGAGTATGAGTACGGAGAACTCTCTAACATATTCTCATACCTTTCCACGTTGGTTGAGTCGCATAGTTTAGCACGTGCCTCCTCTGCAGTATACTATAGGTAAAACTGATGCCTAAACTCCCTTTGGAACTCTTCCCGTGTTTTAATGGTAGCACTTTCATGCCTAACCTCTTTTGACCTACGATGCCACCATAGGAGAGCAATATCCTTAAGATACATAAATACGGTGCTTATCTTAACAGTATTTTCCTCAATGCACATTACACGAAAATATTACTCCATGCCTCATAAAAAATTATCTACATCCTTTGCAGACCGTGTTCCCTTAAACTTTTTTAGCTTGAGAACCTTCACCCTCGTCCTAAGAACCACTACCAGTGCACTACCCCTTATGGTTGACTCGCACGCGAAGAGCTTCCTTTTGAGCCGTTTCATTTCCTCCTTCATGGCCTCTACCAAAGCCTCTAGGGTGAAATTCTTATGGGTAAGGCTTTCGATGTCTTTGGATAGAGTTTGCTTTAACTTTTCATGATCTCCTTTCCCATTGAGACCAACTCTTCTATTTGGTTTTCATGCTTGTCCTACATTTTAGCCATGGCCAACTCCATCTTGGCCAAATGAGCATCAAAGGTTAACATTATGTCACTTTTCTTGCCCTTTTTAGTAGCGTGAGTCTTGTGAGCCTCTTGCCTCTTAGCGTGCTGATGACTCATTTCTAAAGTAGACATTGCCTTAGATTGAAAGTGCATCAAACCTAACTTTGATACCAACTGTCATGTGCTTTAGTCTTGAGCCTAGCAATCGTGCGACCTTAGGATTGGAAACTTATGTTCAAGTTTGCCTAAGTTAGCCTTAAATAAAGTTAAGTGAGTATGCATACAAAGAAGGCACTTGGGAAAAGAATATAAGATTCTTTATTGTTAAAAACAAACATAGCTTTATACAAATGTGCTTGAGTATCTTAGGTGGCTTACAAGATCACTAATTCTCATACACTATGTTCCTAAAGGGAAGGGGTACCCCTATTTATACATAAACCCCCATGGCCTATGTGTGGCTATCATTTTCATTCTAAAGGGTTCCAAGGCTTCTGGACACATACTTGGTTTGTTAGGCAATCTCTAGAAAAGGACTGGTTTTAGGCACTTTTGTGGTGCACTAGTTCCAGAAGGCTTCTAGGCTCTCATGGCAGAATGCCTATGCCCATGGCCTTCCTGAAGCTTTTCTGTCTGGGTGCTACAGTATTTATGCCCACTTGCGCATTTGTCCCTTCCAAAAGGTTTCTTGCCTGCCCCTTTGGCTTGAGTGATGCTCATCTAGAGCCTTTTCATGTCCACTGCCCACACCACCATTCTGGAGCTTTCTAGAATCTTCTGGCACAAGGTCCATTAGCTCAACCTCAGGTAACTTTGGTAGGAACTCATTCTTGTGGCCTGGTGCTGAGGGTTTGGCCTTTTTGTGTTGGTGCTCAGGCCTTGGCTGTGTTGGCACTCACGAGGGGTGTGACATAGTTTTCTAAAAAAAAATGGGTGAAACTCTACCTAAGGTTAGCTTCTTATGGCTTATTATATGCTTGGTTCGGGTTGATACATTTCTAAAAGTTCCTAAATTGTTTCTCACTGTCATCCATTCTGGACTAGTAAGGCACTCTGATCCTCACCCATTATAGGCTATGAATAGAAATGGTTTAATTTGAGTGAAAGTATTTCGCTTGCCATTGCAGAGGTTATCACCTTACGAGGGCATAAGTACTTTACTTTCTCCTATAAGGGATAAAGCCCAGGTATAGAGCTCATGTATGAGATATATCATGTCATTGTGTGTGCATATGTTTTCTAATTTATTAATAATAATACATATAAAAAAATAAAGCATAAAGGCATAGTAAAAGAAATGCATGTGAAAATTTTTTTTTCATTTTCGATTTGTTTTTTTATTTTTGATTTTTTTTAAAGGAATCAAAATCTAGAAACTTAAAACTAAATACCGATTAAGACTATTTAAAGCAAAATTGAGGAGATAATACGTAGTTAATTTTAGCTTGACTCTCAAAAAATAAATATCCCTAGTGGAGTCGCCAAGCTATCGTAACGATTTATGTTTGTCCGACGAATTTGAAAATAAAATAAAAAATAATGGAGTCACCACCAATCTTTTTTGGCTAGATGCGATTGGCCACTTATTAAAACATAACCTTTTAATGAAATCTTAAAATTAATTAAAATTATTAAAAAGATAATTTTAGGGTCTGTGCAATAGTTTGGGTTTAGGAGTCAATTATATGTGAGAAAAGATTAGCACCCTTACAATACTTGTTTAAAATGATACTGATTAATTACGTGTTATTTGTTGATTTTGATAAAAATAGTCTTATTTTCGATGTTTGAAAAATAATTTCCTTGGTTTCTTTTGTTTATTGAAATTTTGATTTTTTCTTTTATTATTGTTCCATATTTATTGTTCAAATTTTATTTGAGAAAAATAAATTAGAACACTTTTATTGAAATAATTCTTAAAATATTCCAATATGTTGGTAACATTAGAAGAACTCATTTTCACCTAGAGATTTCTTAGGCATTGCTTTCGGAATACCTTAGAATACTATCCTTGGAGGCTCGAATTTACTTTTGGCAAAAACTTTATTAAGCATGCAATGCAAAATGCTGATATGTTGATGCATGTATTTTATTCTCTTTTTTAGAAAATTTATTGATTGTTTTATTTGATTTCTTTTTATTTAAATTTTTGAAGAAAAAAAGAAATTTTTATTATATTGAAGTTTTTCTATAAATATTCTAATACATTGATAATATTTAAAGAAATCTTCCCACCTAGGGATTTCGTAAAGCATTACGACTCGAAATACTTTTAGAATCTCATCATTGGATAAAATTTCCTTTTTTTCATTTATATTATTATTATTATTATTAATTTATTAGTAAAAAGAAAAATTTTTATTGTGTTAAAATTTTTTTTATAAATATTCCAATACACTGGTAGTATTTAAAAAAAATCTTTTCATTTAGAGATTTTATGGATATCACTACTTGGAGTACCTTTGAATTTTATCATTGGATAAAAAATTCTTTTTCTTATATTTTTATTATTTTATAAGGTTTATTCTAAAATTAACAAAATTATCAAAAATTTTTATTATATATCATCATTTACTTTTGTTAATTATTATTATAAAACAACAAAATTTTATTCTGGTAAATTTAAACATTTTTAATGCATAAATATTAATAATAAAATTTAAAATTACAAAAATAATATGTAAAAAAATTAAAAATTTTTTTTTATTTGAACCGGACCGGTTAATGGTCTAGTCAAAGCGCGGTCTGGTCTAGTGGTTTAGTTTGGTTAGGTCGATTTAGCGTTAGCGATTTCGGGATGGTCCGGTTCGATCTGGATCAGTTCAGCTGGACCAGTTAAAGGTTGAAAAAGAAGTGGGTCATTGAATCGGGTACGTGAACTTTGGGTCAAGTCACGGGTTGACGCACGGATCCTCAGGGGCTAAAACGACGTCATTTTGGTTTTCATTGAAAACAACGTCGTTTTGGTTATGGTGATTTATATAAAACATAAAAAAATTTTTGAACTCATTTGTCGTCATCGCTGCTGCCACTGGTCATCGGCCACTATCGTTAGTGATTGAAAAACTTTCAAAATTCACTAAATACTCCTTCTAGCCTCCGGAGTCCAGATCTAAGCCTAATTTTAAGAAAATAGGCTCCAAACGATACAGATCTGGCCTGGAAGGTTTGGCTGAATTTTTTTTTTGTGTTTGTGTTTTTTTTTTTTAAATACTGGCGCTAAGTTCCCTTACCTTGAGGACTATAGTTTTTGTTCCCCTTTTTTTTTTATAGAAAGCTTTTTTTTATTTTGAAATTTTTTGGCAGGTTTTTTTCGATCCTCTTTCTTTTTTGTGCAGATAATGAGCTCTATTTATAGAGCTTTCTAGGATTCAAATCTCATATTTTCAACCCGAAATCCACGCTATCAAGTTAGGTAAGGTGCAGGCGACTGTTGATGGTGACGGTGGCTGGGATTTTGGACTTTTGGGGAGGGTGCATTTAATGCATTCATATTTTTTTGTCCAACTGAACTAGATAAGGAAAGAAGAAGAAAGAAAAATAAAGAAAGAAAAATAAAAAATATATAATAATAATAATAATACAAATTGGTGTTTACAATGAGCATGATTAACCTTCTCACCTTATGCGAAATTCAGAAACCATTGGACCTGTTTTGCTATCTATCCCCTCGTTGGCCTAATAATGTGAACTGGGTCAAAGCCACTTTTAGCTTTTTCAACCAAGACACGAAGCCTATCATGTTGTTTGATGTCAACGGCTCTTTTTATTTTAAAGAATTTTTACCATTTAGTTTAAGTTCGGATTGTTCACTTGAATTTTTTTAAATTTTTGTTTTAGTTGGTCTGGAGTTTGTAACTTTTGTAATAAATTTTTAAAACAGTAACGCAAATTTCATAAGAGATTTATTTGAGATTCGTTAAATATTAATTGATGAAAACAAATATTTACAAAAAAAAATTAAAAGAAAATGAATTTTTAATGATTAAGTTTGACTTGCAAAAGAAAAATTAAAAAAAAAGGAGATTTTTAATAGATAAGTATATATGCTTATAAATGGATGAAATCTTTACAAGATTAGGTATAAAAAAAATATAAAAGAGTTGTAGATTTTTATAGGATAAACATCTCATAAGACTATTAAAGATTTATATCTTATGAGTATATCTTATAAGTGTGTATATTTAAATATGAAGATTTATATCTTATGAGTGTGTATGTTTAAATGTTTGTGAGTAGATTAAAAGAGACTGAGAGAGTTCACATAAGTATGATGAATGAGTGCACATGAATATGTGTTTGTTTTGATTAAAAATATTTTATAAGATTAAAAGAGATTAAGAGTGTCTATGGTATTAATTGTTGAGTGGTTGATATGATTTGATTATAGATTTGTAATTTTTTATAATTAATAGATTTTATTTTTTATCCGTGGATATAAATCAATTGAATCGAATCATATTAAATTATTACTTTTTGTGTGATTAATTGATTATTCTAGTTTGGATGACTGATTGGATTGAAATCTTTTACTTAATAAGTGATATCAGAACTACGGTGATCTTCAACAATTAAGGCATCAAATTAATCGATAATGTTGATTGTGACGCTTAATAAATAAAATTTCAAAGGAAAACGAAATCCATATTAAGAATTGTTGTTTCGTTTGGACTTTTTTTTTTTTTTTTTTGCATTTTTTTATTTTGACATTTTTGCTAGTATGGTTTCTTAATTAACTAATTTTGGAGGATTGTTGTTACTGACCTTATCTACTACAATCAAGCTCTACTGATCAACCAACAGAAATAAGAAATGCAGTGATGAAGTTTCTGCAAGAAAGAAGAAGAACAAAGAAAAAGAGAGAAGACAGAGAAAATAGAGAGAATAAAGAAAGAAGAGAGAGAGAGTCTAGAATTTAAGAATTCTGTTCTAAAATTCATTCCCTTGCATCTCTATCATGTTCACCATTTTATATTCATTACAACCGCAATTCCTCAGCTATTTACTCGCTACAAAATAACAAATTTTGGTTGGCTCCTTGCAAGACTGTTGACGACTCTATGACTACTAAAATGGGTTTCTATGGTTAGGATGGTCCCCACGGCCTACTCCATTTCAGCTCATATCAATTGCTTTATTCTTGTTTTTTTCAATGTTGATAAGAGAATTAAGTTGGAGACAATTCAGAGTGAAGCAGGGAAGAAGCTACCGAGGAAGTCTGGAAGAGCTCCTGATGATATTTCTAGTGTTGTTCTTGTCGAAAAGCATAGGTAACGTTTATAGCCCAATTTCTAATTAGGATGATTGGCTTCATTTTAGCCGCTGGGCAACGGAGTTTTCCACTTGTGCACTTTTGTTTTGCAAGAAATGTACTGTGGAGAAGGATTTTGAATGCAATTTTTCCTCCTTTCTGTGCAAAGAATATAAAAGGAAGTTCCTGATCTCTAATTCAATATGTACAACAATCTTTCCATTAGAATTAATTAAACAGCGAACAATGAGTAAATGATGCATCATTGTAATCTAATTGGTGTTCTTTACGTTACAAAGAAGAGTCATCAAACTCCTCCCTTTTGACTCTCGTCAAAATGTGCCCAAGAATAGAATGTTTTGTTCACATTCACATTGTACATAAAAACAGATGAAATGAGAGTTTCTGGTATCATATTGTGCTGCCTGGAAAAGAGGCAATTGAGCTGATACAAAAATGGTCTTGAGAGGTTTGCTTTTATAAAGTCTGACCTTCAAATAGCCTAGATAAGCCAATTGCATATCTGTCAAAATGCCAGAAAGTTAGCTGAAGTTGGATTAGTTTCAATGTCAAAATCTTCAATAGATCTTTTAGTTATTTACCCGACAAGCAAAAGGACTAAGGCAATAACCAATAACAGATACTGGTAGCATTTGTGCCTTGGAATTTTACGTTTTATCTCATATCCAGGTGGAATGTGCTTGTGGCTTACATATCCAAACTGAGGGCGCATTAGAAGTATAAATCCGGCAAGAAATCCAGAGATAAATCCTCCTATATGAGCTGAATTGTCCACATGAGGGAGAAATCCGACAGCTAGATTCAGGGAAATAATCAACAACATGGTCGACAGAGATTGACACTGGATAGAAAAGAGTTAGAACTCTCTACTCTGAAATTAAACTGCTGTTATTCTGTTAGCTTATCATAGTCTGAGAGCATTCTGATTTTATTAGACAAGTTAAAATCTTGTACAGCATACAGTTTTTACCTTGTTTGTATAGTTTGTCCAGTTTGTAATGAGCTCTGAAAGCATGGCTCCCAACAGCCCGAAAAGTGCACCTGATGCACCGACAGATATGGTTTGTCTCCGACCAGGAGTTACAGCAGACCTCAAACTCCCACCAAAGCCAGAAAGCATATATAAGAGTCCAATTCTCACTGCAATGTTAAAGTAACTGAGAATTAGTTACCTTATTAAAGGTCAGTTGTTGCATTTACTGATTCAGTTCTTACAGAATCCAAATTCTTGCTCCATTCGGATTCCTATGAATAAAAGGCTCATCATATTAGCTAGTAAATGGATGACTCCAGCATGAAGCCATATGCAGGATATAAGGCGCCAAGCTTGGTTGCTCTCTACCACTAGTTTCCAATCAAGGGCTCCTAGTTCCTTTAGCCTGTGAAAACCAAAGTTATATGTTGGACGTTAAATAACATAATAGAACTCTGGTTGACTGCTGGATATATAGATTATCACCAGCTGAATCTATTTCAGCATTCTATCCTTGGAGTTTCTTTGGTATTAACCAAAGCATACATGTCTTTTGAATTTTAAATCTATCTTTCCACTGATGACATTTCTTCTGGGAATGATTTTAAAAAGGTCATTTTCCATACAGCAAGAATACAAAATGATAGACCATAAACCTAGTAACCTTATTTTTTGGTACAAAAGAGGTCCAAGGGACAGGGGAAAGGGTTGTGCAGGTGCTGCGATTTGAACTTTGAATTTGCTAATGACACCTCTTAAACGTAACATGAACCGACTGTGCTAATCCCTTGGTTCAACACCAGCAACCTCTTTGAACAACCTAATTTTGTATTGAAGTTTTGACAACATATGGTTAATATTCCAAACATTTGAAGATCATAGGAATATCTAGCATAAAGCAGGGTATAAATCCTGGTTTGGTGCCAGAGCAGAACATACTCTCATGAATCAGGACATTACTCTGGTTATCTGTGCATTGTACAATGATAAATAGAAACAACTTTGCAAGTTATGTAAAACGGTACGTAAAAGTTAACTAAATGAATATACAATTGATCATTGATCAAGTGAGGCACTATATCTTAATGTTGCTGACAATTATAATTATGCTTAGTTATCAATAAATTGGAGTGCAAATTAATTATTGCATTGTGGCCACTGGAACTTAAATCTGCTTCAATTT
Organism: Durio zibethinus; assembly: GCF_002303985.1. The sequence continues at coordinate 7,255,596 of NW_019168015.1, read as the reverse complement.
TTAGCCTCCAGTGGTACAGGAAAAAATGCCTAATGGGAAGAGATATTGGATTTATCTCAAATTTTATTAAAGCAGCATTGCTTTCATGAACATTCTGATCTTCGATAATTGGCAGAAGAAAGCAAGAAAGAATCAATCAAAAAATTTTAAGAACAATGTTAATTCATTGATTAATTAAGAAATAAAAGGGTGAGCACCAGGATTAACTAGACAACACAAAAAATAAGAGAGAAGGAAATTCATACGTGATTAATGAAGGGCCTAGAAGAGGGTTATCCTTAAAAGACTGAAAAGAAAACCTCCCTAGATAATCATAGAATAGACAGTTCTCTGGCCCGGTTGTCGCTGGACAATCATTGATGTACATAGTGACAACAAACATCACAATGTTAGCCACAAATACGAGAGGCAGGAGCCACGCAAACCATGGTTCCGGAGCTGGGGGTGAAAACTTTGGTGGAGGAGGTGGTCGCCTCCTATGATGTGGCTTGTAGTTGTTCGTTCCTGCCTCGATATCAGAGGATGGTGATTGTGGCGGCAGCCCCTTCCCCATGGTCGTGAGGAAGAGACGACGAAAGGGCTGTCAACGCCAACGTTGGAAAGGGTGGTGGGGATGCTATTATGCTTCCCCAGAAAGGGAAAGAAAGACAGAGGAAATGACGAGGATTTGGGTGGCAAGGAACGAGTTTTGCTAGGTGGGTAGAGTTGGTTAAAAAGTTTGGTGTTTTTCCTGCTTGTACAACTTTTTTTTTGGGCAAAACGACCTCACCCTGTGCATGCCATCATGAAAGGCTAGAACTGTTTATTGGACGGGCCAAGCTGAATTTGAGTAAGTCAATGCAATTCGAGTCATTTCGAATTTTAAAAATTCAGGTCAATTTTAAGTTCGAGTTTTTCAGGTTTGGATTGTTTTAAGTTCTAAGTCATTTTAAATTCGGTCGTTTCAATTATGGATTATTTTATTTTGAATGTTTTAAGTTTGACGTTTTTTTATTTGAGTTTGGATTATTTCAAATTTAATTTATTAATTTTTATAATTAAATTGAATTAAATATAAATAAATTATTTGATTGAATTCGAATTAGTTTTAATATCATAATCTGTATATTTTAAATTAAAATTAATTTTTATATAAATGAAAAAATATGTAATTTTTTATTAGACTTGATAATTTTAAATATTACATGATGATATGATATTAAAATAATATGAAAAAAAAAAACTATATGAGTCTTAAAAAATTTTGTTATATATTTAGTAATGTCGACATATATTTTAATGTTTGTAAGATATAAAAAATATATTTAATTAAACCGTGTCATATGAATATATATATGTTAGATATGACAAACATGTTTGTTTCATTTGACACATTTTGTAGTTTTTTATATTTATTTTAACTTAATATAAATATAACTATTTTAAACTTTTAGTTATAATACACAATTACATTTTTAATATAATCATATAAAAATTATTTTAAATATTTATTTATGATACACATTTAATATGCAATTATTTTTATTTTAATAATATAACTAAAATATAAATAATCATTTTAGTATAATTGTACATCATTATTTAATAGCTTATTATTTTGGATTTAAGTATAATTGTAAATCATTATATAATTTATTTTAAATTACATGTTAAAAAATTAATAATATAATTATAACATAACGTAACGTATATATACAAATTAATGAGTTGTTTTATATACTTTATTCTAAGTAACATGATAGTTTATACTCATGTATAATTATAAGAGATTATATAATTTATTCTAAATGATACATTGATATGTATATCCATAATAATTTAAAATATATAATTTATTTTAAATCATATTATAAATTATAAAAATTTTATAAGTAACGTAAATATATATAAATTGTACTAGTTTCATATTTAAAATATATTAATTTGATATTTTTAATAATTTTAGTAAGTTCTCATTTATGTTATATTTATTATTTTTAGTAATTTTTTAATTTATCTTTAACTTTTTTATCCTTTATATTTATTTGATTGTAAAAAAAAAATTACATGCATAAATTTATTTAAATTCGTAATCATGTCAACAAAAATAAAAAATTTCATGCCAACTGATTCACACTTGTGTGTATATTAATTATTAGTTGAGGGTTTAGAAGGAAAAGGCTCAGATTTTATAAACAGTAAGGTCCCGTGCATTAATCTACTCGGTTTTAAAAAGTAAAAGAAGCACATCAACAATTTTTTTTTATGCATGCATGTAAATTAATTCTGAATCAAATGTTGTTTTTTGAATAATTGCGAATCAAATGTTTAAATCCATGGAAATTATTATTATAACTACAAGGCTCTAAGGCCTAATCAAGGCAGCAGGCAATTCACAACAGGTCTCGTATGGGTGTATTTGCCGTGTGCGTTGAAGCAGTAGGAGTAGGCCTTCTTCCCTGGAACTGTGGACTCTATATAAACATTATGAAGCTGAATGTTGCTACAACCAACATTTTGATCACAGCTCAAATTGATCACCTTGTCTGTGGTTGATGTTCCAACAATCGAGCTGTATGATACGTCGCTGATCTTGATTGCCGATGTCTACAAAGTTAGGAAGAAAACAATTTCAGCATATATATATGGGTGCAATAGCATCATTAATGTAAGCAGAATAGAATAATTATGAGATATTTCTTTGGTAGCAGCCGCCACACCACTCCTCTTCTTATTAAACATGTAAGAACATGGGCACGAATTGTTAAAATTTCCAGGTAAATGACTGCATTTTGAACAAGGTTAGGTACGAATAATTGAGCACGTTTTAACAATTTAAAATATGATGTGATAATACGAATATGATAAAAAAAATATAAAAATGATATGATTTAAAATTTTATATTTATAGCATCTGATTCATATCCCACATTAATCTAATATATATCAAATATGGCTATTATAAGGAAAATAAAATAAAGTCAGAGTCACAGATTTTTATTTCGATTTTGATTCGAATTTACCCACCCCGTTTTTACAATTCACTCCACTGGGGCAATAGTACTGGTCGATGATAATAGGGCTATCAGCTTGGATAAGCCTAATTTTCTCGAATGAGATCTTCCTTGCATATCCAACGCCTCCCTACACGACATATATAGAATCAAAAGACACCTACTTGTAGATGAAGTTGGTTACTTGCATTAGAAAGGAAAAAACCTGCCATGTCTTGATTCTAACTCCTGTCATGGTTCCTTTGAAGGTACAATTCCGCACATGCACTTCCTCTACTGTGTCATTCTCTCCGTGAACACCCAATGCTCCAATGCTGCAAATTGTGCTTTCTTTTTCAAACAAAACAGTTTACATCTTGAAGAATCTAAATTTATAAATCAAGAGTCCCAGTTTTTGCGTCAATGCAAATCGGGACTTATGAAAAAAGGCTTATTTCTGTTATTGGTTAAATGTTGTCTACTGACCTGATGCCATGCCCAGGCCCGCATGTTATGCCGGTAATATTTATGTTGGCCGAACCCGAGCTAACAGCAATGCAATCATCCCCTGCCACCATTATACATAGTGATCCACACTGGTTATCCGATAATTTGAAGAAAGAGAAGTTAAAGATCATAACCAAATTACCGGTGCCTATGGAAGAGTTGCTGATCTGAATGTTGCTCGAATCGGAAATATCAATACCGTCAGTGTTGGGGCTTGTGCTTGGGGCACTTATATGCAGGTTAGAGATGGTAGCATCTTTGCAGTTGGATATGGCAATATGGTTTCTTTGGCTATTGATATGTCTCAATCCCTTGAGCACCAGGTGATTGCACTTGTCAAATGTCAGTGCCTGTCAACAAAACACACATAAGCAAGTGATTATAGTAATCCCCATAAAATTGGAATTTAAAAAATCAACAATCAAAGAAGAGAAAGTTTCTACATACAGTTGGTCCTTTGCATGTTACACCCTGAACGAGTATACATATATAAGACTTTGCCCAAGAAATAAATTCAACAATAAAATATTACAGACAACAGGAAGCAAGAAATATTCACCTACCTTTGGTACCTTATACAGACAAGGCTGTGGCCACCAAGCAGACCCTCGACCATCGATTGTTCCCGATCCAATGATCATAAGCCCGTTTACATTTGTGAAGGTAAGCCACCTATTAATGTGATAACCTTTCCATGCCAATTTGGAATTGGGTGCAACAATGTTTCCTGATATCTATGGTAAATGGTAATCATTCGGTTACAACTTTTCAGGTGAACCTTATCTATACTCTCTACTAAAATCAAGAAGTAGAATATAATCGGAGCATGTAAGTTAAGAACGAAACATCTACTGCCCGTGGTAAATTTCTAAATTTTCAAATAATGATCTTCTTCCTAGCAACTGATCTAAGCTGCTTACGGCCAGACTAGGCGGCTGGCTACTTATATAGATTCTGATTAATAAGTACATGTAAAATCGTTTTGGCTAACCCGAAGCTTAATACTTAAATAGATCATGCAGTGATCCTTAAGAGGTGATATCCAACAAGTATAAAATTCAAATCTCAATACCTGCAATCCCTTACCTATCCAGTGAATACATACATATCAGTCAATATTATCAATATATTGATTCTGTTTACCAAGACGTATATAGAGGAGGACTTGCAGGGACCGCTGAAAGTCACAGGCTTCAGTAAGAATGTCTTCTTTGCTGGTATAATGAGGCCTGGATTTCTTGATGGAGCTTTGCAGGCAGCTGTCCATGCTTTCGAAAAGGCCTATAAAATTGCCCACAAAAGTTAAAGCGCGATTTAATTTGTGAACTTTATTTTTGAATTAATCATGTAGAGGAAAATATCCTGTACGTTGTTGGAATATTGAACCCCTTAATGAAAAGACATTAGCAATTTCTTTGAAGACATAACCGTAACATAATTTAACAACTAATAATTAACACTAATAATAACAAAGAAAAGGATAGACCAGTTGACGGAATTTACAGTAGAATCATCAGTTATTCCGTCTCCGACTGCTCCATAATTCATCACATTAAAAGAATTTGTTGCACTGCTCAATACTGGAGTGACTATGCACAGAATTGTAAAAATGGTGAAAAGTGCCTGCATCAAACATTCTTTCTCAAAATTAGTATAGAAAAGCAAGACCCCTTAAAAGCTCATTAATGGAGAATATATGTTACTTCGAGGCATCTCACCATTCTGGGTATTATAGGAGACAATAATATGAGAATGTAGTATGTAAAAACTTCAAGTTCTAAACCTTGATTGTGTATATATAATTAATAACAACGTATAGAGATTGATTAAAGCACTTTGACAATGATTTAATTAAATCAAATTCCTTTGCTTAATTTTAACAATTAACTAACTTGTTATGCAAGTTCCTTCCTGCTTAATGTATGCAATTGATGCTGGAATGCATGTAATTAAGCTTAAGAAATACCCAAGGTCCAAGAACAATTTATTGGATCTCGGGCATGCTTCAAGAAGATTCAACGTGAGCATTAGGGTAGGGCTAACCAGATGGAAAACACATGGCATACTTAAGAATGTACCAATCAAACCGAGATTAATTAAGAAGTCTCTACTTCTATCATGAGCTAAGTGTATTACATCCAGCTCCCATGGATGCCAAGGCTATCTCTCTCTTTTGTGGGGTGGGTGGGGGAGGAATTCATGACTATGATTAAGTATTATTCTAAAATTAATTCCAAATTGAGACACCCAATAGTTGAAGTTTAAGACTTCAATAAAGATATTCTGAGTTCGAATTTTAAGATAGATACATGAGATATTTATGAAATAAGAGTATAATCTAATATCATGTGTACAAAAAAAGTGTACCTAATGAGACTTTATCTTAGTGATGAGGAAAAGATTTTAAAAATTATCTTAAATTCAAATCTTATCATATATATATATTTAATCCAATTTTATATTAAATTTGTTCACCTATATGCTGATTTATTTGTTAGTTTATTTGATTTAATTTATTAATTTCTTGTATGTAATATAATAGTTGATTAAATTATATATATATATATATATATATATTTGCAAACGGGACTCTAACTTGAAAATATGAGAAGTGGATGTATGTATTGTGATTTGAAATTCAGATCTGCTTGATACTACCTTTTAAATGAATCAATTGAGCTAAATTCTAAATTCAATTATATATAATTTTTATTTGTACTTAGAAATTTTTTTTTTTCTTTAATGTATAATTTCAAACTTTACCCATTTAAAAGGGGTTAAGGTATCAAATTTTATGAATAAATCTAATCAAATAAGAATTAATTAAACAATGTTCAGTAATAAGACATCTCTATGTTTTTTGACTTATATTTCTTTAAGTATAACTGCTTAACTTCCATAATTTTCAGCTCTCATAATTTAAAATTAACAATCTAAGCTTCATTAAGAAAGTAACGAATTGAAAATTGCGGGTGAAAGTGTCATATCGAGTCAAAAGCCCACGGTCCCTAAAGGTTTTTCTAAACCTGATGTATGGGCCACTTCATTTTCACCCTTTTCAAAATAATTCATTGTTTTTTTAAATGATTTTTAATAAAATTGATATTTACTTCTCAATACTTGTTAATATTTTTTCAATTTCTCTTAAATCTTGACTTTTTATGTACCAAAAAGAAAATTATTTTGATTTTCAAGACATCAATTTAAAAATAATTTTAGACATTAGTTACATTAATTTGTCGGTCCATATTTGTATTTAAATTTCTCAATCAAAAATCATAAAAACAATTTCTCACATTAATGTTTGAAAGGTAATCTCCAATCTAGAGATACAATCATCCTGTTATTCGATTATGAAACTTTGTTAAAGTAACGTGCTTCTTACGAATTTAGCAGGATGCCTCAATTTTGGACTTTTAAGCCAACCTTTGATAAGTGAACTTAGCTTTATTCGGATTGACAAAATTTATATGAAATTTTTTTAGAAAAATTTATGGAATTTTTTTTTTAAAAATGATTTAATAACAAATCAAAACCAATAAATTAATAGATTTTAATGTGGATATCAATAATATGTAAAAAAAAATTAAAAAAAATTATTTATAATTTAAATTTGATTGATATTTATTTAACACTAAAAATTTTATCAATATTTTTTTTAAAATGTCTATCCAAAAATATATATGAAATTTTTTTCAAATTTTACACACTTAATTTATATAATGAGATCACTTAATCTATCAATTTGATTTTTAATTTGAATTTTTATTTAATTGTTTCTAATAAAAAATTTCACTATAATCACCTAAGGAATTTCATTTAAATCTTTCCATAATTTCGAGGAGCGTAAGAAGTGCAGAGATTACAAGGTTGAACCTTGCGTAAGCTAAAAATTTAATTACCTAAGAACTCCACCAATCAATTTTCCAATACTTCAAAAGGTTAATACAGGTTACATGGATGACAAAAATCCGGGCTTGCTATATATAAATTAACCATCATAGACATTGAAAATTTGATAAAAATATTTAAGTCAATTAAAGTAAATATTTAATTAGTTAAATAAATTGGTTGAATATTTATTAAAATTACTTGGTATATCAGGATAAAAACATAAGTTAGACTAATCAAAATTAAGGACTCATATATCACCTAATTAAATTCTATGAGTCATCTTCATTATCTTTAATTAATTTAAAATTATTACAGAAAAAATCAAAATGATTAAGTTAATTTTAGAACTCTCTCACATTATATCACACCTAGCATTATGAACAGAGAGTTCTTCTAACTCATCTGGAGATCAATGCAAAGAAGAAACACTCTAGCCTTATTCTCACACATTCAAGATTTGCTGGTCATCTTTGAAGATTGCTCAAGCTGTCTGAAATTCAATAACCAGCCAAGAAATCATAAGGCTTTGGTCATTTCTTTAAAGATCTGCTTATTTTTGCCAGTTCGTGATCAAGCTTTTGTTCACAAAAATCACAAGCTTGTTTTCTATCACAAAACGTTGGTTTGAAGATTTGCCAATCATTTCATTAGATATTATCGTTTCTGTTTTTGATAAGATCGAATCAGAAGATTATTTTCTTCCATAAAAAAGATCATATAGAAATTTGTATCCATTATTTTATTTAATAAAATTGAATTTTGACATTTTATTTCTGCTTTTGTTTTTAGAAGGAAATTTGTATGTACAATCATATTGTCTCTCAAATTATTTTCCGGAGGCAGGATTTGGGATCTATAATTCCTCTATTCAGTCCAAAGGCGTTGTTGCAGCTAGAAATCAATTGGCTGTCTGAAGTTGCCGATGCCAAATGAATGTCCTCTAATGTAATGCCGGTGCAAGGAATATTACTGCTGCAATTGAGATTGATACCCACTTTTGTCTTTGATGTCCCAAACAATTGAGAGAATCGTACACCGCTAATATGAACTGCAGTGTTCTGTCAAAATTCAAAGTATAAATTCAAACAATAAAACAAGCTCCGTTCATGTAAATTGTAATGCTTTTAGTTGTTCTAAAGGCTTCTGTATGTGTCTTACCGATTTCCTACACGAATTTGGAATATCACAGTAGAACTGATCAATGATGATTGGATTTGCCACTGCCTGGAAGTTTATGTTTGAGAAAGATACGTTTCGAACTATACCTCTGCCTCCCTGCAAAACAAATACAAATTTAACTCAAGATATTCGTTGGTCAACAGGTTTTGTTCTTTTCTTTTTTTATTTTACAAATTTCATACCTGCCATGTCTTGATTCGTACCCCATTAGTTGTCCCTCGGAAGTTTACTCGCCTCACATTAATATTATTTACTTGAACGTCCGCTCCGCCCCTGCCTAGGCTTCCAATGCTGTTAGGCATTAAAATTAGGAGTGTTGGGCTTGTTCCAATGATCGATTTAATCCCCAGTGACGTTAAAGACTGAATAAAAAATTTGCTTACCTCACACCATGACCAGGGCCACAACTAATGTCAGTGATGGAGATGTCAGAAGTCCTATCACCAATGGAGATACAATCATCACCTGTTCATGAACAATGAAGCCGTTAATCATCAACTTGACAGTCATGCACTCATTCAATTACTACTTAGCTTGATGTTTGTCAAAGACATTTATAAAGTAAACACCAGGGAATTCGATTCCAATCTATCAATAGAGAAAAGTCCTAGAGGCGCTTCGGATACCAACAGACAGTGTCCTACATGGAGTTTGAAACACCATGTATGCCATTTTTCCATTGTAGAATGTGGTGAATTCTCTGTAGTAATTCTTTTCCTTTGCTGTTCTCAAATGCAAAACCTTAAATCAAAAGCATTTACATAAAGCAATCAACTCACCATCAGAAAATTGTGAATTGTGAATGGACACATTACGAGCAACCTGAATGTGTATTCCGTCAGTGTTGGGGCTTGTTCCAGGATCTTGTATGGTCAAGAATCCAAAATCAACATTTTGGCATCCCAAGATCAGTACGTGTGTTTGGGGGCTGTTGTGAAACTTAATGTTGCTCATGTGAATATTGTTGCAATTCTCAAATTTAAGTACCTGCAGCAAAGCATAATATAGTAATATACTAACCTGCCTTCTCTACAATAACTAGGCAGATAATGACAGCTAGAGTTGTAGTAATAAATTCTGGATTCGAGTTTTGCCTGGACCTAATCCTCTCAACGTACTTACCGTTGGTGCTAGTGTGATACATCCCTGCAGAGAAGTTCAACGGTCAGAAATGGAATCAGGAAAAAGCAGGAAAAAAGAAAAGGAATTAAAATGACTGGAAGTATGGAACTTCACAAGTTTAAGTTTGGTTGTGTTTTCTGCGATTTTGATGTTGCAGTATACCTGCTGACCACGATGAAATTTGCATGAGCGATCCCACCAGCCTTTGCCACGTCCATCTATCATCCCAAGTCCATCAATAGTTAGACCGTTTACACCCTGAAATGCTAACCATGTTGACAGATCGGCTGCCTTCCACTGATCAGGACCATTGGGTGCGATAATAGTTCCTGATAGCTGCAACAGAAATTTAGATTGCGGAAGAATACGAATCCTGGAGAATTGAAGATCATATTATCTATTCTCATGAGTTATGATCCAACTTTGATTATATCTCACATGCCAATTTACTGATGTATTACTAGGAAGTAGGAAAGCTTTTGGAGTGCTATTAATTTTATTAATTTTTTGATATAAAGGAAGCTATAGACGGATGACATGCAAGGGATTGCAGGTATTGAAAATTGAACTCTACACATGCTGATTGCCTCATAATGATAGCTGTATGAACTATGAACCAACTAGATAAGCTTCAGATTCTTAATTTTGTTAATTTCATCGTACTTTTACATTTATTTTATTAGACTTGCAGGGGCCTGTGAATATAATCTGATGCACCAAAAATATTTTTCCTTTGGGAATAATCAAGGTAGGAGTGCCTGCTGCAGCACTACATGTGTCCTTCCATGCCTTCATGAACGCCTGCGTCCGAAAAAATTAGAAAATTAGTAGTAATCAGTACTAATAATGTGGAACAACTGATACATATCTGCAAATTTAAGATTTCACAGGCTGAAAAGTAGAAAATTTTACCAAGGAATCATCAATAAGGCCATTGCCAGCAGCTCCATAACTTAGAACGTTGAACACATTTCGCTGTGCTTTTGCAGTAACAAAAATTGTGATCAGTGAGACCAGGCAAATAACATATGCAATTGATGATGGATCCTGAACGAAAAAAAAAGAGGATTTTCCATCAGTAAATTAAGAGTTAGATTAAAGTGGCCTCAGTTGAAATTTGGAGTTTTCATTTCTTACCATGGTTTGTAAAGTGATGGATTACAACAATTTTTGTGCTGAACACTGGAAGACAAAGCTATTTAAGGTGATTTTTTTCATTGTTTTGTCAAGAAAGAAATCCTTAATTATGGTAGAATCGGATTTTCTTGGTTATTTCTGAGCACTTGACAGATCAAACTGTTTAATGATCAAATTAGCCATTTCATCAATTGATCTTATGTAGCTTTCCTTTTTCATTTCATGATAATAAACATTAATTATTAACTTCCAAAATAGAGAGAGTAGGCACCTCAACTAATACTGTCTCAACGGCAGAAATATGAAAGTTTAGAATTAAAACATGAAAGAATCAGTTGAAAATAAAAATTAACTTATGAAATGTTTTTATGAAAATAAAAATTAACTTATGAAATGTTTTTATACTAAAAGATTCGAATGTTTGATTAAAGGGATTCGAATGTCATATTTGAAAAGTCTTTTGACATGCTTTTATACTAAAGCATTCGAATGCTTTCGATTAGGCAGTTGAATTTTATGATAAAAAAAAATGACTTAAAACAAAATTATAAATGGGGATTTGAATGCCTCCAAGAGCATTCAAATGCTATAGTTCATATTTGATAATTTTTAGTTATAAATGTTACTTTCATTTCAAATGAATTCCAACCTTTTCATAAAGTGTTCTTTCACTTCTAAAAAATTAAAAATGATACATATTGAGTTTTAAAAGATATAAATTCAATAAATAGAGAAATCGGTTAAACAAATTAACACATTGACTAAGTTCCCTATAAATATAGGAGTAAGAATGATTCAAACAATTGATAAAAAGAATCTATTCACTAAAAGCTTTCCTCATCTATAATCTAAAACTTAATATTAAAACTGTCTCCAAACCTAATTTGTTGTACACGTATGCAATGTAATAAAAGGGTATTTGGTTCGAGAGAATCCACACATTTTTCCTTGAAATCTTACTATTGGGTATTTGATTCCAAGGTTTGGTTCAAGGTAATTTGATTTTGGGGAAATCTAACATATTCCCAACAGTATCCAAAGTTGCAGAATAAAAAATCTACCTCTCCCTGTGGTATTTTAAGATTCCGAAGGAAAAAATAACGTTATTTTCAAATTTGACCTGACTAAAAAATTATGAAATAGCCATTATCATTTTGAAAAGCATATCTAAAAATGTATGCAAGTTAGTTGTAGGTTTATTCTGGTAAAAATTTGATTTATATATGGCATTTGGCATGAAAAATGCCTTTAATAATCCCTTACAAAAAATTTGAATTCAATGCGTTTCTAACAAAAAACGCTTTAAATAATCACCAAAAATTTTTTATGAGATTATTGAAGGTATTTTTTGTCAAAAATGCATTGAATAAGCTCCATTAAATTTTTTTGTAAGGGATTATTCAAGGTATTTTTTGCCAAAAATGCCTTCAATAATCCATTGCCATTTTTTTTTGGAGATTATTCGAGGTATTTTTGCCCAGAAACACCTTGAATAATCCCCTCAAATTTTTGGCCAAAAATGCCTTGAATAATCCCCTCAAATTTTTGGCCAATATGTTTTGTGGTTAAATTATTTTAGCTCCTTCCAATATTTCAATATTTTGTTTGTGATTTATATTTTATTTGATGATGTGGGGGGATTCCATCCACTATATGCTAAGATTTGCTTTCCATTGTGTTTTCAACTTTAACAAAATTCTTTATTCTAAATAGTTATGGCTGGTTTTTCACTAAGGAAAATGCAATTAACTACATTGCTTATGATGTAATTGAACCAAATTAAGACTTTGTTGTAGTAACTTAATTAAATATTAATGTAAGAAAGCAACGTAGACTATTTTATGGTGGAACATCTTATGATAACTTACATATTAAAGAGTTAAACGCAATGGTTTTTTAGAGCGATATACAGTGTGCAGATCATATTAGGATGGACAGGAGAGCTTTTGCAAAATTATGTCATTTGCTTAAAATAGAAGAACTAGTAATTATCTTCTTATACATTATTACCCATCATACAAAAAAATAGGATTATTAAGTATCAAATATCCATATTTGAAGAGACAATTAGTAGACAATTTCATTCTGTGTTGAATTTTATATTAAGATTGCATACGCTATTGTTTAAAAACCCCAACCCATACTAAAAAATTCAATAGATAATGGATGAAAATGGTTCAAGGGTTGTTTGAGTGCCTTAGATGAGACATACATTAAAGTCAATGTTGACGCAATTGATTGGCCTAGATACAAGATAAGGAAAAATGAAATTACTACTAATTTCCTTGGTGTTTGCACCCTAAATATGCAATTCAATATGTTCTACTTGGATCGAAAGGTTCTGCAGCAGATGGTAAAATGTTAAGGGATGCCATTACATATAAGAATGGGTTGAAGATCTTACAAGATATTATTTGTATTATGTTCATGTAATGTTAACAACGACGTTGCATATTTCCATATTAGTAATGTTGTTCATTGTTTTCATAGGTAATTACTATTTGTATGATGCCAGATATACAAATGGGAAATGATTCTTGGCACCTTATAAAGGTCAACGATTTGTGATTGGAGGATAGGACTCTAACTAATGACCCCACAGGATACTTCAACACGAAACACTCTTAAGCAAGAAATTGTATCGAGAGATGTTTTGTTATTTTGAAAGCTAAATGGGCAATTTTAAAGGAAAAGTTATTTTATTCAATTAAGACATAGTGTAGAATCATTTTTGCTTGTTACTTTCTTCGTAATTTTATTAGGTCTAAGATTGTTTTTTATTATATTGAAAAGGATGTTGCCAAATGAAATATTTCTCAACTAGATGAATCTGATCATCACATTTGATTACGCATGTTGAGCCATCTGATTATCGGATCAGTTTAGAGATAATCTGGCTAATGATATGTTCACCCATTAGTTGCAATCTAGGGGATAATAACATTATAGTTATGTTTTGTATTTTATTATTTGTTTGCCCAAATGATTTTTATTTTATGTACCAGATGGTTGATATTGTCCAATGAATAGTACAATTTGGAGAACACATTTTTTTTTCCATGTATATTCATTTATTTTGTTCTTTTGATTGTTTTTAATTTACTATATTGATATTGTTTCAAAATGTCTAACCATGTGATTAGGAATTGAAATGTTTTCATTGCGTAACAATCCATTGCAATCTATTTGATGTGTATCCAAAAGATGATTGGATAGTTTTGGCTTTGGTAACCATTCATAAACTAGAGAAGAGGATTCGTATTTAGTTCAATGCCTACATTTTTTGACTGATGATCCTTGATGAAAAATGGATAATGGGACATTCATGTAAGATATCTAGGTTATATTGAACAAATGCTAGAGCAAGTTATTCTTACTTCATAACTTAAAGCCAACCCCCACATTGAATCCAAGGTTAAGCTGCTTAAGAGACAATATCATGCAATTTGTTATATGAAAATTTCTAATGAATTTGGGTGGAATGATCAAGAAAAATGTATCATAGCTGAGAAAATATTTGATGAGTGGGTTTGGGTAAGTTTTTTTAGATGATATTATGGCTTATATATCTTTTTTACGTTTTTTTTTCAATGGTTTTTATTCGATTCATCTTTTTTTGAACTTTGCCAATCACACCCACATGCTAGAGGGTTATGGAACAAATCTTTCCCATTTTTTAATGATTTATATTCAGATCTGATAGAGCAACTAACTAGTCAACAAGCTAAAATGGCAGCTAATGCAATTGAATCATTAAATGCTAATGAAGATGCTTACTACTCTCCTGAGTTTGATATCAATGTTGAAAGAAATGATGAGAGAGGAGATGATGAAGATGACATTGTATCTGCTGCTCAGAGCAACGTTAGGATGACGTTGTTAGGTAAAAAGCATGCTAGGAGCAATGATGGAGTAGTAGTTGGGTTGGTGCATCAGATTGGCAATATTGATGCTTTATATGATTGGCCTGTGAATGTTATAGAGGACATTTTAGTTTACTTTAAGTTAGAAGTAGTGCATACAAATAGAAAAAAGTCACTTTCAATGAAATAATGCAACTCAACAAATTCACACCTGATGAAATACTAGCCGTTGGTGAGTATATGATGAAAGAAAATCACAAAGTTGAGTTTTCCTTTACGATGCCAACTGCATTTAAAAGTAATTACATTAGAAAGCAATTAAACAAATGTAATACATATCGCCTATCATTTGACTTTCCTTTTCTTGGACACATGTAGATCACACTACATGTTGTTTACAAATTTGTTGTATAATTTTGCAAAACCTTTTTATTTAATTAAGGCAAGAAATAGAAGGTTGTAAATATGCAAATCACTACTTCATTATTAAACATGGGTTTATTTATATCAGATTTATACTTGTGTGAATCAAATACATATTTGTAATACTATGAATTACATTTTGAAATTTAAATTCTGAACATTGTAGTATTTCAATATTACGCCACACATCCGGATTTATAATTGATAGCGCTACCATATAAAAATAAATTTTTTAAATAATCATACTCAATATATGTCTATTCGTATAAGCTACGAATTGATATAAACAAAGATATACCAATAATATTAAACCAATACCTCAATCAAAAATTAAAAATTATTCATTCAACATGACATGTTAAAAACATTATAAATAATATAATGCATATATTTACACCTAATCAACATTCTCCAACCTCAAGGTATAGCGAACGATAATACATAATCAAACCACTCTTTATGGACATCATCAAGTTTGACTTTTATGAAGCTTCATTTACACTCCCACTATAAAAAAAAAATCAAAAGTAAATGTTAATAAACGATAACATAATTTAACTTTTTTTATTGGAAGATATTAGTATTGTATGGACTTAATACTAACCTTGCATGGTGTGATCATAAAATCATATAAAACTATCTCCTTCATAAAACGAAGGACATAATATCCACATTTAGTATATCCTGGTTGACGAAGTACTTGAAAAATAAATTTAGTAAGTTTAGGAAACATTTATCTAAACAAACTCAGCATAAAAGAATAAATTTCACATTTACTAGTAATGACACCCATTTTATCTTTACTTTCTTATCAACTGTAGACATTCCCCTAAATTGAACAGAAAAAAAGTTGTTAATACAAAAATAAAAGTAATTATGAAGAAACACAATATAATATAATAACATGTAATACCTCTTTATAAAATTATGAATATCAGGGTTAAGCTTCACCATTGGTTGAACGGAGTTAAATAAGTATGGCATAAAGGAATTGGTACTAATCACAATAAGTTGCCAATGACGACTATAAAATAATAAAAATGATATACTCAAATTAGGTATCATCTTAGATTCATGTAAGGTTGGCTTATTGAAGTTGTATGAATATAACTTACGTAGTATTATAAAAGCTCTAAAAAACAGTCGGCCCATTTTTGCTTGCATTGACCCATATGATGACCAAAAATAATGGCAATGCCACTATGCTCACTAATCAGATTCGAGTTAACAAATCTGAATCTATGGGTCATTTGTCTTACCTTGATTTCTGTAAAGGAAGCTACAAGATAATAATGAACATTACTAGCAAGTAATATACCCTAATATAGATTAATAGATATTGACTTTGTATATTTAAATTTGTAAGCTAACCTCATATAGCCAACAATATCAAAAGCTAATATTTTATCAAGGGTACAAAATGCCTCAATCTCAGGCCCCCCGAATGTAAGAAACTGATGGATGATCAAATAATCCATCCTTGAACTCAATGGTAATGATGTTTCCTCCAGATAAATGATCAAAAGCATAATTAGATAATGCATCAATGGCAACTTTAGCAAGGGTCATCCTTTGAGTCCCAACATTTTGCTATAATATATAATGAAATATAAGTATTAAAACCAAATCAATAAATATAATATACAAATAAATATTAAGTGAATAAATAAAATTATACTCCATAGCTGATACCAGAGGAAAAATTTGCTAGCTGAATTGAAATAGAAGCTTGGCTTTGCTGGATGTTGCTATTCGAGTTCTCTCCAGGCATATTGGCTGCATTACACCAACATCACCTCCAAAGCTATGAGTTGTTGCTGTTGATTATTCAATTGTTGCTCTTGGTCATCAAATCTTTGCTATTATTGCTGAATGATTGCTTTATATTGTGCATTTGTCATTTAAGGAGTTTTGGGTTGATTACTGAAGAACTTTGATGGCAACATAAATCTACCAACCCCATGAACTTGACCATATCTTTCTTTCACTCATAATGCTAAAGACAAAAAATCTTCACCATAACCGATTAGTAGTTCACCGAATTTAAATTTAGTAGCAAAATCATCCTGAAAGACAATAATAAGATGAGGCATGACAACAAATTTATACAAGTATATAGTCAGACATATAGCTCAAAGCCAATTATACGTGATAAAATGAATAGTTATACATACAATCTTTTTAGCCATTTTTTTTGGTTACTTTATTTGCAAACGATCTATCTTTCCGCATATATCCTTATTTGCACACATCTTATTTAGAAACTTCGGTGGCAGAGCTAGATGATTCCAAATAAAAGGGTTGGTATATAAGAATCAAAATCTATTAAATGAATGTTCATAAATATTCATTTATGAGTATAAAACAAGTGTGTGAATAATTATAAGATCATACTTGACATTTACATAACTCTTTCTCGATGTCCGATGGTGATATACTTATTTGGTCCAAATGTTCTTTTGTTGTTTTTTGATTTTCTAGAAAAGAAAGAAATAAGGTAAATCATATATTAAGATATTGAATATATTACATAAAATCTTATAAACAATTAACATAATGGGTATGCATACCAAGAATTCTTTTGATAGTCAATCTCAAACAAAATGGGTCCATTCTTAATAACTAATAACATCTATATATGAAGGAAGAGGATCAGCTAACATATCACTATTATCAACAAATGGTAAAATATTAGGTTGTCAATCTTCTTTTAAAGTCTCTAAATACTTTCCCAACCAATTACAACACAAGCTTTTTATGCTCATTTGGGACGTCAAACCGTTCTTAGTAAATTTAAAGCAATTACTATGAATACATTGACTTTTAATTAAATGATCATTTAACAAATTTTATGAAATACTTGAATAAACATACCACAATAGACTCTCATGTACGATCTTTTGGATTATCAGAAACTCATCACCAATTATGGTATGTAATAGAAATGCTATCATGGATGACCGCCCTAATGTGATTAGCCAACTTGGTAGCTCCATTATATACAGGCTGCCTACTTTGATTGAAGTCGAAGTGAATTTTTGTGTCGGTCGCTTGAATTTATTTATTTCATTCCCTTGCTTTTCTTTTTTTCACTACAAGTGTGTCTTTTTCATGTTCAGTAGTAGGAGACATATGTTCTTCAGATTTCATAATACCTATGATTTTGATCATAATTATACGAAATACACTAAACTATCTCTCTAAATTTCACACAGTAATAAAATACAACCAATATCATACTACAATTACTAAACCAATATACGTAAAACATCCTTAAACCAATAATATTTTATGAGTACAAGCCATACTGTGAATCCTACCTTAAATAAAAGTTTCATGCAAAACAAATGATGAGTAAAAAATATACACAAAATTTTCACAATACCATTCAGCAAACCACAATATTTAAGCCAAACTACAAAGAAACATCATACATGCAATGAAAGGAGGTTGGGCGACTAAATTGATGGTTGAATGAATAAAAAGCAAAGAAAAATTTATATATATATATATAGTAAGGAGCAAATACACAACATACCTATATTAAAGAATATAAATAATACATCACAAAGATAAAATATGCACATATCGGTATAAAAAAAGGTGTGACAACATTGAGTTATTGATGGTTGATAGCAACGAGAGAGTTAAAGAAACCAAAATGCAAACTAAATGGGTTGATGGTTTAAGGGTTGGTTGCAATGCAGCTTTGGGTTTATCGTTCATTGTATTAGCTGTTTAGGTTTTCAAAGTTCAAAAAAGGAGAATGAATTTTAAAAATGATCACTCAAGGCATTTTACCCAAAAAAATACCTTGAGTAATCCCATTAAATTTATTGTAAGGGATTATTCAAGGTGTTTGCTGGGTAAAAATGTAAAAATATCTTGAATAATCCTATAAAAAAATTTGAAGGGAATTATTCATAGCATTTTTAGCTAAATACGCTTTGAATAATCCTAAAAAAAATGGGGAGGATTATTCAAGGCATTTTCTAGGTAACAATGCCTTGAATAATGCCCAAAAAAATTGGAATGGATTATTGAAGGCATTTTTTGTCAAAACATGCCTTGAAAAATCCCCTAGTTAAAAATTGAAGGGATTATTAAAGATATTTTTGGCTAGAAATGCCTTAAATAACCTAATTCAATTTTTTGTAAAGAAATATTCAAGACATTTTCTGGCAAAAAACGTCTCAAATAATCCATAAAATAATTGAGAGGGGATTATTTAAGGTGTTTTTGGCCAGAAATACCTTGAATAACCCTATTCAATTTTTTGTAAGGGAATATTTAAGGTGTTTTTAACCAACAACGCCTTCAATAACCCCAATCAATTTTTTGTAAAGGATTATTCAAGGTATTTTCTAGGCAAAAATGCCTTGAATATTCCTTTATAAAAAAATGAATGAGGTTATTCAAGGCGTTATTGGTCAAAAACTCCTTGAATAATCCCTTAGTAAAAATATTGAAGGGGATTATTGAAAGTGTTTTTGGCTAGAAATGCCTTGAATAACCTCATTCAATTTTTTGTAAGAAAATATTTAAGATATTTTCTGATCAAAAATACCTTGAATAATCCAAAAAAAGGGGAGAGGATTATTGAAGGATTTTTAGCTAAAAACGCCATCAATAATCACCTCCCATTTTTATGAGATAATTAATGAATGTGTTTTTAGCAAAAAAAAAAAAAAACACCTTTAATATTCCCTTCTAAAAACTGAAGAGGATTATTCAAGGTGTTTTTGGTAAAAAACACCTTAAATCATCCTTTCATAAAAATGAAAAGGAAATATTGAAGGCGTTTTTGGCCAAAACACCATTAATAATCCCCTCTATAAAATTGAAAATGATTATTGAAGGCATTTTTTTATCAAAAACACCTTGAATAATCCCTTCATAAAAATGGGAGGAAATTATTGAAGGTGATTATTAAAGGCGTTCCCCTCATAAAAATCAGATATTATAGTAATTATTCCAAGGATATTGTAGTAATTATCTAGGATTTAATATATGTGGATTCTTCTTAATCAAACAAGTGAATCTGAATACGGGATGCCTTGAAAATGGAAGAAAACCCTAGGTATCGCATTTCTAGGAGATCATATTATCTCATGAAATCTACGATTTCACAAACCAAATGCCCCCTAAAAGTAACTTGAAGAGTAAATTTGGGAAGTAAAAAAAACTAAATCTTTCTCTAAAAAGGCCTTCTAAATACTTTCTAAAATTTTCTCTATACATCCTTAAAATTTTCTTCCAAAAATAACCATATAGCAAATACCAATTCTAATCTTTAGTAAATGATAAAAATATTTTCAATAGCTTACACACCTTAAAACCACCTTCGTAAACATCAGAAATAGATTTTTGAGAGTTATATTGTATTCTTGGTAATCCAATTCTGAGAAAGCAATATAATTCTCAGAAATGAATTTTCTAGAATGCAATATAATTCTTGAAAATCAATTTTCGAGAATTATATTTTTTAATAATTATATTTCATTCTCAAAAATCTATTTTTGAAAATATATAAAATTTTGTTTAAATATATATTTAGTTATAAACCTTTAATAACATTTAATTTAAATTTAAATAAAATAAATACATTTAATTTTAAAATAAATAAATTTGATGTGCTAGAATCTCCAAACGTCTTTAATGATTTCTCTGAGGTATGGCTTAATCTTGATAATAAGGATCTTTAATCTTTAGGCCACCAGTATCTTGGTGATCGAAATATTAAAAGTTTTTATTGTCAAATATGTTAATTTGTTGATGACATTGTTAGAGTCAATGTTCTATAGGGTGTTCAAGCTCGGACTAAGATGTATGCACACATATGAGTCATCGATGTGCCCATTCTTACTTGGTCATACGTGCGAATGGAAAAGATATGTTAATTTTCAAGCATGCATAGGCATAAAGGTGTTTTTCTCTTAAGACTAGAAGACCAAGAACATATTTTTACCCATACAAAACCAGAAAATGGTATTCTTAGTTTTTTGGAGGCTCAAGAAAAAGAATAAGTTTATGTCATACATGTTGAGAACATTCATTTCAGTTCAATTTGTACACATGATCAAGTAAATTGGTTCATAAGCGCATGATTAAGGTTTTCAATTATTAAAAGCAAAATTGAGCTTATTGAAGATAGATATCCGAGAAGACTCAAAGCTTCTTGCATATTCATTTTTGAGAAGACTCAAGGCTTATCAAAAATAGATATCCAAAAAGTTGAATCTTTTCGAAAATAAATATTCAAGAATCTTTAAGGCATCAGAAAGTTAGTAGCGTGATATATACCCTTTAAGCTTTAGAGTATAGTAAAAAAGGCTATTTCAAAAAAAAAGTGAATGATGTGTTAATTTCTTAACTCACTTGTGGAGATAAAAAAACTCAACTAACAGTATATTAAATAATTTCTTTTCTTCAAGATTAATGTTTCTTAACAATATTGTCTTTTGTTTCATAAAAATATCTTAAGCACTAAATATTTGAAATTAAATATAAAAAAATAAGGATAGACTGAAATTAATTTTTGTGTAGTATAGAATCAATCTATAGAAGATAAAATACAAACTAAGTTTAGTAACATTCAAGGGTACATGAGATTATGTTCATAAAGTAAAAATTCATTTAGGCATTGTAAGGTTAAGTTGTAATTGCATAGAGTGATTATAAATATTATAATCAACCATTGTAATCATTAAACAAATAAATGTATATTTATCATAAAAATAAAAAAAATCAAACAAATAAACTTACCACAATACGTGTATTACTCTTTTTTAACAATTTTTTATAATTTAATTTATAATTTTATATGAACTTTAATTTTAATTAATCTAAAATAAATAAATAAAAAATATAAATATATTTAAGGACTCATGATATGTACCATTAAAGAATATAAAGAGTAAATTAGATTGTATCTTGAAAATAAAAAATTATATGCTTTAATTTATTTAAGATAAAGTTAAATGTTTTGAGGGCATACACATTATGATCTAATAATTTAGACTAAAACAATTAGTAATTGAGAAACAAAGAAAAGACTTTGTCTATGTTTTGTTCAATAGCATGAACTCATAGTATGCCACAGCCATAGGATGAGAAAAATATTTTGTATGAATTTGATTGAATTATTACTTATGAAATTTAACAAAAAAAAAATTTAAATAAAGATGAGAGTAAATTTGAGCTAATTTTGGACAATAGATCCACCATATCCGACAAATAAATTTTTAATGTAGTTTAATTTGATATAATTTTTATTTGTAAATTTTTAATTGATTTAAATTTAAATAACTAACGAATAAAAAGCTATATATTTAATGACAAATAATAATTACTAAATAAATAAATAAATAATGCTAGAAAATGAAATATAAATTTGTTATTTTTTAAAATTTATAAAGGTATTTATGTTATTCATTTTTAACACTTTTAGATTTAAATTTATATAACTAACTAATAAAAGTTATATATTTAATGACAAATAATCTTTATTAAATAAATAAAAATACTATAAATTTAAAAGTAAATTTGTTATTTCTTAAAATTCATAAAGGTATTATGTCATTTACTTTTAATATTTTTAGAGTTAATACTTTTATATATAAATGATAGATGATATATATATATATATATATATATATATATATATTACAAAAGAGACCCTTACATGAGAATATAAGAAGTGATTACAGGTATTGTAATTTGAAGTTTAGATATGTTTTTTTTTTAATGTATAATTCCAAAGTTGACCCATTTAAAAAGGGTTAAGGTTATCAAATTTTACGAATAAATCTAATCAAATAAAAATTAATTAAAAAATGTTCAGTAATAAAATATCTCTATGTTTGCTTGATTTATTTTTCTTTAAGTATAACTACTTAACTGCCATAATTTTCAGCTCTCCTAATTTAAATTTAACAAACTAAGATGTCATATTGATTCATTATTTTTTTAAATGATTTTTAATAAAATTGATATCTAACACTCAATACTTGTAAATTTTTTTTTTAATTTCTTTTAAATCTTTAATTTTTTATATACAAAAAAAAATTATTTTGATTTTCAAAACATCAATTTAAAGATAATTTTAGACATTAGTTACATTAATTTGTCGGTCCATATTTGTATTTAAATTTCTCAATCATAAATCATAAAAACAATTTCTCACATTAATGTTTGAAAGGTAATCTCCAATCTAGAGATACAATCATCCTGTTATTCGATTATGAAAACTTTGTTAAAGTAACATGCTTCTTACGAATTTAGTACGATGCCTCAATTTTGGACTTTTAAGCCAACCTTTGATAAGTGAACTTAGCTTTATTCGGATCGACAAATTTTATATGAAATTTTTTAGAAAAATTTATGGAATTTTTTTTAAATGATTTAATAACAAATCGAAACCAATATATTAATAGAGTTTAATGTAGATATCAATAATATGTAAAAAAAAATTAAAAAGGTTATTTATAATTTAAATTTGATTGATATTTATTTAACAATAAAAATTTTATCAATATTTTTTTTAAAATGTCTATCCAAAAATATATATCAAATTTTTTTCAAATTTTACACACTTAATTTATATAATGAGATCACTTAATCTATCAATTTGATTTTTAATTTGCATTTTTATTTAACTGTTTCTAATAAAAAATTTCACTAAATCACCTAAGGAATTTCATTTAAATCTTTCCATAATTTCGAGGAGCTTAAGAAGTGCAGAGATTACAAGGTTGAACCTTGCGTAAGCTAAAAATTTAATTACCAAAGAATTCCACCAATCAATTTTCCAATACTTTCAAAAGGTTAATACAGGTTACGTGGATGACAAAAATCCAGGCTTGCTCTATATAAATTAACCATCATAGACATTGAAAATTTGATGAAAATATTTAAGTCAATTAAATAAATATTTAATTAGTTAAATAAATTGGTTGAATATTTATTAAAATTACTTGGTATATCTGGATAAAAACATAAGTTAGACTAATCAAAATTAAGGACTCATAGATCACCTAATTAAATTCTATGAGTCATCTTCATTATCTTTAATTAATTTAAAATTATTACAGAAAAAATCAAAATGATTAAGTTAATTTTAGAACTCTCTCACATTATATCACACCTAGCATTATAAACAGAGAGTTCTTCTAACTCATCTGGAGATCAATGCAAAGAAGAAACACTCTAGCCTTATTCTCACACATTCAAGATTTGCTGGTCATCTTTGAAGATTGCTCAAGCTGTCTGAAATTCAATAACCAGCCAAGAAATCATAAGGCTTTGGTCATTTCTTTAAAGATCTGCTTATTTTTGCCAGTTCGTGATCAAGCTTTTGTTCACAAAAATCACAAGCTTGTTTTCTATCACAAAACGTTGGTTTGAAGATTTGCCAATCATTTCATTAGATATTATCGTTTCTGTTTTTGATAAGATCGAATCAGAAGATTATTTTCTTCCATAAAAAAGATCATATAGAAATTTGTATCCATTATTTTATTTAATAAAATTGAATTTTGACATTTTATTTCTGTTTTTATTTTTAGAAGGAAATTTGAATGTACAATCATATTGTCTCTCAAATTATTTTCCGGAGGCAGGATTTGGGATCTATAATTCCTCTATTCAGTCCAAAGGCGTTGTTGCAGCTAGAAATCAATTGGCTGTCTGAAGTTGCCGATGCCAAATGAATGTCCTCTAATGTAATGCCGGTGCAAGGAATATTACTGCTGCAATTGAGATTGATACCCACTTTTGTCTTTGATGTCCCAAACAATTGAGAGAATCGTACACCGCTAATATGAACTGCAGTGTTCTGTCAAAATTCAAAGTATAAATTCAAACAATAAAACAAGCTCCGTACATGTAAATTGTAATGCTTTTAGTTGTTCTAAAGGCTTCTGTATGTGTCTTACCGATTTCCTACACGAATTTGGAATATCACAGTAGAACTGATCAATGATGATTGGATTTGCCACTGCCTGGAAGTTTATGCTTGAGAAAGATACGTTTCGAACTATACCTCTGCCTCCCTGCAAAACAAATACAAATTTAACTCAAGAATTTAGTTGGTCAACAGGTTTTGTTCTTTTCTTTTTTTATTTTACAAAATTCATACCTGCCATGTCTTGATTCGTACCCCATTAGTTGTCCCTCGGAAGTTTACTCGCCTCACATTAATATTATTTACTTGAACGTCCGCTCCGCCCCTGCCTAGGCTTCCAATGCTGTTAGGCATTAAAATTAGGAGTGTTCGGCTTGTTCCAATGATCGATTTAATCCCCAGTGACATCAAGGACTGAACAAAAAATTTGCTTACCTCACACCATGACCAGGGCCACAACTAATGTCAGTGATGGAGATGTCAGAAGTCCTATCACCAATGGAGATACAATCATCACCTGCTCATCAACAATGAAGCCGTTAATCATCAACTTGACAGTCATGCACTCATTCAATTACTACCTAGCTTAGTGTTTGTCAAATGCATTTATAAAGTAAACACCAGGGAATTAGATTCCAATCTATCAATAGAGAAAAGTCCTTGAGGCGCTTCGGATACCAACAGACAGTGTCCTACATTGAGTTTGAAACACCATGTATGCCATTTTTCCATTGTAGAATGTGGTGAATTCTCTGTAGTAATTCTTTTCCTTTGCTGTTCTCAAATGCAAAACGTTAAATCAAAAGCATTTACATAAAGCAATCAACTCACCATCAGCAAATTGTGAATTGTGAATGGACACATTACGAGCAACCTGAATGTGTATTCCGTCAGTGTTGGGGCTTGTTCCAGGAGCTTGTATGGTCAAGAATCCAAAATCAACATTTTGGCATCCCAAGATCAGTACGTGTGTTTGGGGGCTGTTGTGAAACTTAATGTTGCTCATGTGAATATTGTTGCAATTCTCAAATTTAAGTACCTGCAGCAAAGCATAATATAGTAATATACTAACCTGCCTTCTCTACAATAACTAGGCAGATAATGACAGCTAGAGTTGTAGTAATAAATTCTGGATTCGAGTTTTGCCTGGACCTAATCCTCTCAACGTACTTACCGTTGGTGCTAGTGTGATACACCCCTGCGGAGAAGTTCAACAGTCAGAAATGGAATCAGGAAAAAGCAGGAAAAAAGAAAAGGAATTAAAATGACTGGAAGTATGGAACTTCACAAGTTTAAGTTTGGTTGTGTTTTCTGCGATTTTGATGTTGCAGTATACCTGCTGACCACGATGAAATTTGCATGAGCGATCCCACCAGCCTTTGCCACGTCCATCTATCATCCCAAGTCCATCAATAGTTAGACCGTTTACACCCTGAAATGCTAACCATGTTGACAGATCGGCTGCCTTCCACTGATCAGGACCATTGGGTGCGATAATAGTTCCTGATAGCTGCAACAGAAATTTAGATTGCGGAAGAATAAGAATCCTGGAGAATTGAAGATCATATTATCTATTCTCATGAGTTATGATCCAAATTTGATTATATCTCACATGCCAATTTACTGATGTATTACTAGGAAGTAGGAAAGCTTTTGGAGTGCTATTAATTTTATTAATTTTTTGATACAAAGGAAGCTATAGACGGATGACATGAAAGGGATTGCAGGTATTGAAAATTGAACTCTACACATGCTGATTGCCTCCTCATAATGATAGCTGTATGAACTATGAACCAACCAGATAAGCTTCAGATTCTTAATTTTGTTAATTTAATCGTACTTTGACATTTATTTTATTAGACTTGCAGGGGCCTGTGAATGTAATCTGATGCACCAAAAATATTTTTCCTTTGGGAATAATCAAGGTAGGAGTGCCTGCTGCAGCACTACATGTGTCCTTCCATGCCTTCATGAACGCCTGCGTCCAAAAAAATTAGAAAATTAGTAGTAATCAGTACTAATAATATGGAACAACTCATACATATCTGCAAATATAAGATTTCACAGGCTGAAAAGTAGAAAATTTTACCAAGGAATCATCAGTAAGGCCATTGCCAGCAGCTCCATAACTTAGAACGTTGAACACATTTCGCTGTGCTTTTGCAGTAATACAAATTGTGATCAGTGAGACCAGGCAAATAACATATGCAATTGATGATGGATCCTGAACAAAAAAAAAAAAGGATTTTCCATTAGTAAATTAGGAGTTAGATTAAAGTGGCCTCAGTTGAAATTTGGAGTTTTTATTTCTTACCATGGTTCGTAAAGTGATGGATTACAACAATTTTTGTGCCGAACCCAGGAAGACAAAGCTATTTAAGGTGATTTTTTTCATTGTTTTGTGAGGAAAGAAATCCTTAATTGTGGTAGAATCGGATTTTCTTGGTTATTTCTGAGCACTTGACAGATCAAACTGTTTAATGATCAAATTTAGCCATTTCATCAATTGATCTTATGTAGCTTTCCTTTTTCATTTCATGATAATAAACATTAATTATTAACTACCAAAATAAAGAGAGAAGACACCTCAACTAATACTGTCTCAACGGCAGAAATATGAAAGTTTAGAATTAAAACATGAAAGAATCAATCGAAAATAAAAATTAAGTTATGAAATGTTTTTATACTAAAAGATTCGAATGTTTGATTAAAGGGATTCGAATGTCATATTTGAAAAGTCTTTTGACATGATTTTATACTAAAGCATTCGAATGCTTTCGACTGTGCAGTCAAATTTTATGATAAAAAAATGACTTAAAACAAAATTATAAAAGGGAATTTGAATGCCTCCAAGAGCATTCAAATGCTATAGTTCAAATTTGATAATTTTTAGTTATAAGTGTTACTTTCATTTCAAATGAATTCTAACCTTTTCGTAAAATGTTCTTTTACTTGTAAAAAATTAAAAATGATACATATTGAGTTTTAAAGATATAAATTCAATAAATAGAGAAATTGGTTAAACAAATCAACACATTGATTAAGTTCCCTGTAAATATAGAAGTAAGAATGATTCAAACAGTTGACAAAAATTATCTATTCACTAAAAACTTTCTTCGTCTATAATCTAAAACTTAATATTAAAACTGTCTCCAAACCAAATTTATTGTACACGTATGCAATGTGATAAGGGGGCGTTGGGTTTGAGAGAATTCACTCATTTTCCCTCAGAATTTTACTATTAGGTATTTGATTCCAACGTTTGGTTCAGAGTAATTTGATTTTGGGGAAATCTAACATATTCTCAATAGTACCCAAAGTCCTAGAATAAAAAACCCACCTCTCCTTGTGGTATTCTAGGATTCTGAAAGGAAAAGTAGCATTATTTTCAAATTTGACCTGACTAAAAAATTGTGAAATAGCCGTTACCATTTTGAAAAGCATATCTGAAAATGGATGCAAGTTAATTGTAGGTTTATTATGGTACAATATTTGGTTTATATATGATGTTTGGCATGAAAAACACATTCAATAATCCCTTACAAAAAATTGAATTCAAGGCGTTTCTAGCAAAAAACGCCTTAAATAATCTCCAAAAATTTTATGAAGAGATTATTGAAGGTGTTTTTGGCTAGAAACGCCTTGAATAACCTCTATTAAATTTTTTGTAAGGGATTATTCAAAGTATTTTTTACCAAAAATGCCTTCAATAATCCCCTACCATTTTTTTTAGTAGATTATCAAGGTATTTTTGCCCAAAAACGCCTTGAATAATCCCCAGAACAAAAAATTTAATGGAGGTTATTCAATGCATTTCTGGCCAAAAATATCTTCAATAATCCACTTCAATTTTTATGAGGTGATTATTTAAGGCATTTTAGGACAAAAATGCCTTGAAAAATCTCTAAAAAAATTTTGAAATTTAGGAATTATTCAATGCATTTTTGCCCATAAAATGCCTTAAATAATCCCCTCATAAAATTTAATAGGGTTATTGAAGGCATTTTTGGTCAAAAATACCTTCAATAATCCCTTTCAATTTTTATAAGGTGATTATTCAAGGCATTTTTTGCCAAGAATGCCTTGATTAATCTCTTTCAATTTTGTATTGGGGATTATTCAAGACCTTTTTTTCCTAGAAAATGCCTTGAATAATCTACTCATAAAATTGAGTGGGGTTATTCAAGGCATTTATGACTTAAAATGCCTTCAATAATCATCTTTAGTTTTTATTAGGGGATTATTCAAGGTGTTTTTGACCAAAAATGCCTTGAATAATCCTCTCTAATTTTTTATTAGGGATTATTCAAGGCGTTTTCTAGGATGGAGGTTATTGGAGGCATTTTTGGCCAAAAACACCTTAAATGATCATTATTTAAAAACTATTCTTTTTTATGTTTGTAGATCAGAGTGTTATGACATGATTTTTCTTTAGAGATGCCTATAAATAAATGATTAAGGCTTTTGTATGGAAAAATGCCTTTATTGGTTATCAATTGAGGTGTTTCTTCCTACAACTACCTTCAATATTCCCATATTAAAATTTTGTTTTCCCTCTCGATGACCGTGTTTTGATAATATGAACATTCTAGCATCTAATCGTGAAGCAGAAGAGAATATAGTTATCAAATATGTCTTCTTCATGTTTCAATTACAAATACAATTGAAATTTATATTTCAATAGATCTCGGCTCATAACATTTACTTTTCTCTTTGAAAAAACTTTATTTCCTCATCCATCATTTAATTTTCGTCCTATTCAGTTTATCTTCAGGTTTTACACAAAACGATGTGTATGCTTTCTTATTGATAGTGTGTAATCCATGTTGCCTTCCAATGAACTTATTTTTCCTTTTTTAGATGATGTTTAGCTCTAGATTAAAGGCATTTAAGATATATTATATGTTTTATGGTTAAATTATTTTAGCTCCTTCCAATGTTTCAATGTTTTGTTTGTGATTTATATTTTATTTGATGATGTGGGGGGATTCCATCCACCATATGCCAAGATTTGCTTTCCATTATGTTTTCAACTTTTTTAATAAAATTATTTCTTCTAAATAGTTATGGCTGGTTTTTTACTAAGAAAGATGCAATTAGCTACATTGTTTATGATACAATTGAACCAAATGGAGACTTTGTTGCATTTGTTATGTTTTGTTGCTGTAACTTTATTAAATATTAATGTAAAAAAATGACGTAGACTATTTTATGGTAGAACATCTTATGATAACCTACATATTAAAGAGTTAAACGCAATGGTCTTTGAGAGCGATATACAGTGTGTAGATCATATTAGAATGGATGGGAGAGCTTTTACAAAATTATGTCATTTGCTTAAAATAGAAAAAGGTTTGGGTGCCTTAGATGAGACATACATTAAAGTCAATGTTGACGCAGTTGATCGACCTAGATACAGGATAAAAAAAAATGAAATTACTTCTAATGTCCTTAATGTTTGCACCCTAGATATGCAATTATATTTATTATATCGGGATGGAAAGGTTTTGTAGCAGATGGTAGAGTGTTAAGGGATGCCATTACATATAGGAATGGGTTGAGGATCCCACAAGGTATTATTTGTATATGTTCATGTAATGTCAACAACAACGTTGCATATTTTCATATTAGTAATGTTGTTGATCATTCTCACAAGTAATTACCATTTGTGTGATACCAGATATACAAATAGGGAAGGATTCTTGGCATTTTATAAAGGTCAACGATTAGTGATTTGAGGGTAAGATTCTAACCGATAACCCCACAGGAATACTTCAGCATGAAACACTCTTAAGCAAGAAATTGTATTGAGAGATGTTTTGGTATATTGAAATATAGATGAGCAATTTTAAAGGAGAAGTCATTTTATTCAATTAAGATGTACTGTAGAATCATTTCTGCTTGTTGCCTTCTTCGTAATTTTATTAGGTTTGAGATGGTTTTTGATCTTATTGAAAGGGATGTTGCCGAATGAAATATTTCACAACTAGATGAATCTGATAATTAACATTTGATTAGTGATGTTAAGCCATATGATTTGTGGACTTAGTTTAGAGGTAATCTACCTAATGATATGTTCACCCATTAGTTGCAATCTAAGGGATAATAATATTATAGATATGTTTGTATTTTGTTATTTGTTTGCCCAAATAGGTTTTATTTTATGTACCATTGATATTGTCCAATGAATATTACAATTTGGAGAACACATTACTTTTTTTTTCATGTGTATTCATTTATTTCGTCCCTTGATTGTTTTTTATTTACTATATTGATATTGTTTCAAAATGTCTAACCATATGATTAAGAATTGAAATGTCTTCATTGCATGACAATCCATTGCAATTTGTTCGACGCACATCCAGAAAATGATTGGATAGTTTTGGCCTTGGTAACCACTCATGGAATAGAAAAGAGGATTCGCATTTGGTTTAATACCTACATTCTTTGGCTGATGATCTTAGATGAAGAGCAAATAATGGGACATTCACGTCGGATATCTAGGTTATATTGAACAAATGCTGAAGTAAGTTATTCTTACTTCATAACTTAAAGCCAACCCTACATTGAATCCAAGGTTAAGCTACTCAAGAGACAATATCATGTAATTTGTGATATGAAAAATTCTAATGGATTTAGGTGGAATGTTTAAGAAAAATGTATCACAGTTGAGAAAGAAATATTTGATGATATTATGACTTATATATCTTTTTTACATTTTTTTTCAATGGTTTTTATTCGATTCATCTTTGTTTGAACTTTGCCAGTCACACCCACATGTTAGAGGGTTACCATTTTTTGATGATTTTATATTGATATTCGGATCTAATAGAACAACCAGTCAATGAGCTAAAATAGCAGCTGATGTATTGAATCATTAAATGTTAAAGAGGATGCTTACTACTCTCCTGAGTTTGATATCAATGTCAAAGGAAATGAGGAGAGAGGAGACGATGAAGATGACATTGTATCTGTTGCTCTGAGCAATGCTAGGATGATGTTTTCAGGCAAAAAATGTGTTAGGAATGATGATGGAGCAATCATTGGGTTGGTGCATCAGATTGGCAATATTGGTGCTTTATATGATTGAGCTGTGAATGTTAGGGAGGACATTTTAGATTACTTTAAGTCAGAAGTGGAGCATATAAATAGAAAAAAGTCACTTTTTAATGAAATAATGCAACTCAACGAATTCACACCTGATAAAAAACTCACCGCTAATGAGTATATGATGAAAGAAAATCACAAAGTTGAGTTTTCCCTTATGATGCCAGTTGTATTTAGAAGTAATTACATTAGGAAACAATTAAACGAATGTAATGCATATCGCTTATCATTTGACTTTCTTCTTCTTGGACACATGTAGATCGTACTACATGTTGTTTACATATTCATTGTATAATTTTGGAAATCTTTTTATTTAATTAAGGCGGGAAATGAAAGGTTGTAAATATGCAAATCACTACTTCGTTGTTAAACATGGGTTTATTTATATCGGATTCGTACTTGTGTAAATCAAATACATATTTGTGATACTACAAATTACATTTTGAAATTTAAATTATAAATATTGTAGTATTTCAATATTACGCCACACATCCAAATTTATAACTGATAATATTGCCATATAAAAGTACTTTTTTTAAATAATTGTACTCAATATATATGTATTTGTATAAGCTACCAATTGATATAAACAAAGATATACCAATAATATTAAACCAACACCCTAATCGAAAATTAAAAATTATCCATTCAATATGGTATGTTAAAAATATTATAAACAATGTAATGCATATATTTACACCCAGTCAACATTCTCCAACCTCAAGGTGTAGCGAACAATAATACATAATTAGACTACTCTTTATGGACTTTATTAAGTTCGTCTTTCGTGAAGCTTCCTTTACACTCTACTATAAAAAAAATCAAAAGTAAATGTTAATAAATGATAATATAATTTAGCTTTTTTTATTGGAAGATATTAGTATTATATAGACTTAATACTAACCTTGAATGGTGTGATTATAAAATCATATAAAACTATCTCCCTCATAAAATGAAGGACATAATATCCACATTCAGTATATCCTAGTTGACAAGGTACCTAAAAAATAAATTTAATAAGTTTAAAAAATATTTATCTAAACAAACTCAACATAAAAGAATAAATTTCACATTTACCAGTAATAACACTTATTTATCTTTACTTTCTTATCAATTGTAGACATTCTCCTAAATTGAATAGAAAAAAGTTGTTAATACAAAAATAAAAGTAATTATGAAGAAACACAATATAATATAATAACATATAATACCTCTTTATAAAATTATGAATATCAAGGTTAGGCTTTGCTGTTGGCTAAACGGAGTTAAATAAGTATGGCATAAAGGAATTGATATCAATCATAATAAGCTACCAATGATGATTGCAAAATAATAAAAATGATATATTCAAATTAGGCATCATCTTAGATTCGAGTAAGGTTGATTTATTGAAGTTGTATGAATATAACTTATGCAGCGTTATATGGCACTAAAAAATAATTACCCCGTTTTTGCATGCATTGACCCACATGACGGCCACGAATAATGATAGTGTCATTCTACTCACTAATCAGATTCGAGTTAACGAATTTGAATCTATGGGTCATTTTTTTACCTTCATCTCTATATAAGAAGTTGCACGATAACAATAAACATTACTAGTAAGTAATATGCCATAATATAGATTAATAGATATTGATTTTGCATATTTAAATTTGTACGTTAACCTCATATAGGGAACAATATTAGAAGCTGATATTTCATCCAAAGTACATAATGCCTCAATCTCAGGCCCTCTAATGTAAGAAACTGGTGGATGATCAAATAATCCATCCTACGACTAACGGTAATGACGTTTCCTTCGAATAAATGATCAAATGTATATTAGATAACGCATCAATAGCAACCTCAGCAAGGGTCATCCTTTGAATCCCAATATTCTGCTACAATATATAATGAAATATAAGCATTAAAACCAAATTAATAAATATAATATACAAATAAATATTAAGTGAATAAACAAAATCATACTCCATGGCTGATACCAGAGGAGAAATTTGCTAGCTAACTTGAAACAGAAGCTTGTCCTTGCTAGATGTTGCTATCCGACTTCTCTCTAAGCATGTTAGGCTATATTGCTGCCAAAATCACCTCTAAAGCTACGAGTCGTTGCTGTTGATTATTTAGGCATTGTTCTCAGTCATCAAATCTTTCTTGTTGTTGCTGAATGATTACTTTATATTGTGCATTTGTCATTTAAGGGGTTTTAGGTTGATTACTGAAGAACTTTGATGGCAACACAAATCTACCGATCCCACAAACTCAACCATATCTTTCTTTCGCTCTTAATGCTAAAGGCAAGGGATCTTCACCATAACCTATTGGTAGTTCACTATATTTAAATTTAGTAGCAAAATCATTCTAAAAGACAATAATAAGATAAGGCATAACAACAAAGTTGTACAAGTATATAGTCATACATACAAGCTTAAAGCCAATTATACATAATAAAATGAGCAGTTATGCATACAATCTATTTAGTTATTTCTTCGGTTGCTTCATTGCCAAACAATCCATCATTCCGCATCAGTCCTTGTTTTCACTCATCCCATTTAAAAACTTCGGTGCCAGAGCTAGATGTTTCCAAATAAAAGGGTTGATATATAAGAATCAAAATCTATTAAACGAATGTTCATAAATATTCATTTATGAGTGTAAAACAAGTGTGTGAATACTTACAAGATCATACTTGACATTTACATAACCCTTTCTCGATGTCTGATGGTGATATACTTGTTTGGTTTGAATGTTCTTTTGTTGTTCTTTGATTTTCTAGAAAAGAAAGAAATAAGGTAAATTACATATTAAGATATTGAATATATTACATAAAATTTTATAAACAATTAACATAATAGGTATGCATACCAAGAATTCTTTTGATTACCGGTCTCGAACAAAATAGGTCCAATCTTGATAACTAATAACATCTGCATATGACGGAAGAGGATAAGCCAATATATTACTATTATCAATGAATGGTAAGATATATTGCATTGTCAATCTTTTTTTAAAGTCCTCGAATGCTTTCCCAACTGATTACAGCACAAGCTTTTTATACTCATTTGGGATGTTAAATCGTTCCTAATAAATTTAAAACAATTAGTATGAACACATTGAATTTCAATTAAATGATCATTTAACAAATTTTATGAAATACTTGAATAAACATACCATAATAGACTCCCATGTATGATCCTTTAGATCATCAGAAACTTGTTGTCAATTTTGGTACGTAATAAAAATGCTACTACGAATGATCGCTCCAATGTGACTAGCCAACTTGGTTGCTCCATCATACACAGGCTACCCACTTTGAAGAAGTCGACGTGAATTTTTGTGTCAGTCACTTGAATTTATTTATTTCATCCCCTTGCTTTTTTTTTTTTTCATTGCAGGTGTGTCTTTTTCATGTTCAGTAGCATGAGACATATATTTTTTAGATTTCATAATACATGTGATTTTGATCATAATTTTACGAAATACACCAAACTGTCTCTTTAAATTTCACACAGTAATAAAATACAACCAATATCATACCACAATTACTAAACCAATATACGTAAAACATCTTCAAACCAATAATATTTTATGGGTACAAGCCATAGTGTGAATCCCACCTTAAATAAAAGTTTCATGCAAAACAAATGATGAGTAAAAAAATACACAAAATTTTTGCAATACCATTTAGCAAATCACAATATTTAAGCCAAACTACAAAGAAACACCATACATGCAATGAAAGGAGGTTGGGCAACTAAGTTGACGGTTAAATGAATAAAAAGCAAACAAAAATTTATATATATAGTAAGGAACGAATAAAAAACATACCTATATCAAAGAATATAAATAATACAACACAAAGATAAAATACACACATACCAATATAAAGAGAGGTATGACGGTGTTGAGTTGTTGATGGTCATTAGCGACGTGAGAGATGAAGAAACAAAAATGCAAACTAAATGGGTTGATGGTTTAGGGGTTGGTTACAATGCAGCTTTGGGTTTATCGTTCATTATATTAGCTGGGTTTTCAAAGTTCAAAAAAGGAGAATGAATTTTAAAAATGATCACTCAAGGCATTTTACCAAAAAAAATGCCTTGAATAATCCCATTAAATTTTTTGTAAAGAATTATTCAAGGCGTTTGCTGGGTAAAAATGCCTTGAATAATCCCATAAAAAATTTGGAAGGGATTATTGAAAGCATTTTTTGTCAAAAACACTTTGAATAATCCTAAAAAAATGAGGAAGATTATTCAAGATATTTTCTGGGCAACAATACCTTGAATAATCCCCAAAAAAATTAGAAGGGATTATTCAAGGCATTTTTCGTCAAAAATGCCTTGAATAATTCCCTAGTAAAAAATTGAAAGGATTATTAAAGGCATTTTTTTATCAGAAATACCTTTAATAACCCAATTCAATTTTTTGTAAGCTAATACTCAAGTTGTTTTCTGGCTAAAATCACTTCGAATAATCCATAAAATAATTGAGAGGGGATTATTCAAGGTGTTTTTGGCCAGAAACACCTTGAATAACCCTATTCAATTTTTTGTAAGAGAATATGTAAGGTATTTTTGGCCAATAACACCTTCATAACCTCATTCAATTTTTTGTAAAGGATTATTTAAGGCATTTTCTAGGCAAAAACACCTTGAATGTTCCTTTTCAAAAAAATGAATAAGGTTATTCAAGGCATTATTGGCTAAAAACTCCTTGAATAATAGTAAAAATATTGAAAGGGGATTATTGAAAGTATTTTTGGCTAGATATGCCTTGAAAAATCCAAAAAAAAAAAAATAAAGGGATTATTGGAGGCGTCTTTGCACATTTTCTGATCATAAACACCTTGAATAATCTAAAAAAAAAAAAAGAAGATTATTGAAAGCATTTTTGGCCAAAAACACCTTTAATAATCCCCTCATAAAAATTAGAGATTATAGTAATTATTCCAACAAGATTGTAGTAATTATCCTGGATTTAATATATGTGGATTCTTCCTAACCAAACTAGTGAATCTGAACACGAGATGCCTTGAAAATGAAAAAAAACCCTGGGTATCTCATTTTCTTGGAGATCACACTTTTCTCCTGGAATCTATGATTTTGCGAACCAAACGCCCCCTAAAAGTAACTTGAAGAGCAAATTTGGGAAGTAAAAAAACTAAATCGTTCTCCAAAATAGCCTTCTAAATACACTCCAAAATTTTCTCTATACACCCTTAAAATTTTCTTCCAAAAATTACCATGTAGCAAATACCAATTTTAATCTTCAGTAAAAGACAAAAATACTTTCAATAGCTTATACATCCTTACCTTCATAAACATCAAAAGTAGATTTCTGAGAGTTATATTGTGTTCTTGGTAATCCATTTATGAGAAAGCAATATAATTCTCGAAAATGAATTTTCGAGAATGCAATTAATTCTTGAAAATTAATTTTCGAGAATTATATTTTTTGATAATTATATTCATTCTCGAAAATCCATTTTTGAAAATATATAAAATTTTGTTTAAATATATATTTAATTATAAACCCTTAATAACATTTTAATTTTAATTTAAATAAAATAAATACATTTAATTTTAAAATAAATAATACTAAAATAGATAAATATGATGTGCTAGGATCTCCAAACATCTTTAAAGATTTCTTCAAGGTATGGTTTAATTTTGACAATAGAGATCTCTAATCTTTAGGCCACCAGTATCTTGGTGGTCAAAATATTAAAAGTCTTTATTGTCAGATTTGTCAATCTATTGATGACATTGTCAGAGTCAATGTTTTGTAGGGTGTTCGAGCTTGGACTAACTTGTATGCACACATATGAGTCCTCGATGTGCCCTTTCTTACTTGATCATATGTGCGAATGGAAGAGACATGTTAATTCTCAAGCATGAATGGGCATAAAGGAGTTTTTGTCTTAAGACTAGAAAACCAAGAATACATTTTCACCTAGAAAACCAGAAAATGGTATTCTAGGTTTTCTGAAGGCTCAAGAGAAAGAATAAGTTTATGTCATACATGTTGAGAACATCGATTTCAGTTCATTTTGTACACATGATTAAGTAAATAGGTTTATAAGCGCATGATTAAGGTTTTCAATTATTAAAAGCGAAATCGAGCTTCTTGAAAATATATATCCGAGAAGACATAAAGCTTTTTGGATATTCATTCTTGAGAAGACTCAAGACTTCTTGAAAATAGATATCCAAAAAGTTTTGAGTCTTTTCGAAAATGAATATTCGAGAATCTTTGAGGCATCAGAAAGTTAGCAGCGTGATATATACCCTTTAGGCTTTAGAGTATATTAAAAAAAACTATTTAAAAAAAGTGAGTGATGCGTTAATTTCTTAACCTGCTTGTGGAAATAAAAAAACTCAACCAATAGTATGTTAAATAATTTATTTTCTTCAACATTAATGTTTCTTAACAATATTGTCTTTTGTTTCATAAAAATATCTTAAGCACAAAATATTTGAAATTAAATATAAAAAATATAAGGATAAACCGAAATTAATTTTGTTGTAGTATAGAATCAATCTATACAAGATAAAATAAAAACTAAGTTTAGTAACAATTCAAGGGTACATGAGATTATGTTCATAAAGTAAATATTCATTTAGGCATTGTAAAGTTAAGGCATGATTGCATAGAGTGATTAGAAATATTATGATCAACAATTGCAATCATTAAACAAATAAATGTACATTTATCATAAAAATAAAAAAAAAATTAAACATATAAACTTACCATAATACGTGTATTACTATTTTTTAACAATTTTTTGATAATTTAATTTATAATTTTATATGAACTTTAATTTTAATTAATCTAAAATAAATAAATAAAAAATATAAATATATTTAAGAACTCATGATATGTACCATTAAAAAAGATAAAGAGTAAATTAAATTGTATCTTGAAAATGAAAAATTATATGGTTTACTTAAGATAAAGTTAAATGTTTTTGGGGCATACACATTATGATTTAATAATTTAGACTATAACAATTAGTAATTGAGAAACAGAGAAAAGATTTTATCTATGTTTTGTTCAATATTAAGGATTCATAGTATTTCACAGACATAGGATGAGAAAATTATTTTATTGAATTTGATTGAATTATTACTTATGAAATTTAACAAAAAAGAATTCTAAAAATAAAGATGAGAGTAAATTTGAGTTAATTTTGGACAACAAATCCACCATATCCCACAAATAAATTTTTAATGTAATTTAATTTGATATAAATTTTATTTGTAAATTTTAAATTGATTTAAATTTAAATAACTAATGAATAAAAAGCTATATATTTAATGACAAATAATAATTATTAAATAAATAAATAATGCTAGAAATTGAAATATAAATTTTTTATTTTTTAAATTTATAAAGGTATTTATGTTATTCATTTTTAACACTTTTAGATTTAAATTTAAATAACTAACTAATAAAAGCTATATATTTAATGACAAATAATTTTTATTAAATAAATAAAAATGCTAAAAATTTAAAGGTAAATTGGTTATTTCTTAAAATTCATAAGAATATTTATATCGTTCATTTTTAATATTTTTAGAGTTCATACTTTTATATATAGACGATAGATGATATATATATATATATATATATTGCAAAAGAGACCCTAACATGAGAATATGAGAAGTGATTATAGGTATTGTAATTTGAAGTTCAAATTTTTTTTTTTTTAATGTATAATTCCAAACTAGACCCATTCAAAAAGTGTTAAGGTTATCAAATTTTATGAATAAATCTAATCAAATAAAAATTAATTAAAAATTGTTCAGTAATAAAATATCTGTATGTTTGCTTGACTTATTTTTCTTTAAGTATAACTACTTAACTTCCATAATTTTCAGCTCTCGTAATTTAAAATTAACAAACTAAGGTGTGATATTGATTCATTATTTGTTTAAAATGATTTTTAACAAAACTGATATTTAATACTCAATACTTGTAATTTTTTTTTTCAATTTCTTTTAAACCTTGACTTTTTATATACCAAAAAAAAGTATTTTGATTTTCAAGTCATCGATTTAAAGATAATTTTAGACATTAGTTACATTAATTTGTCGGTCCATATTTGTATTTAAATTTCTCAATCATAAATTATAAAAACAATTTCTCACATTAATGTTTGAAAGATATTCTCCAATCTAGAGATACAATCATCCTGTTATTCGATTATGAAAACATTGTTAAAGTAATGTGCTTCTTACGAATTTAATAGGATGCCTCAATTTTGGACTTTTAAGCCAACCTTTGATAAGTGAACGTAGCTTATTTGGATGGACAAACTTTATATGAAATTTTTTAGTAAAATTTATGAAATTGTTTTTTAAAAATGATTTAATAAAAAATCGAAACCAATAGATTAATAGAATTTAATATGGATATCAATAATATGTAAAACAAATTAAAAAAAGTTATTTATAATTTAAATTTGACCAATATTTATTTAAAAAATAAAAATTTTATCAATATTTTTTTTAAATGTCTATCCAAAAATATATATCAATTTTTTTTCAAATTTTTCATACTTAATTTATATAACTAGGAGATCTCTTAATCTATCAATTTTGATTTTTAATTTTGATTTTTATTTAATCGTTTCTAGAAAAGTTTGTACTAAATTCACCTAAGAAATTTCAGTTAAATCTTTCCCTAATTTGGAGTAATTTAAGAAGTGCAGAGATTACAAGGTTGAACCTTGCGTAAGCTAAAAATTTAATTACCGAAGAATTGCACCAATCAATTTTCCAATGCTTTCAAAAGATTAATGCAGGTTACGTGGATGACGAAAATCCATGCTTGCTATATATAAAATTAACCGCTGTAGACATTGAAAATTTGATGAAAATATTTAAATAAATTAAATTAAATATTTAATTAGTTAAATAAATTGGTTGAATATTTATTAAAATTACTTGGTATATCTGGATAAAAACATAAGTTAGACTAATCAAAATTAAGGACTCATAGATCACCTAATTAAATTCTATGAGTCATCTTCATTATCTTTAATTAATTTAAAATTATTACAGAAAAAATCAAAATGATTAAATTATTTTAGAACTTTCTCACACTATATCACACCTAGCATTATTAATAGAGAGTTCTTCCAACTGATCTGGAGATCAATGCAAAGAAGAAACACTCTAGCCTTATTCTCACACATTCAAGATTTGCTGCTCATCTTTGAAGATTACTCAAGCTGTCTGAAATTCAATAACCAACCAAGAAATCATAAGGCTTTGGTCATTTCTTTAAAGATCTGCTTATTTTTGCCAGTTCGTGATCAAGCTTTTGTTCACAAAAATCACAAGCTTGTTTTCTATCACAACCAACGTCGTTTTGAAGATTTCCCAATCATTTTATTAGAATATCATTTTTGTTTTTGATAAGATCGAATCAGAAGATTATTTTCTTCTGTAAAAAAGATCATATAGAAATTTGTATCCATTATTTTATTTAATAAAATTGAATTTTGACATTTTATTTCTGTTTTTATTTTTAGAAGGAAATTTGAATGTACAATCATATTGTCTCTCAAATTATTTTCCGGAGGCAGGATTTGGGATCTATAATTCCTCTATTCAGTCCAAAGGCGTTGTTGCAGCTAGAAATCAATTGGCTGTCTGAAGTTGCCGATGCCAAATGAATGTCCTCTAATGTAATGCCGGTGCATGGAACATTACTGCTGCAATTGAGATTGATACCCACTTTTGTCTTTGATGTCCCAAACAATTGAGAGTATCGTACACCGCTGATATGAACTGCAGTGTTCTGTCAAAATTCAAAGTATAAATTCAAACAATAAAACAAGCTCCGTACATGTAAATTGTAATGCTTTTAGTTGTTCTAAAGGCTTCTGTATGTGTCTTACCGATTTCCTACACGAATTTGGAATATCACAGTAGAACTGATCAATGATGATTGGATTTGCCACTGCCCGGAAGTTTATGTTTGAGAAAGATACGTTTCGAACTATACCTCTGCCTCCCTGCAAAACAAAAACAAATTTAACTCAAGATTTTCGTTGGTCAACAGGTTTTGTTCTTTTCTTTTTTTATTTTACAAATTTCATACCTGCCACGTCTTGATTCGTACCCCATTAGTTGTCCCTCGGAAGTTTACTCGCCTCACATTAATATTATTTACTTGAACCTCCGCTCCGCCCCTGCCTAGGCTTCCAATGCTGTTAGGCATTAAAATTAGGAGTGTTGGGCTTGTTCCAATGATCGATTTAATCCCCAGTGACGTCAAAGACTGAACAAAAAATTTGCTTACCTCACACCATGACCAGGGCCACAACTAATGTCAGTGATGGAGATGTCAGAAGTCCTATCACCAATGGAGATACAATCATCACCTGTTCATCAACAATGAAGCCGTTAATCATCAACTTGACAGTCATGCACTCATTCAATTACTACCTAGCTTAATGTTTGTCAAAGACATTTATAAAGTAAACACCAGGGAATTAGATTCCAATCTATCAATAGAGAAAAGTCCTAGAGGCGCTTCGGATACCAACAGACAGTGTCCTACATTGAGTTTGAAACACCATGTATGCCGTTTTTCCATTGTAGAATGTGGTGAATTCGCTGTAGTAATTCTTTGCCTTTCCTGTTCTCAAATGCAAAACCTTAAATCAAAAGCATTTACATAAAGCAATCAACTCACCATCAGCAAATTGTGAATTGTGAATGGACACATTACGAGAAACCTGAATGTGTATTCCGTCAGTGTTGGGGCTTGTTCCAGGAGCTTGTATGGTCAAGAATCCAAAATCAACATTTTGGCATCCCAAGATCAGTACGTGTGTTTGGGGGCTGTTGTGAAACTTAATGTTGCTCATGTGAATATTGTTGCAATTCTCAAGTTTAAGTACCTGCAGCAAAACATAATATAGTAATATACTAACCTGCCTTCTCTACAATAACTAGGCAGATAATGACAGCTAGAGTTGTAGTAATAAATTCTGGATTCGAGTTTTGCCTGGA
This sequence comes from Durio zibethinus, assembly GCF_002303985.1. The sequence goes on along the minus strand of NW_019168015.1, from coordinate 7,212,458 downwards.
CCTAATCCTCTCAACGTACTTACCGTTGGTGCTAGTGTGATACATCCATGCGGAGAAGTTCAACAGTCAGAAATGGAATCAGGAAAAAGCAGGAAAAAGAAAAGGAATTAAAATGACTGGAAGTATGGAACTTCACAAGTTTAAGTTTGGTTGTGTTTTCTGCGATTTTGATGTTGCAGTATACCTGCTGACCACGATGAAATTTGCATGAGCGATCCCACCAGCCTTTGCCACGTCCATCTACCATCCCAAGTCCATCAATAGTAAGACCGTTTGCACCCTGAAATGCTAACCATGTTGACAGATCGGCTGCCTTCCACTGATCAGGACCATTGGGTGCGATAATAGTTCCTGATAGCTGCAACAGAAATTTAGATTGCGGAAGAATACGAATCCTGGAGAATTGAAGATCATATTATCTATTCTCATGAGTTATGATCCATCTTTGATTATATCTCACATGCCAATTTACTGATGTATTACCAGGAAGTAGGAAAGCTTTTGGAGTGCTATTAATTTTATTAATTTTTTGATATAAAGGAAGCTATAGACGGATGACATGAAAGGGATTGCAGGTATTGAAAATTGAACTCTACACATGCTGATTGCCTCCTCATAATGATAGCTGTATGAACTATGAACCAACTAGATAAGCTTCGGTTTCTTAATTTTGTTAATTTTATCGTACTTTGACATTTATTTTGTTAGACTTGCAGGGGCCTGTGAATATAATCTGATGCAGCGAAAAATATTTTTCCTTTGGGAATAATCAAGGTAGGAGTGCCTGCTGCAGCACTACATGTATCCTTCCACGCCTTCATGAACGCCTACGTCCGAAAAAATTAGAAAATTTGTAGTAATCAGTACTAATAATATGGAACAACTCATACATATCTGCAAATTTAAGATTTCACAGGCTGAAAAGTAGAAAATTTTACCAAGGAATCATCAGTAAGGCCATTGCCAGCAGCTCCATAACTTAGAACGTTGAACACATTTCGCTGTGCTTTTGCAGTAACAAAAATTGTGATCAGTGAGACCAGGCAAATAACATATGCAATTGATGATGGATCCTGAACGAAAAAAAAAAAAGGATTTTCCATCAGTAAATTAAGAGTTAGATTAAAGTTGAAATCTGGAGTTTTTATTTCTTACCATGGTTTGTAAAGTGATGGATTACAACAATTTTTGTGCTGAACACTGGAAGACAAAGCTATTTAAGGTGAATTTTTTCATTGTTTTGTCAGGATAGAAATCCTTAATTATGGTAGAATCGGATTTTCTTGGTTATTTCTGAGCACTTGACAGATCAAACTGTTTAATGATCAAATTTAGCTATTTCATCAATTGATCTGATGTAGCTTTCCTTTTTCATTTCATGATAATAAACATTAATTATTAACTACCAAAATAGAGAGAGAAGACACCTCAACAAATGCTGTCTCAACGGCAGAAATATGAAAGTTTAGAATTAAAACATGAAAGAATCAATTGAAAATAAAAATTAAGTTATGAAATGTTTTTATACTAAAAGATTCGAATGTTTGATTAAAGGGATTCGAATGTCATATTTGAAAAGTCTTTTGACATGATTTTATACTAAAGCATTCGAATGCTTTCGATTGGGCAGTCTAATTTTATGATAAAAAAATGACTTAAAACAAAATTATAAAAGGGGATTTGAATGCCTCCAAGAGCATTCAAATGCTATAGTTCATATTTGATAATTTTTAGTTATAAGTGTCACTTTCATTTCAAATGAATCTAACCTTTTCATAAAGTGTTCTTTCACTTGTAAAAGATTAAAAATGATACATAGAGTTTTAAAAGATATAAATTCAATATATAGAGAAATCGGTTAAACAAATTAACACATTGATTAAGTTCCCTATAAATATAGGAGTAAGAATGATTCAAACAGTTGATAAAAAATATCTATTCACTAAAAACTTTCCTCATCTATAATCTAAAACTTAATATTAAAACTGTCTCCAAACCTAATTTGCTGTACATGTATGTAATATAATAAGGAGGTATTTGGTTCGAGAGAATCTACACATTTTTCTTCGAAATCTTATTGTTGGGTCTTTGATGGTTTAGGGTAATTTGATTTTGGGGAAATCTAACATATTCCCAACAATACCCAAAGTCGCGGAATAAAAAACCCACCTCTTCCTATGGTATTCTTGGATTCCGAGAGAAAAATAACATTATTTCCAAATTTGACTTGACAAAAATTTTGAAATACCTGTTACCATTTTGAAAAGCATATCTAAAAATGTATACAAGTTAGTTGTAGGTTTATTCTAGTAAAATATTTGGTTTATATATGGTGTTTGGCATGAAAAATATCTTCAATAATCCCTTACAAAAAATTAAATTCAAGGCGTCTCTGGCAAAAAATACCTTAAATAATCTCCAAAAATTTTTATGGGGGTATTATTGAATTTTTTGTCAGAAAATATTGAATAACCTCCATTAAATTTTTTTGTAAGGGATTATTCAAAGTATTTTTGGTCAAAAATTGCCTTCAATAATCCTTTGCCATTTTTTTTGGGAGATTATTCAAGGCATTTTTGCCTATAAACACCTTGAATAGTTCCCAAAACAAAAAATTTAATGGATGTTATTCAAGGCGTTTCTAGTAAAAAACGCCTTCAATAATCCACTTCAATTTTTATGAGGTAATTATTTAAGGAGTTTTTGGACAAAAATGCCTTGAATAATCTCTAAAAAATTTTAGAATTTAGGAATTATTCAAGGCATTTTTGCCCATAAAATGCCTTGAATAATCCCCTTATAAAATTTAATGGGATTATTGAAGCTATTTTTGGCCAAAACGTCTTCAATAATCCTCTTCTATTTTTATGAAGTGATTATTCAAGATATTTTTGGCAAAAAATGCCTTGAATAATCCCTTTTAATTTTGTATTAGGGATTATTCAATGCCTTTTTTTCTAGAAAATATCTTGAATAATCCACTCATAAAATTGAAAGGGGTTATTCAAAGCTGCTCAAGAGACAATATCATGCAATTTGTGCTATGGAAAATTCTAATGGATTTGGGTAAAATGATCAAGAAAAATGTATCATAGCTAAGAAAGACTTATTTGATGAGTGCGTTCGGGTAAGTTTTTTTTAGATGATATTATGGCTTATATATCTTTTTTATTTTTTTTTCAATGGTTTTTATTTGATTCATCTTTGTTTGAACTTTGCCAATCACACCCACATGCTAGAGGGTTATGGAACAAACCTTTTCCCATTTTTTGATGATTTTAAAGTGATATTCGAATATGATAGAGCAACCGGTTAATGACCTGAAATAGTAGCTGATGCAATTGAATCATTAAATGCTAATGAGGATGCTTACTACTTTCCTAAGTTTGATATCAATGTCGAAGGAAATGAGGAGATAGCAGATGATGAAGATGACATTGTATCTATTACTCCGAGCAATGCTAGGATGACGTTGTCATGTAAAAAACGTGCTAGGAGCAATGATGGAGTAGTCGTTGGGTTGGTGCATCAGATTGGCAATATTAGTGCTTTATATGATTGGCCTGTGAACATTATAGAGGACATTTTAGTTTACTTTAAGTCAGAAGTGGAGCATACAAATAGAAGAAAGTCACTTTCAATGAAATAATGCAACTCAAAAAATTCACACCTGATGAAATACTTGCCATTGGTGAGTATATGATGAACGAAAATCACAAAGTTGAGTTTTTCTTTACGATGCCAACTATATTTAACAATAATTACATTAGTAAATAATTAAACAAATGTAATGCATATCACCCATCATTTGACTTTCCTCCTTTGAACACATGTAGAATACACTACATGTTGTTTACAGATTCGTTGTATAATTTTGGAAACCTTTTTATTTAATTAAGGCAGGAAATGGAAGGTTGTAAATATGCAAATCACTGCTTCATTGTTAAACATGGGCTTATTTATATCAAATTCGTACTTATGTGAATCAAATACATATTTGTGATACTATGAATTACATTTTGGAATTTAAATTATAAACATTGTAGTATTTCAATATTATGCCACACATTCAAATTTATAACTGATAATGTTACCATATAAAAATACTTTTTTTAAATAATCATACTTAATATATGTGTATTCGTATAAGCTGCCAATTGATATAAACAAATATATACCAATACTATTAAACCAATACCTCAATCGAAAATTAAAAATTATCTATTCAACATAGCATGTTAAAAACATTATAAATAATATAAAGCATATATTTACACCCAATTAACATTCTCCAACCTCAAGGTGTAGTGAACAATAATATATAATTAGACCATTCTTTACAGACTTCATCAAATTTGTCTTTCATAAAGCTTCCTTTACATTCCCACTAAAAGAAAAAAATCAGAAGTAAATGTTAATAAACGATAACATAATTTAGCTTTTTTTATTGGAATATATTAGTATTATATGGACTCAATACTAACATTGAATGGTGTGGTCATAAAATCATATAAAACTATCTCCCTCATAAAATGAAAAATATAATATTCACATTCAGTATATCCTGGTTAACGAGGTACCTAAAAAATAAATCTAGTAAGTTTAGGAAACATTTATCTAAACAAACTCAGCATAAAAGAATAAATTTCACATTTACTAGTAATGACACCCATCTTATCTTTACTTTCTTATCAATTGTAGACATTCCCCTAAATTGAACAAAAAAAAGTTGTTAATACAAAAATAAAAGTAATTATGAAGAAACATAATATAATATAATAACATTTAATAGCTCTTTATAAAATTATGAATATCGAGGTTAGGCTTCATCGTTGATTGAGCAGAGTTAAATAAGTATGGCATAAAGGAATTAGTATCAATCATAACAAGCTACCAATGATGATTGCAAAATAATAAGAATGATATACTCAAATTAGGTACCATCTCAAATTCAGGTAAGGTTGGTCTATTGAAGTTGTATGAATATAACTTACATAGCATTATAAAAACACCAAAAAACAATCGACCCATTTTTGCATGTATTGACCCACATGATGACCGTAAATAATGACAGTGTCACTCTGCTCACTAATCAGATTTGGGTCAACAAATCTAAATTTATGGGTCATTTTGTCTTACCTTGATCCTATATAGGAAGCTACACGATAATAATCAACATTACTAGTAAGTAATATACCCTAATATAGATTAATAGATATTGAATTTGTATATTTAAATTTGTAAGCTAACCTCACATAGTCAATAATATCATAAGCTGATATTTTATCCAGGGTACAAAATGCCTCAATCTCACGCCCTCCAATGTAAGAAACTGAAGGATGATCAAATAATCCATCCTTAGACTTAATGGTAATGATGTTTCCTCTAGATAAATGATCAAGTGTATAATTAGATAACGCATCAATGGTAACCTCAGCAAGGGTCATCCTTTGAGTCCTAACATTCTGCTATAGTATATAATGAAATATAAGCATTAAAACCAAATCAATAAATACAATATACATAAAATATTAAGTGAATAAATAAAATCATACTCTATAGCTGATACCAGAGGAGAAATTTGCTGGCTGACTTGAAACAAAAGCTTGTCTTTGCTGGATGTTGTATCTGACTTCTCTCCAAGCATGTTAGGCTGCATTACTGCAAACATCACCTCTAAAGCTACGAGTCGTTGCTATTGATTATTCAGGTATTGCTCTAGGTCATCAAATATTTGCTATTGTTGCTAAATGATTGCTTTATATTGTGCATTCATCATTTGAGGGGTTTTGGGTTGATTATTGAAGAACTTTGATGGCAACATAAATCTACCAACCCCACAAACTTGACCATATCTTTCTTTTGCTCCTAATGCTAAAGACAAGCGATCTTCACCATAATCGATAAGTAGTTCACCGAATTTAAATTTAGTAGCAAAATCATCCTTAAAGACAATAATAAGATGAGGTGTAACAATAAATTTATACAAGTATATAGTCATACATACAAGCTCAAAGCCAATTATACGTGATAAAATGAGTAGTTATACATACAATCTTTTTTGTCATTTCTTTGGTTGCTTCATTTCCAAACTATCCTTCTGCATATGTTCTTGTTTCCACACATCCCATTTAGAAACTTCAGTGCCAGAGCTAGATGATTCTAAATAAAAGGGTTGATATATAAGAATCAAAATCTATTAAACGAATGTTCATAAATATTCATTTATGAGTATAAAACAAGTATGTGAATACTTACAAGATCATACTTGACATTTACATACATTTACATAACTCTTTCTCAATGTCTAATGGTGATATACTCGTTTGATTTAAATATTCTTTTGTTGTTCTTTGATTTTCTAGAAAAGAAAAAAAAAGTAAATCACATATTAAGATATCAAATATATTACATAAAATTTTATAAATAATTAACATAATGGGTATGCATACCAAGAATTCTTCTGATAGTTGATCTCGAACAAAATGGGTCCAATCTTGATAACTGATAACATCTACATATGACAAAGGAGGATTAGCCAACATATCACTATTATCAATGAATGGTAAAATATATTGGTTTGTCAATATTCTTTTAAAGTTTCTGAATACTTTCCCAATCAATTACAACACAAGCTTTTTATACTCATTTGAGACGTCAAACTATTCATAATAAATGTAAAACAATTAGTATGAATACATTGAATTTCAATTAAATGATCATTTAATAAATTTTATGAAATGCTTGAATAAACATACTACAATAGACTCTTATGTACGATCTTTTAGATCATCAAGAACTCATCACCAATTATGGTACGTAATAGAAATGCTACTACGGACGATCGCCCTAATGTGACTAGCCAACTTGGCAGCTCCATCATACACATGCTACCCACTTTGATTGAAGTCAACGTGAATTTTCGTGTCAGTTGCTTGAATTTATTTATTTCATTCCCTTGCTTCTTTTTTTTTCACTACAGGTGTGTCTTCATGTTCAATAGTAGGAGACATATGTTCCTGGATTCCATGCAATTTTGATCATAATTATACGAAATACACCAAATTGTCTCTCTAAATTTTACATAGTAATAAAATACAACCAATATCATACTACAATTACTAAACCAATAAACATAAAACATCCTCAAAGCAATAATATTTTATAAGTACAAGCCATACTATGAATCCTACCTTAAATAAGAGTTCCATGCAAAACAAATGATGAGTAAAAATATGCACAAAATTTTCACAATACCATTAAGCAAACCACAATATTTAAGCCAAACTATAAAGAAACACCATACATACAATGAAGGGAGGTTGGGCGACTAAATTGATGGTTGAATGAATAAAAGGCAAACAAAAATTTTTATATATATAGTAAGGAACAAATACAAAACATACCTATATCGAAGAATATAAATAATACAACACAAAGATAAAATATGCACATACTGGTATAAAGAGAGGTGTGACAGCATGTAGTTGTTTATAGTTGGCGGCGACAAGAGAGATGAAGAAACCAAAATGAAAACTAAATGGGTTGATGGTTTAGGGTTTGGTTGCAATGCAGCTTTGGGTTTATTATTCACTGTATTAGCTGTTCGGAATTTCAAAGTTCAAAAAAGGAGAATGAATTTTAAAAATGATCACTCAAGGTGTTTTACCAAAAAAAAATACATTTAGTAATCCTATGAAATTTTTTATAAGGAATTATTTAAGGCGTTTGCTGGGCAAAAATGCCTTGAATAATCCTATAAAAAAATTTGGAGGGGATTATTGAAAGCATTTTTGGCCAAAAACACTTTGAATAATCCTAAAAAAAATGGAGAGGATTATTTAAGGCATTTTTTGCTAGAAACACATTGCATAATTCAATTTAATTTTTTGTAAGGAAATATTCAATACGTTTTCTGGCAAAAAACGCCTTGAATAATCCATAAAATAATTGAGAGGGGATTATTTAAGGTGTTTTTGGCTAGAAACACCTTGAATAATCCTATTCAATTTTTTGTAAAGAAATATTTAAGGCCTTTTTGGCCAACAACGCCTTTAATAACCTCATTCAATTTTTTGTAAAAGATTATTCAAGGTATTTTCTGGGCGAAAATGCCTTGAATATTCCCTTACAAAAAAAATGAATGAGGTTATTCAAAGCATTATTGGCAAAAAACTCATTGAATAATCTCCTAATAAAAATGTTGAAAGGGATTATTAAAAGTATTTTTGGCTAGAAACACCTTGAATAACCCCATTCAATTTTTTGTAAGAAAATATTCAAGGCATTTTCTGATCAAAAACACCTTGAATAATCCAAAAAAAAAAGGGGAGAGGATTATCGGCCAAAAACACCTTCAATAATCACCTCATATTTTTATAAGATGATAAAAAAATGCCTTCAATAATCACCTCATATTTTTATGAGATGATTAATGAAGGTGTTTTTAGCCAAAAATGCTTTTAATAATCCCCTCTAAAAAATTGAAGAGGATTATTCAAGATGTTTTTGGCTAAAAACGCCTTCAATAATCCCCCTTTATAAAATTAGAAAGGATTATTCAAGGCGTTTTTAGTAAAAAAATACCTTCAACAATCCTCTTATAAAAATAATAGATTATAGTAATTATTCCAAGGAGATTGTAGTAATTATTTAAGATTTAATGTATATGGATTCTCCCCAACCAAATAAGTGAATCTGAATATGGGATGCCCTAAAAATGAAAGAAAATACTAGGTATCGCATTTTTCAGAAGATCACGCTTTCTTCTGGAATCTACGATTTCGCAAACCAAATGCCCCCTAAAAGTAACTTGAAGAGTAAATTTCTAAATTTTCAAATGATGATCTTCTTTCCAGCAACTGATCTGAGCTGATTCCAGCTAGACTAGGCCGCTGGCAACTTATATAGATTCTCATTAGTAAGTACATTTAAAATCGTTCTGGCAAACCCAAAGCTTAACACTCAGGTAGATCATGCAGTGACTTTTAAGAGGTGATATCCAGCAAATATGAAGTTTAAATCTCAACACCTGCAATCCCCTTATTTATCCAGTGAATATCTACATATCAGTCAATCTTATCAATATATTGATTCTATTTACCAAGACGTATATAGAAGAGGACTTGCAGGGACCGGTGAAAGTCAGAGGCTTCAGCAAGAATGTCTTCTTTGCTGGTATAATGAGGCCTGGATTTGTTGATGGAGCTTTGCAGGCAGCCGTCAATGCTTTCAAAAAGGCCTATAAATTGTCGACAAAAGTTAAAGCACGATTTAATTTGAGAACTTTATTTTTGAATTAATGCATGTAGAGGAAAATATCCTGTACGTTGTTGGAATATTGAACCCCTTAATGAAAAGACATTAGCAATTTCTTTGAAGACATAACCGTAACACAATTTAACAACTAATAATTAACATTAATAATAAGAAAGAAAAGGATAGACCAGTTGATGGACTTTACAGTAGAATCATCAGTTATTCCGTCTCCGACTGCTCCATAATTCATCACATTAAAAGAATTTGTTGCACTGCTCAATACTGGAGTGACTATGCACAGAATTGTAAAAATGGTGAAAAGTTCCTGCATCAAACATTCTTTCTCAAAATTAATATAGAAAAACAAGACCCCTTAAAAGCTCATTAATGGAGAATATATGTTACTTAGAGGCATCTCACCATTCTGGGTATTATAGGAGACGATGATATGAGAATGTAGTATGTAAAATCTTCAAGTTCTAAGCCTTGATTGCGTATATATAATTAATAACAATGTACAGAGATTGATTAAATCACTTTGACAATGATTTAATTAAAACAAATTCCTTTGCTTAATTTTAACAATTAACTAACTTGTTATGCAAGTTCCTTCTTGCTTAATGCATGCAATTGATGCTGGAATGCATGTAATTAAGCTTAAGAAATACCCAAGGTCCAAGAACAATTTATTGGATCTCGTGCATGCTTCAAGAAGATTCAACGTGAGCATTAGGGTAGGGCTAACCAGATGGAAAACACATGGCACACTTAAGAATGTACCAATCAAACCGAGATTAATTAAGAAGTCTCTACTTCTATCATGAGCTAAGTGTATTACATCCAGCTCCCATGGATGCCAAGGCTATCTCTCTCTTTTGTGGGGTGGGTGGGGGAGGAATTCATGACTATGATTAAGTATTATTCGAAAATTAATTCCAAATTGAGACACCCAATAGTTGAAGTTTAAGACTTCAATAAAGATATTCTGAGTTCGAATTTTAAGATAGATACATGAGATATTTACGAAATAAGAGTGTAATCTAATATCATGTGTACAAAAAAAGTGTACCTAATGAGACTTTATCTTAGTGATGAGGAAAAGATTTTAAAAATTATCTTAAATTCAAATCTTATCATATATATATATATATTTAATCCAATTTTATATTAAATTTGTTCACCTATAAGCTGATTTATTTGTTAGTTTATTTGATTTAATTTATTAATTTCTTGTATGTAATATAATAGTTGATTAAATTATATATATATATATATATTTGCAAACGGGACTCTAACTTGAAAATATGAGAAGTGGATGTATGTATTGTGATTTGAAATTCAGATCTGCTTGATACTACCTTTTAAATGAATCAATTGAGCTAAATTCTAAATTCAATTATATATAATTTTTATTTGTACTTAGAAATTTTGTTTTTTTTTCTTTAATGTATAATTTCAAACTTTACCCATTTAAAAGGGGTTAAGGTATCAAATTTTATGAATAAATCTAATCAAATAAGAATTAATTAAACAATGTTCAGTAATAAGACATCTCTATGTTTTTTTGACTTATATTTCTTTAAGTATAACTGCTTAACTTCCATAATTTTCAGCTCTCATAATTTAAAATTAACAATCTAAGCTTCATTAAGAAAGTAACGAATTGAAAATTGCGGGTGAAAGTGTCATATCGAGTCAAAAGCCCACGGTCCCTAAAGGTTTTTCTAAACCTGATGTATGGGCCACTTCATTTTCACCCTTTTCAAAATAATTCATTGTTTTTTTAAATGATTTTTAATAAAATTGATATTTACTTCTCAATACTTGTTAATATTTTTTCAATTTCTCTTAAATCTTGACTTTTTATGTACCAAAAAGAAAATTATTTTGATTTTCAAGACATCAATTTAAAAATAATTTTAGACATTAGTTACATTAATTTGTCGGTCCATATTTGTATTTAAATTTCTCAATCAAAAATCATAAAAACAATTTCTCACATTAATGTTTGAAAGGTAATCTCCAATCTAGAGATACAATCATCCTGTTATTCGATTATGAAACTTTGTTAAAGTAACGTGCTTCTTACGAATTTAGCAGGATGCCTCAATTTTGGACTTTTAAGCCAACCTTTGATAAGTGAACTTAGCTTTATTCGGATTGACAAAATTTATATGAAATTTTTTTAGAAAAATTTATGGAATTTTTTTTTAAAAATGATTTAATAACAAATCGAAACCAATAAATTAATAGATTTTAATGTGGATATCAATAATATGTAAAAAAAAATTAAAAAAATTATTTATAATTTAAATTTGATTGATATTTATTTAACACTAAAAATTTTATCAATATTTTTTTTAAAATGTCTATCCAAAAATATATATAAATTTTTTTCAAATTTTACACACTTAATTTATATAATGAGATCACTTAATCTATCAATTTGATTTTTAATTTGAATTTTTATTTAATTGTTTCTAATAAAAAATTTCACTATAATCACCTAAGGAATTTCATTTAAATCTTTCCATAATTTCGAGGAGCGTAAGAAGTGCAGAGATTACAAGGTTGAACCTTGCGTAAGCTAAAAATTTAATTACCTAAGAACTCCACCAATCAATTTTCCAATACTTCAAAAGGTTAATACAGGTTACATGGGTGACAAAAATCCGGGCTTGCTATATATAAATTAACCATCATAGACATTGAAAATTTGATGAAAATATTTAAGTCAATTAAAGTAAATATTTAATTAGTTAAATAAATTGGTTGAATATTTATTAAAATTACTTGGTATATCAGGATAAAAACATAAGTTAGACTAATCAAAATTAAGGACTCATATATCACCTAATTAAATTCTATGAGTCATCTTCATTATCTTTAATTAATTTAAAATTATTACAGAAAAAATCAAAATGATTAAGTTAATTTTAGAACTCTCTCACATTATATCACACCTAGCATTATGAACAGAGAGTTCTTCTAACTCATCTGGAGATCAATGCAAAGAAGAAACACTCTAGCCTTATTCTCACACATTCCAGATTTGCTGGTCATCTTTGAAGATTGCTCAAGCTGTCTGAAATTCAATAACCAGCCAAGAAATCATAAGGCTTTGGTCATTTCTTTAAAGATCTGCTTATTTTTGCCAGTTCGTGATCAAGCTTTTGTTCACAAAAATCACAAGCTTGTTTTCTATCACAAAACGTTGGTTTGAAGATTTGCCAATCATTTCATTAGATATTATCGTTTCTGTTTTTGATAAGATCGAATCAGAAGATTATTTTCTTCCATAAAAAAGATCATATAGAAATTTGTATCCATTATTTTATTTAATAAAATTGAATTTTGACATTTTATTTCTGCTTTTGTTTTTAGAAGGAAATTTGTATGTACAATCATAATGTCTCTCAAATTATTTTCCGGAGGCAGGATTTGGGATGTATAATTCCTCTATTCAGTCCAAAGGCGTTGTTGCAGCTAGAAATCAATTGGCTGTGTGAAGTTGCCGATGCCAAATGAATGTCCTCTAATGTAATGCCGGTGCAAGGAATATTACTGCTGCAATTGAGATTGATACCCACTTTTGTCTTTGATGTCCCAAACAATTGAGAGAATCGTACACCGCTAATATGAACTGCAGTGTTCTGTCAAAATTCAAAGTATAAATTCAAACAATAAAACAAGCTCCGTACATGTAAATTGTAATGCTTTTAGTTGTTCTAAAGGCTTCTGTATGTGTCTTACCGATTTCCTACACGAATTTGGAATATCACAGTAGAACTGATCAATGATGATTGGATTTGCCACTGCCTGGAAGTTTATGCTTGAGAAAGATACGTTTCGAACTATACCTCTGCCTCCCTGCAAAACAAATACAAATTTAACTCAAGAATTTAGTTGGTCAACAGGTTTTGTTCTTTTCTTTTTTTATTTTACAAAATTCATACCTGCCATGTCTTGATTCGTACCCCATTAGTTGTCCCTCGGAAGTTTACTCGCCTCACATTAATATTATTTACTTGAACGTCCGCTCCGCCCCTGCCTAGGCTTCCAATGCTGTTAGGCATTTAAAATTAGGAGTGTTCGGCTTGTTCCAATGATCGAATTTAATCCCCAGTGACATCAAGGACTGAACAAAAAAATTTGCTTACCTCACACCATGACCAGGCCACAACTAATGTCAGTGATGGAGATGTCAGAAGTCCTATCACCAATGGAGATACAATCATCACCTGCTCATCAACAATGAAGCCGTTAATCATCAACTTGACAGTCATGCACTCATTCAATTACTACCTAGCTTTAGTGTTTGTCAAATGCATTTATAAAGTAAACACCAGGGAATTAGATTCCAATCTATCAATAGAGAAAAGTCCTTGAGGCGCTTCGGATACCAACAGACAGTGTCCTACATTGAGTTTGAAACACCATGTATGCCATTTTTCCATTGTAGAATGTCGTGAATTCTCTGTAGTAATTCTTTTCCTTTGCTGTTCTCAAATGCAAAACGTTAAATCAAAAGCATTTACATAAAGCAATCAACTCACCATCAGCAAATTGTGAATTGTGAATGGACACATTACGAGCAACCTGAATGTGTATTCCGTCAGTGTTGGGGCTTGTTCCAGGAGCTTGTATGGTCAAGAATCCAAAATCAACATTTTGGCATCCCAAGATCAGTACGTGTGTTTGGGGGCTGTTGTGAAACTTAATGTTGCTCATGTGAATATTGTTGCAATTCTCAAATTTAAGTACCTGCAGCAAAGCATAATATAGTAATATACTAACCTGCCTTCTCTACAATAACTAGGCAGATAATGACAGCTAGAGTTGTAGTAATAAATTCTGGATTCGAGTTTTGCCTGGACCTAATCCTCTCAACGTACTTACCGTTGGTGCTAGTGTGATACACCCCTGCGGAGAAGTTCAACAGTCAGAAATGGAATCAGGAAAAAGCAGGAAAAAAGAAAAGGAATTAAAATGACTGGAAGTATGGAACTTCACAAGTTTAAGTTTGGTTGTGTTTTCTGCGATTTTGATGTTGCAGTATACCTGCTGACCACGATGAAATTTGCATGAGCGATCCCACCAGCCTTTGCCACGTCCATCTATCATCCCAAGTCCATCAATAGTTAGACCGTTTACACCCTGAAATGCTAACCATGTTGACAGATCGGCTGCCTTCCACTGATCAGGACCATTGGGTGCGATAATAGTTCCTGATAGCTGCAACAGAAATTTAGATTGCGGAAGAATAAGAATCCTGGAGAATTGAAGATCATATTATCTATTCTCATGAGTTATGATCCAAATTTGATTATATCTCACATGCCAATTTACTGATGTATTACTAGGAAGTAGGAAAGCTTTTGGAGTGCTATTAATTTTATTAATTTTTTGATACAAAGGAAGCTATAGACGGATGACATGAAAGGGATTGCAGGTATTGAAAATTGAACTCTACACATGCTGATTGCCTCCTCATAATGATAGCTGTATGAACTATGAACCAACTAGATAAGCTTCAGATTCTTAATTTTGTTAATTTAATCGTACTTTGACATTTATTTTATTAGACTTGCAGGGGCCTGTGAATGTAATCTGATGCACCAAAAATATTTTTCCTTTGGGAATAATCAAGGTAGGAGTGCCTGCTGCAGCACTACATGTGTCCTTCCATGCCTTCATGAACGCCTGCGTCCAAAAAAATTAGAAAATTAGTAGTAATCAGTACTAATAATATGGAACAACTCATACATATCTGCAAATATAAGATTTCAAGGCTGAAAAGTAGAAAATTTTACCAAGGAATCATCAGTAAGGCCATTGCCAGCAGCTCCATAACTTAGAACGTTGAACACATTTCGCTGTGCTTTTGCAGTAATACAAATTGTGATCAGTGAGACCAGGCAAATAACATATGCAATTGATGATGGATCCTGAACAAAAAAAAAAAAGGATTTTCCATTAGTAAATTAGGAGTTAGATTAAAGTGGCCTCAGTTGAAATTTGGAGTTTTTATTTCTTACCATGGTTCGTAAAGTGATGGATTACAACAATTTTTGTGCCGAACCCAGGAAGACAAAGCTATTTAAGGTGATTTTTTTCATTGTTTTGTGAGGAAAGAAATCCTTAATTGTGGTAGAATCGGATTTTCTTGGTTATTTCTGAGCACTTGACAGATCAAACTGTTTAATGATCCAATTTAGCCATTTCATCAATCGATCTTATGTAGCTTTCCTTTTTCATTTCATGATAATAAACATTAATTATTAACTACCAAAATAAAGAGAGAAGACACCTCAACTAATACTGTCTCAACGGCAGAAATATGAAAGTTTAGAATTAAAACATGAAAGAATCAATTGAAAATAAAAATTAAGTTATGAAATGTTTCAATTGAAAATAAAAATTAAGTTATGAAATGTTTTTATACTAAAAGATTCGAATGTTTGATTAAAGGGATTCGAATGTCATATTTGATAAGTCTTTTGACATGATTTTATACTAAAGCATTCGAATGCTTTCGACTGTGCAGTCAAATTTTATGATAAAAAAATGACTTAAAACAAAATTATAAAAGGGAATTTGAATGCCTCCAAGAGCATTCAAATGCTATAGTTCAAATTTGATAATTTTTAGTTATAAGTGTTACTTTCATTTCAAATGAATTCTAACCTTTTCGTAAAATGTTCTTTTACTTGTAAAAAATTAAAAATGATACATATTGAGTTTTAAAGATATAAATTCAATAAATAGAGAAATCGGTTAAACAAATCAACACATTGATTAAGTTCCCTGTAAATATAGAAGTAAGAATGATTCAAACAGTTGATAAAAAATATCTATTCACTAAAAACTTTCATCGTCTATAATCTAAAACTTAATATTAAAACTGTCTCCAAACCAAATTTATTGTACATGTATGCAATGTGATAAGGAGACATTGGGTTCAAGAGAATTCACCCATTTTCCCTCATAATCTTACTATTAGGTATTTGATTCCAATGTTTAGTTCAGAGTAATTTGATTTTGGGGAAATCTAACATGTTCTCAATAGTACCCAAAGTCCTAGAATAAAAAACCCACCTCTCCTTGTGGTATTCTAGGATTCTGAAAGGAAAAGTAGCATTATTTTCAAATTTGACCTGATTAAAAAATTGTGAAATAGCCGTTACCATTTTGAAAAGCATATCTGAAAATGTATGCAAGTTAGTTGTAGGTTTATTATGGTACAATATTTGGTCTATATATGACATTTGGCATAAAAAACACATTCAATAATCCCTTATAAAAAATTGAATTCAAGGCATTTCGAGCAAAAAACGCCTTAAATAATCTCCAAAAATTTTTATGAAGGGATTATTGAAGGTGTTTTTGGCTAGAAACGCCTTAAATAACCTCCATTAAATTTTTTGTGAGGAATTATTCATGGTATTTTTTTACCAAAAATGCCTTCAATAATCCCCTACCATTTTTTTGGTAGATTATCAAGGTATTTTTGCCTAGAAACGCCTTGAATAATCCCCAAAATAAAAAATTTAATGGAGGTTATTCAAGGTATTTCTGACCAAAAATGCCTTCAATAATCTACTTCAATTTTTATGAGGTGATTATTTAAGACATTTTAGGACAAAAATGCCTTGAAAAATCTCTAAAAACATTTTGAAATTTAGGAATTATTCAATGCACTTTTGCCTATAAAACACCTTAAATAATCCCTTTCAATTTTTATGAGGTGATTATTCAAGGCATTTTTGGCCAAGAATGCCTTGAATAATCTCCTTCAATTTGTATTGGGGATTATTCAAGATCTTTTTTTCCTAGAAAATGCCTTGAATAATCCACTCATAAATTTGAGTGGGGTTATTCAAGGCGTTTATGACTTAAAACGCCTTCAATAATCATCTTTAATTTTTATTAGGGGATTATTCAAGGCATTTTTGGGATTATTCAAGGTGTTTTTGGCCAAAAATACCTTGAATAATCCTGTCCAATTTTTTGTTAGGGATTATTCAAGACGTTTTCTAGGATGGAGGTTATTAGAGGCATTTTTGGCCAAAGACACCTTAAATGATCATTATTTAAAAACTATTCTTTTTTATGTTTATAAATAAATGATTAAGGCTTTTGTATGGAAAAAATGCCTTTATTGGTTATCAATTGAGGTGTTTCTTCCTACAACTACCTTCAATATTCCCATATTAAAATTTTATTTTCCCTCTCGATGACCATGTTTTGATAATATGAACATTCTAGCATCTAATCATGAAGCAGAAGAGAATATAGCTATCAAATATGTCTTCTTCATGTTTCAATTACAAATACAATTGAAATTTATATTTCAATAGATCTCGACTCATAGCATTTACTTTTCTCTTTGAAAAAACTTTAGCTTCCTTATCCATCATTTAATTTTCATCCTATTCAGTTTATCTTCAGGTTTTACACAAAATGATATGTATACTTTTTGATTGATAGTGTGTAATGTAGACACCCCAATCTATCTGGGGGTCTACAAGATCAACTTTGACAATTAAAAAATTAAAAATAATAAAAAAAAGTGTTTGAGTTTGCATAAAACTGGGTTGGTAGAGTTTGGATTGGATTCAAAGATTGAATCTCAATCACAAGAAGGAATTGGGATTGATCAGAAATTCCTCTGATCAATCCTTATAAATAAACGCTGGATTACAAAAAAAATGGGGGACAGAAACATAATCAACAAAGAAAATATGAAGAGGTGTAGCACAATAAAGAGGACAGCGCACCATCAGGCCATTGCCAACCAACGTCCACTGACAGCCAGCCTATTGCCACTATGGATCAAAATGCCTAAACCATTGAACACGAATTATCATTTGCGATAGAAACCAATTCCACACAATCACAATCTTAATTTTTCGTGGTTCAAGTTGGTTCTGTTTGAATAAAAAGAATTAGAGTTGCAGGGTCTGGTAGAGAAGGAAATAAAGAGAAAAATGAGTTGATAGGCTAGCACATTGGTTTGGTTTGGTGGAATTTCATCCCAAAGCTCACGTCAACTTTGGTACTTTTACTTGCCCTTTTTTTTTTCAAATTCTTTAATTGTTTGGTACTTTTTTTTCTTTTATTTGATTGTTTATTCATTTATTTTGTTTTATGCATAATTGTTTATTTATTCACTTTGTTTTATGGTTTTCATTATTTGATATTAAATATAATAAAATAATAAAAAAAATAAAAATTTTGGGAATAAATATTAATCATCCAATGATGGAATTTATAAAAATTTCAAAAGGTAAATTTTTATGAAATTCCTAGGTGAGAAATTTTGTTTAAATTTATCCCAAATGGTGGAATAATTTAGATAAAATTTCAATAACAATAATTAATATTTATTTTCAAACTAAAAAAATTAATTAAAAAATTAAAAATAATAAAAAACATAAAAATATAAAATTTTTTGTAATTAAATACAAATTACCTAAGGATGAGATTCCTAGAAATTTCAAATGGTAAATTCCTAAGAAATTTTTAGGTAAAAAATTTCCTCTAAATTTGGCCCAAATGGTGGAATGATTTAAATGAAATTTCAATACAAGTAATTGTATTCTTTTCCAAATAAAAATTTGGATTGAAAATATTTGATGATTATCTAAAGATGAGATTCTTAGAAATTTCAAATGGTAAATTTTTAATAAATCTCTGGGTGAGAAATTTTCTCTAAATTTGACCTAAATGGTGGAATAATTTAGATGAAATTTCAATAAAAATAATTGTTATATTATTTTCTTTCCAAGAAATAAAAAAGAAATTTCTAAATAAACCCAAATGGTGGAAATTTTAGAAATTCAAAAGAAAAAATATTTCTAATTTGGCCCAAATGGTGGAATAATTAGATTTATTTTCAACAAAAATGGTAATAATAAATAAATAATAAATAAATATTTTTCCAACGATGGAGCCTCTTTAAGAAATCAAATGGGATTCTTGAATACTCTTGAGGTGAGGAGGAATTTTTTTTAGAGTATTATCATATTGATGAAGAATTTTAAAAATTGTTTCCAATATTTAACATAAAATTTGAAGCCATTAGATTCTAAACCTTAGGATAAATTCGAAATAATATGGTACCATCCTTTGGATGGGCATGTAGGGGTGCTATAACCTTCCCCACATGTAACCAAACTCCCGAACCCTGTTCTGGTTCGTAGACCTGAACCTATTCTTTTAGGGACCCATAGTTAAGCTTAGGAGTTCCTTAAAAGGATAGATTCCCTAGGTGACCAATCACACCTAGATAAAAAAGATTGGTGGTGACTCATTCAAGTCAATATCTAGCAATAGATCCCTGGATCTAGACGTTATGACAGTTCGGCAACTCTACTAGGGACATTAGAGAGCCAAGCCATAATTTCTGAATTTATCCTATCCTTTGAACTAATGGCTTTAAGTTATTTGTTTACTAACATTTTTCCTTTTTGGTTTCTCATTTGATATATGGGATTGATAATTTTGTGTTCCTTCACACACACTATCACATGCATTTGCATTACATGAGCTTTATACCTAGGCTCAGTCCCTCTTAAGAGGAAGTAAAGTACATACGCTCTCGTGAGATGATAATCTCTACAATGGCTAGCGAAATACTCCCACTCAAATTGAATTTTTTTCGTTGGTAACCTGTGATGGGTGAAGATTGGATTACCTTACTAGTCTGTGATGGACAATGATGTAAGGAACAATTTGGGAACTTTTTAATGGTTAAAATTTTCTAACCCTTCATATAGTTCACCCCTAAGAAACTAACTTAAGCCCTTCCTATCCATCAATAGATACAACCCAAAATTAGGGCACAAGAAGGAACAATTTGTTATCTAACCATTTTGTTTGCTTGATTTTGTGCATCTATATGTCATTTCTTTCTCATGTTCTAGCATTTCATTCTATGCATCATCTCTATTATCATGTTCTAGCATTATCATATCATGATCATATTTAACACTATCATTTGCATCATTTTCATATAGGAAATATTTGCCACATATCAATTATCGATAAATCAGATCTCACACTTACATCCATGAAAAGCCAAATGCAACCAATGTCCACATCAATCCACTATAAGTCTGCTTATCAATTGAAAATTAAGTCAGAAGAGGGTCAAAAAAAATAAGGAGATTGCTTGCCTAAGGATTTTATTTCATCATTACTCGAAAGAATTCATCTAGAGCTACAGCAAAATGATCTATCTGACTTAAGCAGTATATGGGGATGCATGGATAGAATAAGACAGGAGGAATTTGAGAATAAATATGGAGACATAGCTTCACTGCTACAAGTGCAAGTGGATAATAATTTGATTAGATCATTCAATTTTGGGATCCTTCATATAGATGTTTTATTTTCAATGAAGCAGACATGGTGCTCACAATTGAAGAGTATATGGTACTACTTCGTTTCGATCTAGCAAACCCAGACAAGATTTACTGGGCCAACAAGGTGAGCTATCGTAAAAAACTAGTGCAAATGCTTGGACTTAGTTTGCCTCAAGTCGATTCATGTGTCAAGATAAAAGGTAAAAGTAAGGCTATTCCATAGACTTTTTTTATGAGATTTCATCCAGGGGCACATAGATGATGATTACAGATTAGTAGCTATGGCTATAGCTTTATATGGATTGGTGATTTTTTTGAAAGTCATCGGATATATTGATGTTGCAGTGGTGGATTTTATTGATCAATTAGCATATCAAGTCAATCCAGCACCAACCATTTTGGCAGAAACCATTCGATCTCTAAACTTTTGTCGTAGAAATGGTAAAGGTCAATTTAATGAATGTTTACAGTTGCTTTATGTATGGATCAAAAGTCATATGGAATGTAAAGAAAGTCAATTTTGCAAGCCATACCTTCGTTTTAGTATCCCCATCAAAGAATTCTGTTACAGCACATGGCCTCAAGCAAAGTCAAAAAAGGAATGGGTTTTCTATTTTCGAGCCCTTGATAGTCAAGAGATAGTTTGGAGAGCACCTTGGATGCGTCATGATACGATTTTATATAGTTGTGGACATCAGTCATGGGTGTTTTTATTAGGCCTATGGGGTGCTGTTACTTATGCTCCAGCTTTAATGAGAAGACAATCCAGGTGTGAGCAATTCATTCCAGAAACTTATGGACTTAACCAAGGGGAGTTCTCATTCACTGATAAAGAGGCATATGGAATGGTTGAAAAGATCAAGAAAGCATAGAAGCAAACCACCAGGGTTAACCAAGGGAGGTTTACTTATGACGTCACTCTAGAATATAGTGTATGGCATACGATGAGGGAAAAAGACATTATGATTCCCAGTGAACAGTTAGGGCATTCTCCAAAACCCATTCTTCAAGATCCTTTGCTTAAAATGAAAACAGCTAAGAGAAAGCTCCAGTCTGAGAAAGATGAGTTAGAACAAGAAAACAAGCAATTGAAGATAAAAATAAGAGAGTGTTCACAACTTCAAGAATTAAAAATCCAGAGCTTTACAGAGCAAAAGGATCAATGGAAGGCCTTATTTAATGATTTAGATATGAGACATTCGTCAGTCACACCCGAGCTTGTCCGACTTTTAAAAGAAAATGAATTGTTAAAAGTGATGGTGGAGGAAGAACAAAAGGCTATTGCTAGGGCACATAGAAATAACCAAATGCTACAAGAGATAATGGATCGACGCACAGCACAAGTAGAAGCTTTGTCTGATGAATGCAGGAAACAAACTCAACAGAGTGAGTTATGGAAAGACATGTGTATAGAAAAACAAAGCCATCTAAGGCATTTGTTTGATCAGATATGCATTGTTGCAAACAAAGCATCAAAAATGAAAGAAAGTGGAAAGTTTGAAGGCTATGGTGCAACCAGTGGGAGTGCATGGGTGACATTTACTTGATTTCTTATATGAGGCATAAAATCATCACCAACAAGCTAAGAAGTTTATAAGGAGGCATTAGAAATAAAGAATGATGTTTAGGATTTTAGAATATTGCTTTGACTTTATTAGGATGTGATTTTGAAATTTTATTTAATAAAGTTTCAAATGAAGATTTCTTTTATCAATATCGATGATGTGGCAAATATTAGTACATTTCATGCATACATTTGCAAATCATACATAGTTTCTAATTGTAATTGTGATGCTAAAGGTTCAAGGATAGCTTCATCTAGCAGAAACCCCATCCATCGATATAATACAAAAGTCAGGGCCAGACAAATGGAGCAAAAAAATTCTCATCGATTTAAAAAATTGAAAAAAGCTCAAGAAAAGATTGAGAATGAGTTAAGTAAAATTTTGGATGCTCTCATAAATTAAATAAGAGGAAATGAGTAGAAGAGAACACAAGCCAACAAGGCCCTGCATCGTAAGAAGTGACTAACTTCCTATATCCACTTGGTTTTGGTCCACTTCAAGCCCAGTTTACACAAGAGGTTCCACCATAACACTTCACATATCTTACATATCCTGGAATGCCATCAGCCTCTAATCCAGGGCATTACCATAGTTATGTGAATCCTATCTTTACTAAAAAGATAGTTGAATTAATTCAAATCCCTGATCTGGATGAATTGAAAGGAAAAGATAAAAGTAGAAGCTCAGGAAAACTCTAAAATTAGTATGCTAGAACAAAGGCTATGAGTTGTGGAAGGAATTGATTTCTATGATTTAGTTGATGCTGCTAGGCTTTGCTTAGTCCCTGATGTGGTCATTCCTCCTAAGTTCAAAATATCAGAATTTGAAAAATATGATGGCATAAAGTGCCCAAAAACTCATATTACTATGTAGTGTCGAAAGATGGCAGCCCATGCTCATGACGAAAAGCTACTAATGCATTTTTTCAATACAGTCTTACTGGTTCTACTGTTAGGTGGTATATCCAGTTAGACAGAACTAGCATCCATTCCTGGAGTGACATGGCTCATGATTTTATCAATCAATATCGACATATCATGCATTTGGCCCCTAATCGTTTATCTTTACAAAACCTAGAGAAAAAGGCTAATGAGACTTTTAAAGAGTATGCCCAGAGGTGGAGGGATATTGCTTCTCAAGTACAACCTCCTCTGATTGAGAAAAAAATTATAGTGTTGTTTGTCAGCACTTTGAAATCTCCTTATTATGAAAAGATGATAGGGAATGCAACAAAGAATTTCGTCGACATGGTGATCTCTGGTGAAATTATTGAAAGTGCCATCAAGAATGGCAAGTTAAAAGGAGGAGAAACCAAGAAGGCATCAGAAAAGAAAGAAACTGAAGCTCAAGCTATGAGCTTTGATAGACAACAATTCAGGGGTTATCAACCCTATCCACCTCAAGATTACTCTTCATACTATCCTGTTGTGAATAATGCCTCATCCTACCCATACCAGCTAGCTCCACAACCACCTTATTCATCCACATACTGATTAATTTTTAGCCCTCAAGATCTTACATATAACCTTAACATTCAAACTCTTGTAAGACCTTAAATTCGCCCTACTAACCTAGTAAGTGGTTCATGAGAACAACGGATTACTCGAGAAAAACCTGTATTTGATCTAATCCCCATGACTTATACGAAGTTATATTGAAAACTCTACAATAGCCACTTGATTGCCCCCAACCATGTGAAGCCGCTCAAGCCACCCTATCCTAAGTGATATAATCCTACAGCCCACTACAACTATCACTATGAAATTGCTGGCCATTCTATTGAAAATTGCACTGCTTTAAAGCATAAGGTGCAACGGTTAATCAGTGATGGAATGGTAAGTTTTGATCAAGGAAGAGCAACAACACCTAATGTTAGTGGTAACCCATTACCAAATCATAATGCTCTGAGTGAAAATCAAGAACACATTGGTCAGAAAGGGTCTGAATAGTCACAATGAATTGATGGGCAAGATGTCAATAAAGATTCTTCACCTGATCGCATAAAGGGATAATTTTGAAGAACAAAGATAAGGCTGATTGAAAGTTTCTTGTCATTTTAAAATTTTTTTAGAGTAATGTTAGGTTCCTTTTAGGTAGTAGGATTTCATTTGTTATCATTTCAATAAAAGGTAATTTAATGTATTTCATTACATTTTCTTCTTCATTCAACTATTGTTCTATGCTTTGTCACCTTTCATAACTTTTGTTCCCATTCTTGAATTCCAAACGATGAATGTTTAGACAATGGCAGCAATAATTTTGAAATTTAATTTTGAGAACTCATTCACATTGATTTAAGGAGATTATTAAAGGAAAAAAAAAAGCCAGTTACTAACAGATGTGAGATATATATATATCCTGAAGATGGCTAATTTTTTTTTACAAATCCATGAGCTTGTTTTTGTTCAATAGATGAGGTTCAAAAAAAGTATCCACATTGAGATGAAAAATGGCCATCTTTCTTTTACCATTTGAAAAACCATTCATTGTTACCCCTTTGAGCCTGCTATGATTTTTTTTTTAAAAGAACCCTGACCAAGGATCACCCTCCACACTGGAAGGTAATTTTTAAGAAAAAAAATAGCCTAAAGATCAAAAAAGGTCTAAAAAAAAGCAAGAAAAAAAAACAAAGAAAAATGCCACAAATGATTTGGGGCAAAGAAATGAGAATCTTTTTATGAAGAATGAGAGAGAAAAAAAGAAAAGTAGTGAAATGATATAGAGTGGGGTAAAATGCCAAGCTGCATCAAGTGATGATCATTTGGTTTTGAACCCTTTAAACATATATATTGAGCCTATTTTATCCATTTCTTTCATTATCCCATACCATGGCCTACATTACAACCTTGAAAAATCCATTTGAATCAAGTGTGAATGCTCGAATTGAATAATCATATGTTAGGCAAAGGTGTGCTCATGATGGAATCATGTTATTGCCCTAAAGATTAATGTGTGAAAGATATCAACAATGGATGAAAGATGAAAAAAAAAGAAAAAAAATGGTGAATGGTGAAAAAAAGAAAAAAAAGGGGAAAATGAAAAGAAAAAAGAGAAAAAATAAGATGAAAGGAGGAAAAAGAAGACTCAAATTAAAAACTCGAAAGGACAATTTGGGTAGACCAAATCTCTGAGCTAAAAGTTAGATGAACAGTTCAAATATATAAAAGATCAATGCATCTAAAGATCCTCCAAAGCTGAGGTAAAGTTTGATAAGCTCAAAATGATTCTAACAATCAATGGAATGAATTTTCAGAAAAAAATCTTGAATTCAAGTTCAAAATTGTTTGAATATTCATTTGTCCCAATGTCATACATCCAACTTATTTCTTTCCCCATTTGCTTTGGTACCAAGACTCACTTCTCATTTTCTCAATGCACCTTCCACTCTTTTGTTCTCACATCTCTAAAATGAATTGAGAAAATGCTTGATTGCATTGTATTTGTCAAGAATTGAAATGATAATGAATGAATGAATATGTGCTTAAAAGAGTCTTGCATTCATTTGAAAAAAAATTCAAGATGATAAAAAAAATGAAGAGATCGTAGAAGCCTGAAAATGATGATTTGAAATAACACACGATGTGGTCAAATGATGAAAATGGTGATGGGTTGGCCAACAAATGAAGAGAATGCAAAAACTTGAAGAGGTGATATGACCAAGTGATGACTTGGTCGACATAACTTGCGAGTTATGATTGAATGATGAAAATAATATGGATCAGTGGATAAAGTTTGATTTGGAATGGTTAGGGTTAAGAAACCTATGAGTGTAACATAGTGACGGACGATGAAGTTTGTTCGGAATGGTTAATGTTGAGACACCTATGAGTAGTAACCCAGTGATGGTAGATGAAACTTGTTCTAAAATTCATTAGTGCTGAAAAGCCCTTGAATGATGGTCAAGTGATGATCGATTGATGAAACTTGTCCCAACGTATTGAGAAACTGAACAAGGAAGAAATGCGAAATGGTGGAGTTTTGAGAGCCATATTACCACAATTATTTAGGATTTCATGACATTATTGACATCCGCATTACATGTATTATGTTGGCATCGTTGCTTGAATAGTACATGCATGTATTTTGATGAATTAAACTTTGTGTGGGCATGCATGGCGCTATGAGAATCTAGGTTTTTGCATTTGCAACATTAAGAAGACATTTGCATTTTTGGTCATAACATTCATTCATGCAAATTTTTGAGTCATTTGAAAAACAAATTGTGAATATTTTGATGAAAATTTTTGAGAACTCAAATGAGAATCTTTGAGTCTCAAAATGAGAATCGTTGAGGAGTGAAACCCTAAAGTTCATCGAATGTGAATCTTCGAACAAATGAAAAGTTTTGAACTTTTGGATGTGAATCTCTAAAATACAAAGCTTTAACTTTTTGGATATGAATTTCTAATGTTTTAAATGAGAACCTTTGAACTTATATGTGAAATTCTAAGTTTTATTGCATGTGAATCTTTGAACTCAAATGAGAAGCTTTGAATTTTTGGATGCGAATCTCCAACATTCAAATAAAAAGCTTTAAATTTTTGGATATGAATTCCAAGTTTGCCAAATGAGTACCTTTAAAAAGCCTTGAACTTTTGGATGTGAATCTCCAAAATTCAAATAAGGATTTTTAAATGTTGGATGCAAGTCTTGCAAGTTGCAAATGCAAATCTCGAGATATTACAAATTTGAATGAAACTGAAATTTTGAGAATCAAATTTCAGTAAATTCTTACGAAGTTGAAAGATTCTTGCGAATCTGAACCTCTGAATGTTGAACTCAAATTGTGAATCATTGAGTTCCCATTACAAAATTCCTTCAGTCACAATCTATAACTCATTTGAGCATGATTGTTAAGGAGTAATTTATTTTCCAAAGTCATTGTTGCCTCTATTTAGAAGGGCAATTTACTTTTCAAAAGTTGAGGTGCCTCTGTTTAGAGGAGCAATTTACTTTCAAAGTTGTGGTGCCTCTATTTAGAGGAGCAATTTACTTTCAAAAGTTACGGTGCCTCTGTTTAGAGGAGCAATTTACTTTCAAAAGTTGTGGTGCCTCTGTTTGGAGGAGCAATTTACTTTCAAAGTTGTGGTGCCTTTATTTAGAGGAGCAATTTGCTTTCCAAAATTGTTGAGCCTTTGTTTAGAGGAGCTTTGTTTATTTTCAAAGTAGTTGAGCCTCTATTTAGAGGAGCTTTATTTATTTTCAAAGTCGTTGATCCTCTATTTAGAGGAGCTTTGTTTATTTTCAAAGTCGTTGAGCCTCTGTTTAGAGGAACTTTATTTATTTTCAAAGTCGTTGAACCTCTATTTAGAGGAGCTTTGTTTATTTTCAAAAGTCATTGAACCTTTATTGAGAGAAGCTTTGTTATTTTTTCTTTTAAAAAAAAAAGTATCAAATTGATTAAGTTGTCTACATCTTTGAACAATTTCTGTTTCACAAAAAATACGCAAAGAGGGGCAGCTGTAGACACCCCAATCTGTCTAGAGGTCTACAAGATCAACTTTGACAATTAAAAAATTAAAAAATTAAAAAAAACAAAAAAAATATTTGAGTTTGCATAAAACTGGGCTGGTAGAGTTTGAATTGGATTCAAAGATTGAATCTCAATCACAAAAAGGAATTGGGATTGATCAGAAACTCCTCTGATCAATCCTTATAAATAAACACTGGAACAAAAAAAAGGGGGGGGCAGAAACACAATCAGCAAAGAAAATATAAAGAGGTGTAGCATAATAGGGAGGACGGCACACCATCAGGCCATTGCCAACCAACGTCCACTGACAGCCAACCTATTGCCACTATGGATGAAAATGCCTAAACCATTGGACACGAATTACCATCTGTGATAGAAACCAATTCCACACAATCATAGTGTTAATTTTTCGTGGTTCAAGTTGGTTCTGTTTGAATAAAATGAGTCAGAGTTGCGGGTTCTGGTAGAGAAGGAAATAAAGAGAAAAATGAGTTGATAGGCTAGCACATTGGTTTGGTTTGGTGGAATTTCATCCCAAAGCTCACATCAACTTTGGTACTTTTACTTGCCCTTTTTTTTTTTCAAATTCTTTAATTGTTTGGTACTTTTTTTTTCTTTTATTTGATTGTTTATTCACTTATTTTGTTTTATGCATAATTGTTTATTTATTCACTTTGTTTATGGTTTTCATTATTTGATATAAATATAATAAAATAATAAAAATAAAAATTTTGGGAATAAATATTAATCATCCAATGATGGAATTTATAAAAATTTCAAATGGCAAATTTTTATGAAATTCTTAGGTGAGCAATTTTGTTTAAATTTATCCCAAATGGTGGAATAATTTAGATAAAATTTCAATAACAATAATTAATATTTATTTTCAAACTAAAAAAATTAATTAAAAAATTAAAAATAATAAAAAACATAAAAATATAAAATTTTTTGGAATTAAATACAAATTACCCAATGATGAAATTCTTATAAATTTCAAATGGTAAATTCTTAAGAAATCTTTAGGTAAAAAATTTCCTCTAAATATGGTTCAAATAGTGGAATGATTTAGATGAAATTTCAATACAAGTAATTGTATTCTTTTCCAAATAAAATTTTGGATTGAAAATATTTGATGATTATCTAAAGATGAGATTCTTAGAAATTTTAAATGGTAAATTTTTAAGAAATCTTTAGGTGAGAAATTTTCTCTAAATTTGACCCAAATTGTGGAATAATTTAGATGAAATTTCAATAAAAATAATTGTCATATTATTTTCTTTCCAAGAAATAAAAAAAAAATTTTAATAGACCCAAATGGTGGAAATTTTAGAAATTCAAAAGAAAAAATATTTCTAATTTGGCCCAAATGGTGGAATAATTAGATTTATTTTCAACAAAAATGGTAACAATAAAAAATAATAAATAAATCTTTTTCCAATGATGGAGCCTCTTTAAGAAATCAAATGGGATTCTTGAATACTCTTGAGGTGAGGAAGAATTTTTTTGAAAGTACTACCAGATTGATGGAGAATCTTAAAAATTGTTTCCAATATTTAATATAAAATTTGAAGCCATTAGATTCTAAACCTTAGGATAAATTCGAAATAATATGGTATATAACCTTCCCCACATGTAACCGAACTCCCGAATCTTGTTCTGGTTCGTAGACCTGAACCTATTCTTTTAGGGACTCATAGTCAAGCTTAGGAGTTCCTTAAAAGGATAAATTCCCTAGGTGACCAATCACACCTAGATAAAAAAGATTGGTGGCGACTCCTTCAAGTCAATGTCTAGCGATAGATCTCCGGATCTAGACGTTACGACATGTAATCCATGTTGCCTTCCAATAAACTTATTTTTCCTTTTTTAGATGTCATTTAGCTCTAGATTAAAGGCATTTAAGATATATTATATGTTTTATGGATAAATTATTTTAGCTCCTTCTAATGTTTCAATGTTTTGTTTGTGATTTATATTTTATTTGATGATGTGGAGGTATTCCATCCACCATATGCCAAGATTTGCTTTCCATTATGTTTTCAACTTTAACAAAATTATTTCTTCTAAATAGTTATGGCTGGTTTTTCACTAAGAAAAATGTAATTAGCTACATTGCTTATGATACAATTGAACTAAATGGAGACTTTGTTGCATTTGTTATGTTTTGTTGCTGTAATTTTATTAAATATTAATGTAAAAAAATGATGTAGACTATTTTATTGTGGAACATCTTATAATAACCTATGTATTAAAGAGTTAAATGCAATGGTCTTTGAAAGTGATATACAGTGTGTAGATCATATTAGAATTGATAGGAGAGCTTTTGCAAAATTATGTCATTTGCTTAAAACAGAAAAAGGTTACAGTCATTTAGACATATGTCAATAAAAGAACTAGTAATTAGCTTTCTCTACATTATTACTCATTATACAAAAAATAAGATTATGAAATGTCAAGTGGCAGATCTAAAGAGACAATTAGTAGACATTTTCATTCTGTGTTAAATTTTATATTAAGATTGCATACGCTATTATTTAAAAACCCAAACCCATACCAAAAAATTCAATAGATAATGCATGAAAATGGTTTAAGGGTTGTTTAAGTTCCTTAGATGAGACATACATTAAAGTTAATGTTGACGCAGTTAATTGGGCCTAGATATAGGATAAAAAAAATGAAATTGTTTCTAATGTCCTCAGAGTTTGCACCCCAGATATGCAATTCATATTTATTATATCGGGATGAAAAGGTTTTACAGCAGATGGTAGAGTGTTAAGGGATGCCATTACATATAGGAATGGGTTGAGGATCCCACAAGGTATTATTTGTATTATGTTCGTGTAATGTCAACAATAATGTTGCATATTTTCATATTAGTAATGTTGTTGATCATTCTCATAAGTAATTACTATTTGTGTGACCCCAGATATACTAATAGGGAAGGATTCTTGGCACTTTATAAAGGTCAATGATTAGTGATTGGAGGGTAAGATTCTAACCGATAACCTTACAAGAATACTTCAACATGAAACACTCTTAAGCAAGAAATTGTATTGAGAGATGTTTTGGTATATTGAAATCTAGATAAGCAATCTTAAAGGAGAAGTCATTTTATTCAATTAAGATGTAATGTAGAATCATTTCTGCTTGTTGCCTTCTTCATAATTTTATTAGGTTTGAGATGGTTTTTGATCTTATTGAAAGGGATGTTGTTGAATGAAATATTTCACAACTAGATGAATATGATAATTAACATTTGATTAGTGATGTTAAGCCATATGATTAGTGGACTTAGTTTAGAGGTAATCTGACTAATGATATATTCACCCATTAGTTGTGATTTAAGGGATAATAACATTATAGATATGTTTGTATTTTGTTATTTGTTTGCCCAAATGGGTTTTATTTTATGTGCCATTGATATTGTCTAATGAATATTACAATTTGGAGAACACATTACTTTTTTTTTCATGTGTATTCATTTATTTCATCCCTTGATTGTTTTTTATTTACTATATTGATATTGTTTCAAAATGTCTAACCATGTGATTAAGAATTGAAATGTCTTCATTGCATGACAATCAATTGCAATTTGTTCGATGTGTATCCAGAAAATGATTGGATAGTTTTGGCCTTGGTAACCACTCATGGAATAGAAAAGAGGATTCACATTTGGTTTAATACCTACATTTTTGGCTAATGATTTTAGATGAAGAGCAGATAATGGGACATTCACGTCGGATATCTAGGTTATATTGAACAAATGCTGAAGTAAGTCATTCTTACTTTATAACTTAAAGCCAACCCTACATTGAATCCAAGGTTAAGCTACTCAAGAGACAATATCATGTAATTTATGATATAAAAAATTTTAATGGATTTGGGTGGAATGTTCAAGAAAAATGTATCACAGTTGAGAAAGAAATATTTGATGAGTGGATTCGAGTAAGTTTTTTTAGATGATATTATGACTTATATATCTTTTTTACATTTTTTTCAATGGTTTTTATTCGATTCATCTTTGTTTGAACTTTGCCAGTCACACTCACATGTTAGAGGGTTACCATTTTTTGATGATTTTATATTGATATTCGGATCTAATAGAGCAACCAGTCAATGAGCTAAAATAACAACTGATGTAATTGAATCATTAAATGCTAATGAGGATGCTTACTACTCTCTTGAATTTGATATCAATGTCGAAGGAAATGAAGAGAGAGGAGATGATGAAGATGACATTGTATATGTTGCTCCAAGCAATGCTAGGATGATGTTGTCAGGCAAAAAATGTGTTAAGAATGATGATGGAGCAATCATTGGGTTGGTGCATCAGATTGGCAATATTGGTGCTTTATATGATTGAGCTGTGAATGTTAGGGAGGACATTTTAGTTTACTTTAAGTCAGAAGTGGAGCATATAAATAAAAAAAAGTCACTTTTTAATGAAATAATGCAACTCAACGAATTCACACTTGATAAAAAAACTCACCGCTAATGAGTATATGATGAAAGAAAATCACAAAGTTGAGTTTTTCCTTATGATGCCAGTTGTATTTAGAAGTAATTACATTAGGAAACAATTAAACAAATGTAATGCATATCGCCTATCATTTGACTTTCTTCTTCTTGGACACATGTAGATCGCACTACATGTTGTTTACATATTCGTTGTATAATTTTGGAAATCTTTTTATTTAATTAAGGTAAGAAATGAAAGGTTCTAAATATGCAAATCACTGCTTCGTTGTTAAACATGTGTTTATTTATATCGGATTCGTACTTGTGTAAATCAAATACATATTTTTGATACTACGAATTACATTTTGAAATTTAAATTATAAATATTGTAGTATTTCAATATTACACCACACATCCAAATTTATAACTGATAATATTGCCATATTAAAATATTTTTTTAAAATAATTGTACTCAATATATGTGTATTTGTATAAGCTACCAATTGATATAAACAAAGATATACCAATAATATTAAACCAATACCCCAATCGAAAATTAAAAATTATCCATTCAATATAGTATGTTAAAAACATTATAAACAATGTAATGCATATATTTACACCCAGTCAACATTTTCCAACCTCAAGGTGTAACGAACGATAATACATAATTAGACTACTCTTTATGGACTTTATTAAGTTCATCTTTCGTGAAGCTTCCTTTACACTCTACTATAAAAAAAATCAAAAGTAAATGTTAATAAATGATAATATAATTTAGCTTTTTTTTATTGGAAGATATTAGTATTGTATGGACTTAATATTAACCTTAAATGGTGTAATTATAAAATCATATAAAACTATCTCCCTCATAAAATGAAGGACACAATATCCACATTCAGTATATCTTAGTTGACAAGGTACTTGAAAAATAAATTTAATAAGTTTAGGAAATATTTATCTAAACAAACTCAACATAAAAGAATAAATTTCACATTTACCAGTAATAACACCTATTTATCTTTACTTTCTTATCAATTGTAGACATTCTCCTAAATTGAATAAAAAAAAGTTGTTAATACAAAAATAAAAGTAATTATGAAGAAACACAATATAATATAATAACATATAATACCTCTTTATAAAATTATGAATATCAAGGTTAGGCTTCGTTGTTGGCTAAGCAGAGTTAAATAAGTATGGCATAAAGGAATTGATATCAATCATAATAAGCTACTAATGATGACTGCAAAATAATAAAAAAGATATATTTAAATTAGGCATCATCTCATATTCGAGTAAGGTTTGGTTTATTGAAGTTGTATGAATATAACTTATGCAGCGTTATACGGCACTAAAAAATAATTAACACGTTTTTGCATGCATTGACCCACATCACGGCCACAAATAATGATAGTGTCATTCTACTCACTAATCAGATTCGAGTTAATAAATTTGAATCTATAGGTCATTTTCTTACCTTCATCTCTATATAGGAAACTGTACGATAACAATAAACATTACTAGTAAGTAATATGCCCTAATATAGATTAATAGATATTGATTTGCATATTTAAATTTATACGTTAACCTCATATAGGGAACAATATTAGAAGCTGATATTTCATCCAAGGTATATAATGCCTCAATCTCAGGCCCTCTAATGTAAGAAATTGGTTGATGATCAAATAATCCATCCTACGACTCAACGGTAATGATGTTTCCTCCGAATAAATGATCAAATGCATAATTAGATAACGCATCAATGGCAACCTCAGCAAGAGTCATCCTTCGAGTCCCAATATTCTGCTACAATATATAATGAAATATAAGCATTAAAACCAAACTAATAAATATAATATACAAATAAATATTAAGTGAATAAACAAAATCATACTCCATGGCTGACACCAGAGGAGAAATTTGCTAGCTAACTTGAAACAGAAGCTTGTCCTTGCTAGATGTTGCTATCCGACTTCTCTCTAAGCATGTTAGGTTGTATTGCTGCCAAAATCACCTCTAAAGCTACGAGTCGTTGCTATTGATTATTTAGGCATTGCTCTCAGTCATCAAATCTTTGTTGTTGTTGCTGAATGATTGCTTTATATTGTGCATTTGTCATTTAAGGGATTTTAGGTTAATTACTGAAGAATTTTGATGGCAACACAAATCTACCAACCCTACAAACTCAACCATATCTTTCTTTCACTCTTAATGCTAAAGGTAAGGGATCTTCACCATGAACGATTGGTAGTTCACTATATTTAAATTTAGTAACAAAATTATCCTAAAAGACAATAATAAGATGAGGCATAACAACAAAGTTGTACAAGTATAAAGTCATACATACAAGCTTAAAGCCAATTATACATAATAAAATGAACAGTTATGCATACAATCTATTTAGCTATTTCTTCAGTTGCTTCATTGCCAAACAATCCATCCTTTCGTATCTGTCCTTGCTTCCACTCATCCCATTTAAAAACTTCGGTGCCAAAGCTAGATGTTTCCAAATAAAAGGGTTGATATATAAGAATCAAAATCTATTAAACGAATGTTCATAAATATTCATTTATGAGTGCAAAACAAGTGTGTGAATACTTACAAGATCATACTTGACATTTACATAACCCTTTCTCGATGTCCGATGGTGATATACTTGTTTAGTTTGAATGTTCTTTTGTTGTTCTTTGATTTTCTAGAAAAGAAAGATATAAGGTAAATTACATATTAAGATATCAAATATATTACATAAAATTTTATAAACAATTAACATAATGGGTATGTATACCAAGAATTCTTTTGATTGTCGATCTCGAACAAAATAGGTCCAATCTTGATAACTGAATCTGCATATGACGGAAGAGGATAAGCCAACATATTACTATTATCAATGAATGGTAAGATATATTGCATTGTCAATCTTCTTTTAAAGTCTTCGAATGCTTTCCCAACCGATTACAACACAAGCTTTTTATACTCATTTGGGATGTTAAACCGTTCTTAATAAATTTAAAACAATTAGTATGAACACATTGAATTTCAATTAAATGATCATTTAACAAATTTTATGAAATACTTGAATAAACATACCACAATAAACTCCCATGTATGATCCTTTAGATTATCAGGAACTTGTCGTCAATTTTGGTACGTAATAAAAATGCTACTACGGATGACCACTCCAATGTGACTAGCCAACTTGGTAGCTCCATCATACACAGGCTACCCACTTTGAAGAAGTCGACGTGAATTTTTGTGTCAATCACTTGAATTTATTTATTTCATCCCCTTGCTTTTCTTTTTTTCACTGCAAGTGTGTCTTTTTCATGTTCAGTAGCAGGAGACATGTTTTTTGGATTCCATAATACCTATGATTTTGATCATAATTTTACGAAATACACCAAATTGTCTCTTTAAATTTCACACATAATAAAATACAACCAATATCATACTACAATTACTAAACCAATATACGTAAAACATCTTCAAACCAATAATATTTTACGGGTACAAGCCATACTGTAAATCCCACCTTAAATAAAAGTTTCATGCAAAACAAATGATGAGTAAAAAATATACACAAAATTTTCGCAATACCATTTAGCAAACCACAATATTTAAGCCAAACTACAAAGAAACATCATACATGTAATGAAAGGAGGTTGGGCGACTAAGTTGACGGTTGAATGAATAAAAAGCAAACAAAAATTTATATATATAGTAAGGAACAAATAAAAAACATACCTATATCAAAGAATATAAATAATACAACACAAAGATAAAATACACACATACCAATATAAAGAAAGGTGTGACGGTGTTGAGTTATTGATGGTCAACAATGACGTGAGAGATAAAGAAACCAAAATGCAAACTAAATGGATTGATGGTTTAGGGGTTAGTTACAATGCAGCTTTGGGTTTATCGTTCACTATTTTAGTTGGGTTTTCAAAGTTCAAAAAAGGAGAATGAATTTTAAAAATGATCACTCAAGGCATTTTACCAAAAAAAATGCCTTGAATAATCCCATTAAATTTTTTGTAAGGGATTATTCAAGGTGTTTGCTGGACAAAAATGCCTTGAATAATCTCATAAAAAAATTTGGAAGGGATTATTGAAAGCATTTTTTGCCAAAAACACTTTGAATAATCTTAAAAAAACAAGAAGATTATTCAAGGTGTTTTTTGGGCAACAATGCCCTGAATAATCCTCAAAAAAATTAGAAGGGATTATTCAAGGCGTTTTTCAGCAAAAATACCTTGAATAATCCCCTAGTAAAAAATTGAAAGGATTATTGAAGATATTTTTTTACCAGAAATGCCTTGAATAACCCAATTCAATTTTTTGTAAGCTAATATTCAAGTTGTTTTCTAGCCAAAATCACCTCGAATAATCCATAAAATAATTGAGATGGGATTATTCAAGGTGTTTTTGGCCAGAAACACCTTGGATAACCCCATTCAATTTTTTGTAAGGGAATATGTAAGGTGTTTTTGGCCAATAACGCCTTCATAACCTCATTTAATTTTTTATAAAGGATTATTTAAGGCATTTTCTAGGCAAAAATGCCTTGAATATTCCTTTACAAAAAAATGAATGAGGTTATTCAAGGCATTATTGGCCAAAAACTCCTTGAATAATAATAAAAATATTGAAAAGGGATTATTGAAAGCATTTTTGGCTAGATATGCCTTGAAAAATTCAAAAAATAAAAAATAAAGGGATTATTGGAGGCATCTTTGCACGTTTTTTTATCATAAATACCTTGAATAATCTCAAAAAAAAAGGAAGGAGATTATTGAAGGCGTTTTTGGCCAAAAATACTTTCAATAATCTCCTATATAAAATTGGAAGGGATTATTTAAGGTATTTTTTACCAAAAACACCTCAATAATCCCCTCTCATTTTTATGAGGACATTCAAAAATATCTTCAATAATCCCCTCATAAAAATCAGAGATTATAGTAATTATTCCGACAAGATTGTAGTAATTATCCAGGATTTAATATATGTGGATTCTTCCTAACCAAACTAATGAATCTGAACACGAGATGCCTTGAAAATGAAAAAAAAACCCTAGGTATCTCATTTTCTTGGGGATCACACTTTTTCTTGGAATCTACGATTTCGCGAACCAAACACCCCCTAAAAGTAACTTGAAGAGTAAATTTGGGAAGTAAAAAAACTAAATCGTTCTCCAAAATAGCCTTCTAAATACACTCCAAAATTTTTTCTATACACCCTTAAAATTTTCTTCCAAAAATTACCATGTAGCAAATACCAATTTTAATCTTCAGTAAATGACAAAAATACTTTCAATAGCTTATACACCCTTACCTTCTAATATATATATATATATATATATATATATATATATATATATATATATATATATATTGCAAAAGAGAAAGAGACCCTAACATGAGAATATGAGAAGTGATTATAGGTATTGTAATTTGAAGTTCAAATATGTTTTTTTTTAAATGTATAATTCCAAACTAGACCCATATATATATATATATATATATATATATATATTGCAAAAGAGACCCTAACATGAGAATATGAGAAGTGATTATAGGTATTGTAATTTGAAGTTCAAATATGTTTTTTTTTTTAATGTATAATTCCAAACTAGACCCATTCAAAAAGTGTTAAGGTTATCAAATTTTATGAATAAATCTAATCAAATAAAAATTAATAAAAAAATATTTAGTAATAAAATATCTGTATGTTTGCTTGACTTATTTTTCTTTAAGTATAACTACTTAACTTCCATAATTTTCAGCTCTCGTAATTTAAAATTAACAAACTAAGGTGTGATATTGATTCATTATTTTTTAAAAATGATTTTTAACAAAATTGATATTTAATACTCAATACTTGTAAATTTTTTTTCAATTTCTTTTAAACCTTGACTTTTTATATACCAAAAAAAAGTATTTGGATTTTCAAGTCATCGATTTAAAGATAATTTTAGACATTAGTTACATTAATTTGTCGGTCCATATTTGTATTTAAATTTCTCAATCATAAATTATAAAAACAATTTCTCACATTAATGTTTGAAAGATATTCTCCAATCTAGAGATACAATCATCCTGTTATTCAATTATGAAAACATTGTTAAAGTAATGTGCTTCTTACGAATTTAATAGGATGCCTCAATTTTGGACTTTTAAGCCAACCTTTGATAAGTGAACTTAGCTTATTTGGATGGACAAACTTTATATGAAATTTTTTTAGTAAAATTTATATGAAATTGTTTTTTAAAAATGATTTAATAAAAAATCGAAACCAATAGATTAATAGAATTTAATGTGGATATCAATAATATGTAAAACAAATTTAAAAAAGTTATTTATAATTTAAATTTGACCAATATTTTTTAATAAATAAAAATTTTATTAATATATTTTTTAAAATATCTATCCAAAATTATATATCAAATTTTTTCAAAATTATCATACTTAATTTATATAACGAGGAGACTCTTAATCTATCAATTTTGATTTTTAATTTTATTTTTATTTAATCGTTTCTAGAAAAGTTTTCACTAAATTCACCTAAGAAATTTCATTTAAATCTTTCCCTAATTTGGAGTAACTTACGAAGTGCAGAGATTACAATGTTGAACCTTGCGTAAGCTAAAAATTTAATTACCGCAGAATTGCACCAATCAATTTTCCAATGCTTTCAAAAGGTTAATACAGGTTACGTGGATGACGAAAATCCAAGCTTGCTATATATAAAATTAACCGTTATAGACATTGAAAATTTGATGAAAATATTTAAATAAATTAAATTAAATATTTAATTAGTTAAATAATTTGTTGAATATTTATTAAAATTACTTGTATACCAGGATAAAAACATAAGTTAGACTAATCAAAATTAAGGACTCGTAGATCACCTAATTAAATTCTATGAGTCATCTTCATTATCTTTAATTAATTTAAAATTATTAGAGAAAAAATCAAAATGATTAAAAGTTAATTTTAGAACTTTCTCACATTATATCACACATAGCATTATAAATAGAGAGTTCTTCCAACTCATCTGGAGATAAATGCAAAGAAGAAACACTCTAGCCTTATTCTCACACATTCAAGATTTGCTGCTCATCTTTGAAGATTACTCAAGCTGTCTGAAATTCAATAACCAACCAAGAAATCATAAGGCTTTGGTCATTTCTTTAAAGATCTGCTTATTTTTGCCAGTTCGTGATCAAGCTTTTGTTCACAAAAATCACAAGCTTGTTTTCTATCACAACAAACGTCGTTTTGAAGATTTGCCAATCATTTTATTAGAATATCATTTTTGTTTTTGATAAGATCGAATCAGAAGATTATTTTCTTCTGTAAAAAAGATCATATAGAAATTTGTATCCATTATTTTATTTAATAAAATTGAATTTTGACATTTTATTTCTGTTTTTATTTTTAGAAGGAAATTTGAATGTACAATCATATTGTCTCTCAAATTATTTTCCGGAGGCAGGATTTGGGATCTATAATTCCTCTATTCAGTCCAAAGGCGTTGTTGCAGCTAGAAATCAATTGGCTGTCTGAAGTTGCCGATGCCAAATGAATGTCCTCTAATGTAATGCCGGTGCATGGAACATTACTGCTGCAATTGAGATTGATACCCACTTTTGTCTTTGATGTCCCAAACAATTGAGAGTATCGTACACCGCTAATATGAACTGCAGTGTTCTGTCAAAATTCAAAGTATAAATTCAAACAATAAAACAAGCACCGTACATGTAAATTGTAATGCTTTTAGTTGTTCTAAAGGCTTCTGTATGTGTCTTACCGATTTCCTACACGAATTTGGAATATCACAGTAGAACTGATCAATGATGATTGGATTTGCCACTGCCCGGAAGTTTATGTTTGAGAAAGATACGTTTCGAACTATACCTCTGCCTCCCTGCAAAACAAAAACAAATTTAACTCAAGATTTTCGTTGGTCAACAGGTTTTGTTCTTTTCTTTTTTTATTTTACAAATTTCATACCTGCCACGTCTTGATTCGTACCCCATTAGTTGTCCCTCGGAAGTTTACTCGCCTCACATTAATATTATTTACTTGAACCTCCGCTCCGCCCCTGCCTAGGCTTCCAATGCTGTTAGGCATTAAAATTAGGAGTGTTGGGCTTGTTCCAAGGATCGATTTAATCCCCAGTGACGTCAAAGACTGAACAAAAAATTTGCTTACCTCACACCATGACCAGGGCCACAACTAATGTCAGTGATGGAGATGTCAGAAGTCCTATCACCAATGGAGATACAATCATCACCTGTTCATCAACAATGAAGCCGTTAATCATCAACTTGACAGTCATGCACTCATTCAATTACTACCTAGCTTAATGTTTGTCAAAGACATTTATAAAGTAAACACCAGGGAATTAGATTCCAATCTATCAATAGAGAAAAGTCCTAGAGGCGCTTCGGATGCCAACAGACAGTGTCCTACATTGAGTTTGAAACACCATGTATGCCATTTTTCCATTGTAGAATGTGGTGAATTCTCTGTAGTAATTCTTTTCCTTTGCTGTTCTCAAATGCAAAACGTTAAATCAAAAGCATTTACATAAAGCAATCAACTCACCATCAGCAAATTGTGAATTGTGAATGGACACATTACGAGCAACCTGAATGTGTATTCCGTCAGTGTTGGGGCTTGTTCCAGGAGCTTGTATGGTCAAGAATCCAAAATCAACATTTTGGCATCCCAAGATCAGTACGTGTGTTTGGGGGCTGTTGTGAAACTTAATGTTGCTCATGTGAATATTGTTGCAATTCTCAAATTTAAGTACCTGCAGCAAAGCATAATATAGTAATATACTAACCTGCCTCTCTACAATAACTAGGCAGATAATGACAGCTAGAGTTGTAGTAATAAATTCTGGATTCGAGTTTTGCCTGGACCTAATCCTCTCAACGTACTTACCGTTGGTGCTAGTGTGATACATCCCTGCGGAGAAGTTCAACAGTCAGAAATGAATCAGGAAAAAGCGGGAAAAAGAAAAGGAATTAAATGACTGGAAGTATGGAACTTCACAAGTTTAAGTTTGGTTGTGTTTTCTGCGATTTTGATGTTGCAGTATACCTGCTGACCACGATGAAATTTGCATGAGCGATCCCACCAGCCTTTGCCACGTCCATCTATCATCCCAAGTCCATCAATAGTTAGACCGTTTACACCCTGAAATGCTAACCATGTTGACAGATCGGCTGCCTTCCACTGATCAGGACCATTGGGTGCGATAATAGTTCCTGATAGCTGCAACAGAAATTTAGATTGCGGAAGAATACGAATCCTGGAGAATTGAAGATCATATTATCTATTCTCATGAGTTATGATCCAAATTTGATTATATCTCACATGCCAATTTACTGATGTATTACTAGGAAGTAGGAAAGCTTTTGCAGTGCTATTAATTTTATTAATTTTTTGATACAAAGGAAGCTATAGACGGATGACATGAAAGGGATTGCAGGTATTGAAAATCGAACTCTACACTTGCTGATAGCCTCCTCATAATGATAGCTGTATGAACTATGAACCAACTAGATAAGCTTCAGATTCTTAATTTTGTTAATTTTATCGTACTTCGACATTTATTTTATTAGACTTGCAGGGGCCTGTGAATGTAATCTGATGCACCAAAAATATTTTTCCTTTGGGAATAATCAAGGTAGGAGTGCCTGCTGCAGCACTACATGTGTCCTTCCATGCCTTCATGAACGCCTGCGTCCGAAAAAATTAGAAAATTAGTAGTAATCAGTACTAATAATATAGAACAACTCATACATATCTGCAAATATAAGATTTCACAGGCTGAAAAGTAGAAAATTTTACCAAGGAATCATCAGTAAGGCCATTGCCAGCAGCTCCATAACTTAGAACGTTGAACACATTTCGCTGTGCTTTTGCAGTAATACAAATTGTGATCAGTGAGACCAGGCAAATAACATATGCAATTGATGATGGATCCTGAAAAAAAAAAAAAAAGGATTTTCCATTAGTAAATTAGGAGTTAGATTAGAGTGGCCTCAGTTGAAATTTGGAGATTTTATTTCTTACCATGGTTCGTAAAGTGATGGCTTACAACAATTGTTGTGCTGAACACAGGAAGACAAGGCTATTTAAGGTGATCTTTTTTATTGTTTTGTGAGGAAAGAAATCCTTAATCATTATAGAATAGGATTTTCTTGGTTATTTCTGAGCACTTGACAGATCAAACTGTTTAATGATCAAATTTAGCCATTTCATTAATTGATCTTATGTAGCTTTCCTTTTTGATTTCATGATGATAAACATTAATTATTAACTACCAAAATAGAG
Organism: Durio zibethinus; assembly: GCF_002303985.1. The sequence goes on along the minus strand of NW_019168015.1, from coordinate 7,169,977 downwards.
AGAGAGGGCACCTCAACTAATACTGTCTCAACGGCAGAAATATGAAAGTTTAGAATTAAAACATGAAAGAATCAATTGAAAATAAAAATCAACTTATGAAATGTTTTTATACTAAAAGATTCGAATGTTTGATTAAAGGGATTCGAATGTCATATTTGAGAAGTCTTTTGACATGATTTTATACTAAAGCATTCGAATGCTTTCGATTGGGCCGTCGAATTTTATGATAAAAAAAAATCACTTATAACAAAATTATAAAAGGGGATTTGAATGACTTCAAAAGCATTCAAATGCTATAGTTCAAATTTGATGATTCTTAGTTACAAGTGTGTTACTTTCGTTTCAAATGAATTCTAACCTTTTCATAAAGTGTTCTTTCATTTGTAAAAGATTAAAAATGATACATATTGAGTTTTAAAAGATACAAATTCAATAAATAGAGAAATCGGTTAAACAAATCAACACATTGATTAAGTTCCCTATAAATATAGAAGTAAGAATGATTCAAACAGATGATAAAAAAAAATCTATTCACTAAAATTTTTCCTCATCTACAATCTATAACTTAATATTAAAATTGTCCCCAAACCTTGTTTGCTATACACATATGCAATCTAATCAAAGCAACTTGAAAAGTGAATTTGAGAAGTTAAAAACTAAAGCTTCCTTCAAAGAGTCCTTCTAAATACATCCCAAAACTATACACTTCCGTATACCTCAAAACCACCATTGTAAATCTCAAAAATAGATTTTAGAATCATATTGTGTTTTCAATAATGCATTTTCAAAAAAATAATATAATTTTCAAAAATCAAATTTTACAAATTAATTTAATCAAATATTAATAATAGACCTAAAGCAAAACCCGGCCATCCTTCTAGTTTTGAATAAAATAGGCAATATTTTGTACATAATTCTCTAAATAAAATAACATATAAGAAAAACGATTTTACCACCCATTTGGAAGTGTTTAATGATTTAATTTCATTAGTGCATAATAAAATTAAAACAACAATTTCATTGTATCATATACCTATTCCATTCACCACATTGTACACAATTAATGATAGGGAGGGAAGGAAAATTGAGGTATTACCTCTATTAAAATTCACTTGTGACAGTTAGCCCATCACAATGTGATATTGCATCTTATATTATCGTTTGTATGCTGAAGATCAAGTATTCTCAAAGGGAGGTTAATAGAGTATTGGTTTTGTGAAGAATTTGACAGAATTAAGTGCAGCAGCTCAAATGCAATGATACAACATTATTACTTATCTACTTAGCGCTTATGTACTAATGTAATCAGTGACATGGCTTTATGAATAGCTTGTGAGCTCGAAACCAAAGAGAGGAAATTTTTTTTGTAAAAGCATTGAAGGACCAGAGGTTATGAAATGGGAAGGTGTAAGAAGAATGTCAATTAAGTCTATGCTTTAAATTTCACTAGGAGGGAATCTAAGTTCACTCCACCAAGTATATACACTACAGATTCAGTCTAACCGAAATAATCAAACTGATCAAAGTTACTATGAAAACAAAAAATGATAACTCCAGCAGATGTTTCCGTCTCACCGATTTACCAGCCAGACTTAAATAGAAACCATCCTATAGTCTACAATAATTGATCAGTTCTGGCACAACTTTCCTGCTATAGAACAAATCAAGAACTTCGATCATGATGGCACTACACAGGAAAGAAAGAAAGCTAGTTAGGTTGGGCCAGCTACCATTATTCAAAAAAAATAATCATATCGATTAAGGATGTGTTTGGTATACAAAATTATAATAAGATAAGATAAAATGATATTATGAATAAGATTAAATTAAATAATATCATCTTATCTTGTGTTTGATATGTGCAAGGATTATGATAGAATAACTTATTTATTAGTCAAAATTATCCTTCCTCCAATCCCATGGATTAAAAATAATCCTCTCCAGTTTGGAAGAGTTGAATCATCCCATACCAAAAGGATGATTAATCTTTCTTGTAATCCTATCCTTTTTTTAGATACAAATCAAACATAATATAAAATTATTATCATTCTATCCTATCTTATCCTATCCATCATCCTATGCATCAAACATGACCTAAGGAAATAATATGGCAAAAAAAAAATCGACAATGGGAAAGTGGGAAGCAAATGAAAACAAATGTTCACATTTCGTGATACCTAATCATATATGCAACAAGCATAGAATAGCCAGTAGTACCAATTAGAAACAGAAAACTCCAATACATTTCCTATCAGATTCATTTATTTATGGTTTTCCTTGAACCACTTATAACCATATGCAAATGTGTAAACTAGAAATCATAATTCTGAATGGATTATACCAAGAAACTATAATTACTCTCATTATCCTAAAACAGTCGAAATCCATGAATGTAATTCTTTTCCAAATATAAAGCAAATCATTATGCACAAATGCATGAATCATACAAAGTACAACATCACAAAGTGGAAATAGATCATACTGTATGTAGAGGTATCAATTTGCTCAGGAAGCTCCTTTATATCCACCTCAAACCTAGCCTGAACCTGAAATCATCAAAGTGGCAATAATAATTAAACAAATGAGACTACATGATTTAATTAAATGGTGAAAAAAAGGAAGTACATAGAGTATCAAAAACAGAAAGTCAGTATAACCTGATTAAGGACATCAGAGTCAGATGCAGATGAGACAAACGTAATTGCAAGCCCCTTGGTGCCAAATCTACCAGCTCTACCCACCTGTGATAACAGAGAACCCACAGAGAGAGAATAGAAAGTCAAGGTCAACATGACTTTGGTTCAATTGCAATACTCAAACAGAACTTACCCTATGCAAGTAGGTATCAGCAGAGTCCGGCATGTCATAGTTGATTACAATATTAACACGCTCAATATCAATTCCCCTTCCAACTAAATCTGTTGCGACAAGAATTCTTTTGTGCCCTTCCTTGAAACTCTTGTATCGTGTCAACCTTGAAAAGGAATAAACCAATCAGAATTAGCCACTGCCAGGATAGTTTCTATGGCAAAAGAGAAACAGGACACACATTCACACACAATAGATGTAGAACACAGAATCCCATTCCATAAAAAATTTTTCTTACTAAAAGAAAACTACTGAATGTTAACAGCTAAGCTGACACTAAAATATATATCCATAAACCCACCAACAAATTAGTTGACATCAGCACTACCGTCAAAGATTAATACCCTTTTCACCAAAGGGTGACCATGGCTAGGTAAACATGGGCTTTAAGAACTTCCAAATAGAAGAAATGATATAGCAGACACAACTATGGCTAACAAACTACATATAAACAATTAAACCACCTTGTTACTAGTTGCATCAAAGTACAAGTCATGATATATCCTTTATACCAAAACTTTACAGACATGTCATGGATTCAATCAAACCAAATGCAAAGAACACAGAAAATAACACCTTGTTCCAATTATAAAACACACATAACTGCGAGTAACAATACTACTAGAAGAATGGAAAGGCCAAGAAAACCACAAATAAAATCCATAAAAGGAAAAAAACTAGCAGAAACTTTCTTGAAATATCTAACTCTTCTTAATTCACTTCTACACTAGGGCAAACACATTGCAAAAAGCCAGGCACTGATAGCACAAAGAAAGTTGACATGCCAAACATAGATGAAGAGATAATTCAGCCATCATGCGCACCACATATATCAGAGAATGAATGCATACCTTTCTTCCTGGGTCATTCCAGAGTGGATGCAGATAGAGGGGAAATTACACTCCACTAGTAACTTGTTGAGCTCAGCTGCTCTGTTCACACTTTTGACAAAAATGACTACTTGGTTGAAATCTAAGGCATCAAGGAGGTCATTCAACTTGCGGTTCTTCTCTAGCTCACTCAATTTAATATAATGCTGCATAAGTAAAAAATATATATATACATATTAACCTAGGCATTAAACAGTTAGCCTATATAGGAACTAAAGGGGTCAGGAGAGTGGAAAAGAAGGCGAAAGAAATGACAAGGTTCCCTTTGTTTGGATGCTAAGAAGAGAAAAAAAAGGGGTACGTTACCAACCTTTCTCAATTAAGGAGTGGATAGAAAAAAGCTCACCCATTGTTCAAATAATATATCCTTTATATGTCAAATGGAACTGTTAAATTAAGGCCAATATCTTTTATCCAATCAGAATTTTTCAAAGAGGAACCTTCCTTCGCAAATCCTCCTAATTTGAAGGTTCTAAGAAAATAAAGTTTTGAAGGGGTACATCCCAATCCCTACCTGTCCATAGAAATTATTGATACAAAAGACGTAAACTCTATCTCCTTTATCTTTCCTTCATTCCCATTCAAACAAAACCTATACAAAAGCTGTGACTTGGCTGTATGCATACCTGTACCAGACCATGTAGAGTCAATTTGGCTTCATCATCAACATAAATTTCCATGGGCTGCAGCAAAAACATCAGAAAAGGCCATCAAAGGAGAATTATATTTCTACCATAACCCAATGCCATCAGCAAAAAAATGACAAAAGCAACTACTAACATAAGACTTCAATCCTTCAAATAAGATAGTAGAATTCAGAAACAATACATTGCAAAACACCAACAGCTATCTAGCACAAATTTTTTTTAAATAACTGTCAAATTTTAGAAGCAATTCAAGTTCCAAACGTATGTATCCCTGCCATTAAAAAAGGTACACACCAGAACAACATATACCCACAAAAATTAATAGTATTAAGAAAAGAAACAATGGAATCGAAATTACAAAGCTGAGTACTTACATCTTGCATAAATTTCTTGCACACAGGCCGAATTTCCTTGCTAAGTGTAGCTGAAAACATCATAACTTGCTTATCATGTGGAGTCATCTTGAAGATCTCTTGCACATCTCTCCTCATATCTGTACAATATAAAAAAAGAAAATGATCATAACAGATAATAAAAGAAAAAGTACCAGAAAAAAAAGGTACATCTTCAGCAGATTTATGGAAATTGGAAAGCATACCAAGTGACTCAAGCATCTTGTCACATTCATCAAGTATAAAATGCCTCACATTCTTCAAACTAAGATCTTTATCCCTGGAAAGACCCAATATCCTTCCAGGCGTTCCAACAACAATATGAGGACATTCATTCTTTAATAAGTCCTTGTGAACCTTGATACTGACTCCACCATAGAAGACAGCTACTTTAATATCTGGTAAATAAGTACTGAACCTCTCAAATTCATGGCAAATCTGTCAAAGCATAGAGAAAATAATACTTGGTAAGAAGGAACCCAAAGATGAAAATTATTTAGCACTGCAACACCCTCAACTGAAATGCTAATTTCAAACAACAAATTAAAGTCTCTAAAACATACCTGGTAAGCTAATTCTCTTGTATGGCATAGAACGAGTGCTGCAACTTGACCAGCAACCGGCTCGATTTGCTGAAGAGTTGATAGAACAAAAACAGCTGTTTTCCCCATCCCAGATTTTGCTTGGCAAATCACATCCATTCCAAGAATAGCTTGAGGGATGCACTCATGTTGCACTGATGAATAAGCAAATAAAATTGCAGTAGATGAACCCTCAGTAATTTATAAAGGTTCTTCCAGATCCTTTAATGGAAAGGTTACTAAACCAGTTTTCTTGTCGAAAATATGAATATAGAGGTAGTGATTACCTGAATAATAAAATCTTGAACAAGTTAGAACCAAAGAACAACCAAGCACAGATTAAATGAATCAGGCAAAGTAGAAGAAACTTGATTGTGATACAAGAAAAACAAGATGTATATTCAGCCATAAGCAAGTCCAAATAACTAACCATAAATGAATTATTAAAGATTATTTAACCCAGTTGGTCAAAAGAGTTTAAATGACCAATATAAAACAACAGACAAGAAAGCAAAGCTATGATAAAAGTGAAGATTCATATGCCTGGATAAATTAATGTCAGTCTAAGATAAGTGATATAGCAAAACAGACAAAGTGAACTGATATTAGGCCACACAAATATCACTTTAAGGCAAGGCATTTCAAAGTTGACAACAAATGATATCCCATAACAACAAATATTTAATCCAAATGCAGTTTCTAGAACAGTAACAAATAAAAATAAAAAAGCATCAAACGAGTATACTGGCCACCATTTTAAGTCACTGAAAGCAATAAAAACACATGACCTAATCCATGGAATACACATATATTAAAGCCAGACATAAGTTTGAAACTTTGCCTTCAGAAGGATGTTCAAATCCAGAATCCACAATAGACCGAAGCAGCTCTGGTTTCAGCAGGAAGTCTCTGAATCCCGAACTGTGAATTCCAACATACCCCCTACACCACATAAAAATACAAGAAACAAATTAAAATCAAACCAACAACATGACAACCTAATTATTTACCAAGAAAAAACCAAAAATTACATCTATATGAAATGGCATCAAGACTATTACAAAGCAAATTTCAGCTTCGCAACAAAAATTAATTCACGTCATCATCTTCACAACATCAAAAAGAACATACCCATTTAATCCATTTTTACTGTTACAACAAAAAATAAAACAAAGGAAATATATATACACGCAATTCAACAGCATTTTAAACTTAAAAAAAAAAAAAAGGCATATTATATTAAAACTTTTATCTAAAAAACTAGATATATAAAGTGAAAAAGACTAACTTCTTAGCAGAATCAGCAGCCTTAGCGGAGACGGAGTCAGGGGCTTTTTCATCTTCTTCTTCGTAATCTAGAAGCTCTTCCTCGTAGGCGTCGTTATCTTTTATATCACCCATCCTATTCAACCAAAAAAAAAAACGTAAAAATCAAACTTCAATCTAAAAAAATCCATAGTTAGTGTTTTCGAATTTTTGTAGCCTTTGAAACACTAAAAACAGGAAAAAAAAAAAAAAAGATAGAAACATTGAAGAATTCTTACCTTTCAGCTTCGAGCACAGATATGGCTTTATCCTTTTGGTTTTGAGATGTCGACAAACAGGAAAAAAATGAAAATTAAAAAGAAAAAAAGAAAGAGGGATAGTGAATTGAAAAGTGAAAACAAAAGGGCAGAATATAGAATAAAACCCTAGATCTAGGGTTTGAGAAGAGAGGAGGGAATATATTAGAAAATGAAAGAAAATAATTTGTTGAATGACGGAATTGACCTCATTATCTCACCGTACTTGACTTTGGAGGAGTGGTATAAAACAATTGTGATGATTTTCTGTTGTTAATTTTACTTTGACACCAGTCGTACTCGTCAGCGTATTTCAATTATATTAAAATATAATATATTTAACATAATTTTTTTATCAAATTTGATACTAAATAATATAAGTTCATTTCGTTGATTTTATCTTATTTCGATGAATTAATTTATTTTAATTAATATGTGAATATAAAATATATTTTATAATTTTTAAATTATTTTTATTATTTAATTATTTTTAATTAATAAATAATATAACCTTTAAATTTTTAAATTTTTTATTTTTTATTATAGTTTATTTGCTATTACATTTTATTTTTTTTAAATCAGGGTTGATAAGTGTTTTAATTTCTTTTAAAAATGCAATTGTATTTTGTCTCTAAGGTTTAATAAATCCTAAAGTCAAAGTTAATTTTTTTAGTCTCTTTATTTTTATCTTATATATTTTTATATAAAAAATACTCATTTAAATATCATTTGATCAAATTAACTATTTTAAAATATCATGTAAAATAAAATTATTATTTTTTATACTTTAAACTTATTTATTTGAGTTTTAAAGATATTGTATATTCATTTTACAGAATATTAACGTATTATTATGCACAAATTCATATATTTTTATAAATATATTTATATTAAATCAAAAAATTTGAAATAATATTCAAAATAATTGGTATCGACATATATCATTTAAAAAAAAATTAAAATGTTGTCTAATATAGCATTAATAACCTTATTTTATACACTATCTTTGTCCGAAATTGTTTGGATATTATTAATTTTTATGAAATTTAAGATAAAATTTCAATTTTAATATATTTAATATTAAATTTAAAATTTTTTATAAAATTAAAATTTTACAATTTTTAAATAAATAAGTAAAAAAGCTCAAAAAATAATTTTAAAATATAAAAAAAAATTAGATATTTAAAAAGAAAGAAAACATAATTTTGACACATCTTAAAAAGAAAAAATGGACAAATAAAATGCGATGAAGAGAGTAATTTTTTACTAAAAAATTTCTCAGCTACCCTTCAATCACAATCAAATAAATTATTTGAGTTTTTAATTTAATAAATAGCATATATTATATAAAATTAAAAACACATATGAATTTTATACAAAAGTAGTAATAAAGACAATAAAAATACCAAGTAAGCAACCATAGAAAAAAAATTAAATCACTAAAAGAAGTATCAACAAATAAAAAGAAGTAAAAAATCAAAAAAAAAAACTAATAAAATTGAAAAAAAAAATACAAAGGAGACAAGAAAATTAAAAAAAAAATAGAATTCTCTAAAAAAAATAGAGATATGAAAAATGATCAAATCAAATCCGAGAAATGTATCTTAAACATCACAAAACCAAATGATAACAATAACTTTTTTAAACTAAATATTCTAAAGAGTGAAGAATTAATTGCAGATTTTTATTTCTTTCTTTCAATCACATTTTTTTTATATGAGATTTTAGAAATCCAATTGTTTTATTTATTTAATTAAATTCAAATCCAACAATATATACATGATAGGTCAATTTGCCTATACATTATTTATTCATTATTAATATTGTCCATTTACCAAATCCAAACCCATTTATCCATTCAATCAAAACCCACTAATTACCATCATCGAATCAACTTAATTTTTAAGTAAAAACTAATAAAATTAACTCAACTTCAATAATTGAACACCAATTATCAAGCAATTATGAAACAGTTAAAAAAATCATGAGTTAAGTTGAAATTATAATTTGGAAGAATTTTTATTTATTTATATATAAATATATTTAAGATGGTTAAAGGTTAATTTTTTGTTACAAAAAGACAATAACCATTCTTAGACAAAACACCTAAAAATGTTACTTTAAAAACATAAAATACTAACCATTTATCTAATCACAAATATTAATGATGCTAGAATATATGGACTTGACTAACAAGAATACATGGCAACCCAAACCCAGTTTGGAAGTTAGGTTTAATAGAATACTCCATCAAAGACTCTTTCTCTCTCTTTTTTTTTTTTTTAATTTCTTGTCACTCAATCGTGTTGTTTCAAAAAACCAAAAAAAAAAAAAAAACTACATCATTTTTTTTTAAAGATGAGCAATTAGTCTATTCAATTTTTAATAAAAAAAACCAAATTAACCAATTCATCTTTTTAAATAATTGAACCAACTAAAAATATTTTTAATAACTGATCCTAAGTGAATTGTCAAACTATCGATTCAGTTAGATAATTGTACTTTTTATTAAAAAAAAAAAAACTATAACTAAGATAAATGCACAAAACTAAACAAATTTGTTGCATATGTACTAGTTAGAAAACATACTTTTCTGTAATGTGTTGCTTATCTGAGACAATTCTCATGATTTCAAAATAAAAATATCAATTTTTGAATAGGTTTTCCATATACTTCTTACATTTCTCCCTCCTATCCCTTTATCTTTATCCCAAAAAAATATAAAAAATTGAAAACCAACTTATGAAAACTAACAAAAACATATTATAACTTTAACAGTGTTGTTTTTCCTTAAACATATCAAGGCTTCAAGATCAAAGATTTTAATTTTTACCAATTGTTGGTGTGATTGGTGGAGCAAGAAAATATTGTTGATCTTGTTCTTATCGAAGGAATATTCGTGACTTTCATCAATCTTTTCGATCCCATTAATGAAAAAGCATACGCAAGATGATGAGATGAGAAATTAGTGTGGGATAAGAAGAGAAGAAGCTGAACTATAGTAGAAATTGGGGATTTCAGATTTGAGGTGAGATGGGAATTAACAATTTCAAATGAGGGGTTGGGGTTTAGGGAGTTTGGGAGTTTGAGTTTATTTTAGGTGAAGATGAAATGATATATTTGCCATTATATAAGAATCACTAAAAAGTTGGTTCAATTAGTACATAAAGAGTCAGTTTAATTGGTCAACTTAATTACTAATTTTAAATATTGAATGTCGATCAATTTAACCAATTTAACGATTTTATTAACTGATTATAATTAAAACTAATTTAATTGAACCAATTCAACCAAATTTACTCAATTCAATCAGTCTAGTCGGCTCAAACCAACTTTTACTTACCCTTATTCTTTTTTATTTTTCAACTCTTTCTTCTACCCCTCCTAAAACCCTTCCCCATCTCTTTTTGATGATGTTCCACCATGTTGTTATCAATTAATGACCTTTTTTTTTATTATATGTTTCCTATTCTTAAAGTAAAATTTTGGATTCCTCTAAAACAAAAAATTCAACCAAACAATTTAAGCCCATCCAAAGTATGACCCACTGCAAACTCAATTCTCAAAGTCGGGTTTTTCTTCCAATTAGACAAAAAAAAAAAACAAAATAAAAAGAATACATCAAAACAAAAATAATGAATGAGAATGAGAAGAGTCACAATTAACAATATTATCATCCTAAATACTTTTGACCCATGTTTGCTATGAATTAGTCTTAGCTATTGGATTTTAGGTTGCCCATAAAGTTTACTCCATTACTCTTTTCTTCGATCCCATTGATACTTTTTGTTTAATATGGATACATTTTTTCTTCACTTCATTTACTTTTTATAATATCATTAATTTTCCCAGCTTGTTAAGAAGTCAATGAATTCTACCATCAATTCATGGTAAATGATGAAAGGATTTGGCCTGACCTTTCTTTTTATTTTTTCTTTGTTTTTTTGTCTCATTCCAAAGGCTTGTCAAAGCAAATAAAAAAAAGCAAATAGCACAAAATTAAGAGATTGTATGAATAATTTCATGAACAGTCTCAATTTGAAACTATTTTTATATATAACTAGTATATAAGGCCTGGCTTCATCCGATTTTTTGTTTTTTTTTTATGTTATGTTTGGTAATTGTAATGTTAAGTAGGTAATGTTACTTGTTAAACAAAGGGATTATATAATTTTTAGTCGATTAATGCTTTAAATATAAAGAACAATTAATCTATATAGAAATATGTCTATTTAGGTTGTATAATGACATGAAAGTTTGTATAAAATATATTAGTTATAAAAAATAGAACAAGACCAATAAATATAAGAGGTTAATTAGATTTCTATAAGTTTCGTGAGAAAAATGACACATGCAATTCAATTATGAAGATAAAGATAATATAATATATTATGAAAAGATAAAAAAAAAAAAACAAACGAAGAACTTTAATATCATAACAAAGTCAAAAAGATTTAAAAGGAGAAATAACTAAATTTATTTGTTTTGATATTGTTGGAGGATAATTTATTCATAGTCAGGATAGATAATGACTTGGAAGGTGTTTTGCGCTATCACAACAAATAAGCAATAATTATTAATCTTTAGGTGGTTGTCAATGACAATTTTTTCCATCATTGTGAGAATTCTTTTTTTTTTTTTGCTATTGTAGTATACCGTCCAAGATTTATTTTCTTCAATGAGTGATTGAGTGATGGAGAACTATTGTTGGGTAAAAGTTTGGAATATGCTGTAAAAACAATGTAATAAGAAATAGTTAGTGAAAATTTTAAATGTATATTTTGTTATGTTAAGCAGTTATAATATATATCTAATTACTTATCAAGATAAGGTGAGGATTGACATTTGTGTTGTTCATTCAGCAATGAAACCAGGAGAGTCGCAATAGCCTTTAACATCATTCTCTGCACATGGAGATATAAAAATGTAATCTAAGTCATAAAATATAATAATTATATTTTAAATGAATTGAGATAAAAAAATTTATATGAAATTAATATTTTACCTTGTTCTTATTGAAGGATGTAAAATCCACTAGAAGTTCTTGTAATTATATATGGTTTTCATATGGGAATAGAAAATTAAAATAGATATGAAAAATTTTGTATATGTAAATAGAAAAAGAAATCTAGGTAAAAAGTTTAGAAATTTGAGTTTTTTTTTATAATTTTATTATAAAAAGAAAAGAAGATAGGATTTTTTTTCGATTTATAATTTTTTCTATTCTATGTACCTCTAAATTATTTCTAATTCTATTTTTTGGTAGTGAATGTTTTAATTACACAAGCTGAAATAGTTTATTTATTAAATTAGAATCATAATTTTTTATTCTATTTTCAGTGTAGAAAGTTTTGTGCAAATGAAATAATAGTAGTTTTTATGGGTTATCATAATTTGAAACTATGAATGAAATATAAAAAGGTTTTGTTGGACAATTTTTAACCATGGAATCCTAAATAGTATCTTGATGAGTGAGATGCTTGTTGAATCGTAGTGGTTGCTGAAGATTTGCAGTGTTTTTTTCTGAGAAGAACTTTCAACAGCTATCTTTTTTCTTTAAAGGTGATTGATTATGATAAAGGAGTATGTAGGGTTTTTGTCTTTTGAAGTGTTTTATAGAGTTTATTTATTTGTGGATAAAAATGTTTTATGTGATTGGGTTTGGTGTTTTTGTAAGATTTAAATAGTAGTTAAAGAAAATTATTTATGGTTTGGGTTAAGTGTGCATTGTATATATGTAGGCTTATGAGAGTTTGTAGTTTGGGAGGAAAGATTGTGGGGTTTTTAAAAGATTATTTGTTGTGAGAAGTTGTTGGGCCAAATCTTTTCAGTGATTGATTAGAACTAATTGACCTTTATGTAAGAATTGAGACATTGTTAGGTTTTATGTAATGATTAGATTAAGATTTAATATATTTGTTGTCATTTTGGGGTAATATAGTGAAATTTTGTAAAAGTTAGGATTGAGAAGCTTGTATTAGGTTGACAAAAGGGAATTTTTTTTAACGAAGAATAAAGCAATTTTTTCTTTTTATGAATTGTTATCTGATTAATTTTTTCTCAATTTTGTAATTTTTTTGTAATTTTTTTTTTGCATTGAGTGGAAATAAATAGAATGAGAGTGTTGAAGATAAGAAGGTTTAAAATAAAAAATAAAAAAAAATGAAGAACTAATCAATGTAGAATACTTGACAAGAAAATTAAACTCTTTATTGAATAGTGGATGAATAGTCCCAATATAGGGATTATTTTCATTAGTGAATTATTTTTATATAAGGTATATAGATTTTGTTGAGACTCTTTATTTTTTATAATGAAACAATCTGTATGCAAATCATATATTTGTCTTTTTTTATTTAGAGATACAAAATTTACTTTGTAAATGAAACCATATATAATAATAATACAATCCTATATGTAAATGAAACAAAGTGATTCGATATTTTTTCTTCACTCTTTAAATAAAATGTAAAAAACAAAGAAAGAATATCAAATTAAAACATATGTAAATAAAGCATTTAAAATTTAAGCAGTAACGGTTGACAATATAGAGCAAAGATAGTCTAATAGTTGTTTGTTATAGCTAGTTACAACTTTTGAGGTGAAAATTGGGTGTTTATAACAAAAAAAATCCACCTAAAACAATAGTTAGCAAAAAAAAACTTCCATCAACCATCTTATAATTCAAAGTTATAAACATAACTTACTGACAAAAGTAAAATACCTAAATGTTGTTTTATATATTTTGGAGACAATAGTAATCACCATTTACCGTTACATGCAATAACTTAAAATTTTTTTGGACCAATCTTCATGAAAATGCAATAATCGCCTAGATTTAAATTGTTTTTAGCTACAAATTGACGCCAACCTCAAGAAAAAAAAAAAGCTTTGATTTTTCCTTCGTATATATCTTGGACATTCCATTCTTGATCACTATTTTGAACATAAAGAGTGATGATTGTTTGGCACTTTGGCATATAATGTTTAGTAAAATCAACCAGAATATATTGTTATTAAAACAAAAATTATTAAAGTTAGTTATGAAAGTAAAATATGATATAATAAAGTAAGAAATAATAAGTAACTGTTTATTACCAAAATATAAGATGTTCGTACGTTTGTTCTTGTTAACATACAGTCAAAAGTTAGGGTATCATTATTATCATCAAATATTTGTTCAAAGTTGAATGCTTTTTCATTGAGATTTTCATCATTGTGGATGATAAAAATTTCAAAATGTGTATTTGAATCTTCAAGATTAATGACTTCAATGTCATTGTTGTTGGATGAAACACCTTGACTTTGCGAGTTATAGACCTCTATTTTGACAAAAAAAATTATCAAATTAAGTTATCATATAAATATAAAAGGTAAGAAACAAAGAAGGAATAAACTATTTCTAGCTTGAATTGTTTTAGCAGTTAGGAAAACTTTGTTAGAAGTGAAGATGGACACTTTGAATTTATTGCTGACTTTGTTGTATTTAAAAAGAGCAATATCTTCTAGTTGTAGGTGATGACCAATTGCAAAAGTTTTGCAACCATTGGAGAAATATACAGTGTGTCGAATATTGGTTAGCTGAACTTCAAAGGTCTTTGAATTTATTCCTTTTTGGTATGCAATTTGTGAGATTTCTATGCCTTGCATGAATTGATAGATGAAAGCTGATGGTAACGGTTGAATTTTAATAGAGAAAAAATCATCTGTTAGTTTCTTTTGTATGGATAGATTACTTTTATATAAATTCATATTGGTTTAATTTCATATGAAAAGCTTAGAAATATTTATACTATAAATAGCACTATGTAAAACTTATCTTTATTTGGTTGATATGATTGAAGTTTAATATGAAAAAAATAATTTATTTGTTTGTTTTGTGATGAGAGATTATATTTATACAAACACATTTTCAGTTCATTTTATATAGAAAGAGCAACAATATTTTTCATGTAAATATTAACATTTTATATAAATAAATAATACAAAGAAAATAATTTTATTAAATAAATAAATAATAGTATTACATTTTCTATAAGTTTTAGAATTATTTATATTATAAACTAAAACAATGTCTTGTCATAACGTTTAGGTTGAGAGAACTTACCTATTAGACACAAAAATCATGGAGTCGTTATCAATTTTTTTTAATTAAGTGTGATTGGACATTTATGTGAGTCTATCCTTTTTAGGTTATCCTAAGCCTAAACTGAGGGTCCCTAAAAAGAATAGGTTTTAGTCTACATCAACATAACTAAGATTTGGGAGTCGGTTACGTACAGGAAAATATTAGCAACCTTTTACGCCCAAAATTAATACCAAGTTAATTATGTGTTTTTTAATTTAAACCTTATCAAAGATGGTCTTATTATACAAATAAATCAATTTCAATCTTTTTATTTATTTACAAAACATGATGATACAAAATTTTATCAAAATATCAAGCAATCATGCAATAAATATTAAATCATACCATGTAAAAATTATCATGCAAATATATTATCAATCATATCAAATATCATGTAATAATATCATGCCTAAATCATGCTAAACTATTCATACGAGAATGTCATGCAAATATATTAATTATCATGCAATAATAATAATTATGTAAATATATTATCATGCAAATATAAAATACCAAACAAATATATTTATAACCATTCATGCAAATATATAATCATGAAATCAAATATAAGCATACAAATATAATCATGTAATTATGAACACAATATAGAAACATGCAATCAAATATCATTCAAATATAATATTAAACATGCAATAAATATAAAATCATGCAATAATAATAAATAAATAAATAACCATGCAAATAAATATATTAATAATCATGCAAATAGACATCCAATTAAATATATAAACATGTAATAAATATGCAATTTAATATATAGTCATACAAATAAAAATATATAAACCATGCAAATAAATATGCAATTAAATATATAATCATGCAAATAATAACATATAAATCATACAAATATAATATTAGCATGCAAATTCATACAAAAAATAAATATCATGTAACAACTATAAAAATAAGAGTAAGCAATTAAATATTATAAAAAGTTATGCAAAAATAACAAAAAAAAGAAAGTAAACATTACCTCAATAGATCACGGGTTTTAACAATTTTTTCACATTTCAAAAACTGATGTTTCCTATTATAAATCTTAGCATTCCTTCTAAAACCTTTAACATGAACTTATTACAAATTTTCTTTACTTGATTGCTTCTTCGTTATTGATCCAAAACTCTGCTCAATTTTTTTTTTCAATGACCTTTGCTTGATCTTAAAATCAATTGCTATGAGACCCCCTATTTGATCACAGATTCAAAGTCCTTATATAGGGATTAAATTCCTTTCAATTTGGAAGAAATTAATTCAACTAAATATAGGATTTCTCTCCACATTTTATTTTTTGTGTAATCTTTCCTTTTATCAATAGATTGAACCCCAAGTCTTTCCAAAATTATTCAACGATTAAAATTAAAATTTGAGATAAAATCCAAGAGTTGAATTGAATCCAAGATTTTTCATGCAAAATCCCACATTTTTTTTTTATTTTTTACCCATTTTTTGTTTTTCCTTTTTACTAATTGAGTTTGGCACTTTTGACTAACAAAATAAAAATTAAACCAAAAATTAAACTAAAAAATTAAAATGCAAATATAATTTAGCACTTAATCTTTAGGCTCAAAATTCACTTTTTCAATTAAAGCACAATTGCACAATCAAAATTAAAATTAAAATTCAAAACCTAATGAATTTCAAAAACTTCTTAGATAAAATAAGGTGTTTACACGTCTCTTAAAATGTCAGAGAAAGAATAGAAACTCTTTTAACTTATGTTATGAGAGGTAAATCTGTATTGATTTATAATATAAGGTCTTTCATTATTTTGATAAAAGTTGATAAAATCAAAAGCGATTCTTTTGTATTAGGAAATGTAATAGCAGATGATTTAATTGCTAGATGTATAGGTAAAAAAAAACCTTAAAACCTAAAACAAAAAATAAACACATTCAATTAAAGAAGAAAAAAAGAACAACATATTTAACCAAAAAATATCGAAGAAACATCTAAAACATCAAACAACCCAATCTTCATAAAAAATTATAACATGTAAACGAAAATAAAAAATCACAAACAACATGCAATCCAGCAAACACACCTAAAGAAAACCAATATATATATATATATAATATATAACTCAATTAAGCAACCAAAAAAGAAAAACAAATTGTAGCAAGAAAAATCGACAAAAAATTTAAAAAGAAACAAAAAAATTAACAAACCATACTCTTTTAAAAGCTCTACCACAACAATGAAAACTCATAGCAAAAAGCTCACAAATTAAAGTTTAAAAAACACACCTTTTTGAAAAAAAAATAGCTATAAAAAAAATGAAAACAAAAGACACTTATAAGAAAAGAAACAAATAGGTGGAAGAAACAAAAAAAAACTTTTGCAACCTTTCTCCTCTCCTTAAAATGACACAGCAGTAATATTTAAAAAAAAACAAAAAAGCACATGTCCTCTTAAAAAAATTATAAACATTGTATAATTGTTGAATATGAAAAAATAAAAAAGGGAGAAAATTGCATAAATTTGTTTGTCTCTTTATTTAGTTTGTTTATATTTTACAATTATGTATATATTACATTAGTATAATTTAAAAAACCAAAAAAACTAAATAAATAAAATAAATTGGTAGGTTAAAGTTATATAAAGAAAAAAACTAGAAATATTTGCAAGTTTTTTTTGTTTTAGATTCAATAGTATATGTAAAGGAAAAAAATAAATGAGAAAAAGTTATTTTTGTTTACCATTGAGTACTGTGAAACTATTGATCTTAACATTGTCTTCAAGAATTGAGGTACATTATTTGATGACGCCATCTAGATTAAGAGGAGGAAAAGGTTAGAGAAATGACATAACCTGTTACAAATTGGAAAAAGCTTTTAAGGTTCTTTAATTAGGGAAAATGGATATTTAGATGGATATATTATATGTAAAAGGCTAGGTTTTGACTTGTTTAAAGATTTGGAAATATTGGATGGCCCTTTATTTTGGGTTAAAATAATTAGACAATTTGGTCTATATTGTTAGACTTCAAGTTTTTTACAACAACAGATTTTATAGGGTTTTTAAATGGGTTTACTGGTATTAGGGTCATGTAAATGGGGTTTGTGTATTTGTTAAGCTTATGAGATTAAATTTAATACTTTTTTTAATTTAATTTTGTTAATTTTGCTTTTTATATGAGTGTTTTAAAATATAGATATTGTTGCTATTATTTGAGGTGAGACTTTTTCTTTTCTTGTTGGAGTATTGAATTTGGTATGGATGAAAGTGAAGAAATTATTTATTTTTAAATGAGTTTTGTTTTTGTTTCTTTATAAAAAATATTTTATTTTTGTTTCTTTATAAAAAATATTTGATGCATTTTTAAAAGTTTTAAATGATTGTAATATGTACCTAAGTTGATTGTAGAAGCAAAGTATGTATAGGTAAATTGGGTATTTAAGTTTGTATAAATGTATATTTGTGTGGCATCGCTTAATTTTTAATTGTTAGTTTTTTCAATGCTATTATTTGTTTTTTTTTCCAAAATTGTATGAATTTATTTTTTGTTTTAATAAAATAAAAATTTTGTAGAGAAAGAGGATTTCAGCTATTTTAGTTAGTTGAATTTTTTTGGTTTAATATGTAAATGTTATAAATTAATTTTGTTTTAAATGTTTTAGTTTATAAGCATGTTGATGGTTATTTGTTTAAAAAATTTGTTTTGATTAAAAATTTGATGTAAATCTTAATATATAGATAAAGGTAAAACAAGTATAAATTTTAGAATGAGATAATGTATGAAATAGAGTTAAAGGAAAAGAATTGTCTACTTTCATATTAAAGTGCATGTATCATTATTCGATGAAGATATGAAAGCTATTAAGTTTTTTGTAAAGTTTAAGCTTATTGTAAAAGTTGTTGATTTTGGTTTCTTATAGTTAGGTTTAGTCTGAAGGGATTGTGATAGATTATGTGTCGAGTTGATTGAAGATATTGCAGAAAAAATTATCTTAGATTTTAGTAGGAGTTGTTAGTGAAATATAAGTAGAAGGCATAAAATTATTTATTATATTTTACTATCGCAAGAACATAAATATGGCAGTACCTAAAATTAATTTTGAGCGAACATATGATTTTAATTTAATTAATTTCTTAAAAATAAAAATTACAAAAATGTTTGATCCGTTTAAGAGGGCAAAAAATAATAGAAAATAAATGAATCATTGATATGCGAATCGATTAATGTAAAATATTGAAAAAAATAAAGCAAAACTCATTTGCCAGAAATAGTTGCCACATTTTATATTTTAAAAGTAACAGTTTTGTTCTACATGCTTAGTATATACAAAGAGGTAAAAAAAGCATCAATAAAATAAAAACCAAAAGATACAAACAATAAGTCAAAAGTTTTGAGAAAGGAACATGACCATGGTGGTATTAACAAACATGCAAAGGTTTTGATGTTTAATGTCCTTTATAAGGTTCTTGATGAAGCATGTTTTGCTTAGTGTAATTAATAAGAAGATGGCTAGTACCTTGAGATGCTCCATTGAATCAGTGAACCTATTTTTTTATGCTGTTTCAATAGTAAAATATGAAAATGTTATAACATTCATTGGTATAATATAATTAATGTCAATTGTAGTAAAAGGTCAACTGATATTTTCATGTCAATCAGAAGGAAAATAAAATATACGATATGGATTAAATTGTATGAATAAAAATGTAAGTAATGTTATGTATCTTACTCTGAAGGAAGAGTAAAAATTTTTGATATTATTCCTTTTAAGTAGTTTTTCTATCTTTCTCAGCAATCTTAATATCATCTTGATGAGTCATATTGTGTTTTGCATGAATTGTGAGAGATTTAACCTCTTTAATTATACCAACCTTTGTAATCTTTGAAGAACTATTCGTTATAAACAATACATGGTATATTAAATCCGCATACAGTTTGTACATGGAAGTAGGAATTATGAAAAGGCAAAGTACTTGTGTAAAAAAAATTTAATGTAACAAAAAAAAGAATTTTTTAAGTACAAAGTATAGTAAGAAAGTAAATAAATTTTTAATAATCGTATAAATTTTTTCACACCTAGTACTTGTTTCATCAGTTAAAGTTCTGAGCCTTTTGGTTGAAATTTGTTGCAACAAAAGTGATATTGCCTCTGGTTTGGAAGCAGCAAATGCTGATAGTATCTGCTTATATTTACTGTTAGAGATATCAGCTATTGGTTGGTAAAATTGATGAGAACTTATTGGTGGTATTGTTTCAGAAGTAACTGTCACCATGTAAATGAGTAAATCAACATAAGATATTTCAACTCCTTCTTTCAATAAACTGTCAATTTCTTATAAAGCACTATCTACCAATATAGTCACTGTTTTACCTACTATTTAAAGTGAGAGGGTTCAATCATAATTTTGGATGTTGTAACTTTTTGCTGTAAAGGTTTCACTGTCAAATGCTCTGAAAAGTTAATCAAATGTTCTGAAGTTTGATCAATTCTAGAAGATTCACCTTTCAACTTTATCTTTTTCTTTAACCTTGAATCATCATAATCAAGTAATTTAGATGTAATACTTTCAATCTTAATAGCTTTTGAAGTCAACAGAACATGTAAGGTTCTTATTTCATCATTGAGTGATTTGATCAGTCTTAAAAGAACCAATGTGTTCATCTAACGGAGTTGCATCAACTGTGTAAATATGGTTCTAAATAATTTTTCAATGATTTTGCTAAATACCATCAAAGGCATTTGGCCAATTTCATCTTCAACCATAAGTTAAACTTTATATTTGAATGAAAAAAAATTATGATTATTATTATTATCTATTAATAATTATGAATATAAAGAAAATAGTATATGTAATTTTGCATCTAAGATAACTTACAATAGCAGAGGAATTTTTTCATTGTGTTGCAAACACCAAAATTTTTTAACATAGAATTATAGAGTATTGACACATTTATTGCATGCATTATAAAATCAACCATTAGTTGGATCAACATCAGCAATCTTGGCTTTCACAATAAAGATAGTGTTCTATCAAATAAAGGGTTGATTAATTTTGTAAGTATCAGTCAATATAATTTTCTATTAGCAATTATAAAATTAAAGTGATCTAAAAAACTTGTGTCTTTGTTGTCTCAACATCGAGCAGATCTATAATTTTTGCATGTGTTTTGGTTTTTATTTAAGAATGTTCTCAAGAAAAATATGTTACTGGTGCAAACCTTGTACATATATTAGATTAAGCTCATAGTTGATAAACATGGAATACAAAATAGATACTGTAAGCAATAAATGTATGCAAAATATATGTAATATATAGATCAAAATAATGAAAAAGCTATAAATCTTATACTATTGTTCTTTCAATTGATTTATCTCTGAGATATCAAGATCGATATAAAATTTGGTAGCAAAATTGAAAACCAAGTAAATTTCCCTTACATATATAAACGGAACAAAAATAAAAAAGATAATAAAAAACTATGGTACATGTGTTATTCGATATAAGGTAGGAAAAATATATTTTAAAAAGAGAACAAACCTATATATTTTTTTACCATTATTTTAGTAGAAATAGCAACATGATTTTTGATTTGGTTAGCAAAATTTTCTTCGTTAATCTAGAGTGTCATGTTACCACCATAAAGAACAATCTTTAAATGGTGGCCACTGCTTTCAAACAATTAATATTATGAAAAAAATTAATAATAATATGTAACGAACATATTATTATATAAAGATATTGGATAATAGATAGTAAAATATTTCAAGAAATTAACAAACCTTATATCTTGAACATATATATCTCTTTTGGTAACATCATCAAGTTTATTATTTAATCTGACTTGCCTAGCAGTCTAACAGATACCAATATTTTGATGAAAGTTATTTGTATAAAAAGTTAATAAACATACAAAATGAAAAAGGTATTACAAAATATAAGCTTTATGAAGAAAATCAAACTTATTAAATATTTGTCATGACTAATTCTGTCATTCAGTTTGTCATAAAAAACAAAATTAAAACAATATTGAGGATATGGAGTCATATCATATTTAATTTCTTTAACTTCACTTGCTTTGGTCAGATAAATATTAAATAGCCCGAGAATAACATCATAATTATGCTTGCAATTTCACAGTTGGAATTGTGTCATCGAATATAAACACCTTTCTTTCAAAATTGGATCAAACAAAGAAGCATCAAATCCTCTTATGTAAAAGTGCATTGCATTCCCTGTAAAAGAATTTAAATTAAATCAAATGGAAAGTATCCATTTATGCTACAATAGTAACAGTTGTAAAAAAAAAAACAAAATGTTGTTAGTATTACATCGACCTAAACATTTACGACTACAAATTCAAGACTAAGAATGTTATTTAACTTTACAGGATTAACACCTTTGCAAAATCTACATATTTTGAATTTAATACTTTTAAAAGTCTTGGAAGAATCAAGCTCATTGAAAAATTAATAGTTCATTTTGTGGAATCTGAATACAAAATAAAGATTAGTTAAAATCAAGCATATTACTCTATATAAAAATAATTGGAAAAAATAAAAGAAGAAAATATCAAATATAAGCTTACAAAGTAAATGAAATAGTATGGTCAACATGATTGGCAAATTGTTAGTTCATGTTGCAAAAAACAAAATGCAAGAAAAATACAACCAAAATAAGCCATGCTATTTTGTATGCAAACAAAAATTAAAAATGAAAAAAACAAAATATCAATCATAGAAGTTAAAAGTAAATAAAATAGTCTACTTAACTTGCAAGGAAAAGGCCAAAAAGGAAATTCAAAGAAAAAAAAAAGATCATTAAGGTAAACTTAGATTATGAGGAACTTCTTTGAAAACAATATTTTTGGTCTCATATTTTTCTATTACGTGTTCATCCTGAACCAAAATTTTTTGATCTTTTTTAAATATGACTCTTAGAGCGACATACATTTAACCATATGTAATAATAGGCCTAGGTAAGTAAAAACCAACAATTTTTAATGTTTGTCATTAACTTTATTAATATTATTCCATAACATAATCTCACACAAAATTATTTTCGATTTAAAATAAAAGGTCATTTCTAATATTTAAGAGTTAAAATAATTCTATGAATAAAAACTTTATCACTAACATGACTTCCTGATAATATTTTATCTTCAATAATATTTACAGCTAATTGTGTAACTAAAAAGTTTGGTATCATTACATAAACTTGAATATTGGTTTATATTTCTTAAAAGTAAAATCACAACGCCAATTTTCAAATGTAATTGATGGTTAGGAATACCAAAAGAAGTCAAAAAATTCAAAAATTCAATAGGATAAAGTAAATCTTGATCACCAACATGGTCGGAGTCCTTTGAAATGTAATCATTGCTTCAGTATGTTTTTATCTAACCTAAAACCAAACCAAGAACATAAGAATTAATCAAATCCACACTTTCATTGTATAGAGTAACGATTGCTTTTTATTTGAGATAACATGATCCAAAATTTTTTATTGAAATCAAAGTATACAACATATACTATACTGGCTATTGGATTGTCAATAAAATAAATTAACAAATCTTCAAAAATTTTTATGCAAGTTACCTCTTCTTCATTTTCAAATACTATAGATCCAATTTTGCCATCACCTATATTAAGCAACCATTGAACAAATTTTACAATCTCATTTTGCATTGCTTGATCTAGGTTTTGTCTATATTTGTTCTTAAATGAAATATCTTACAATTCAACCAAAGTCTTGATTGATTTATTGAAGCATTCAAAATATCAATCCTTGCTCTTGTTTAGACAACGAGTAACACTTGCCTAAAATCCCCACCCAAAACAATTATTTTACCTTTAAATGGTTTTTCCATCGGAACGGAATCTCAAGCCTTGAAGTAATTTCTATGAACCATAAGAGTTTTATCCCAAAGAATCAAACTCGTCTTTTGTATCAATCAAGCAAGTTATGTTTCTTTTTTTATTTGACACGTAGAACATTCATTAATAATAAAAAGAATTTTGAATCGAGAATGTGTTATTCTACTTCCCGATGAAACTACTGCTAAAAAAACGTTTCTTATTGATCTAATACCAGAAATAAATATATTCTATAAATATATTTTTCCTATTCCTCCATGAACATAAATATAAAAATTTCACATTTATTTTCATCAACTGATAACTTCACATATCCATAAATTTGCATCTACTTTTGATTTAAAATAGATAATAATTGTAAATGTTCAAGTTGAAGCTCAACCAAATCATAGCTTAATTCTTCATGAATTAATCTATCATTAATAGCATACAAATTTAATTCAGTTAGTATGGGTAACTTATACTCAAATAATGAACTATAATTCTTGTTGAAATTTTGTTCAAGAGCAATCAAAACATATTTTTTCAATTCATCAATTGGAAAACAATAATCAAATGATCTAAATGCAACTTTTAGTCTATATTCAATATCTTTAGCCATAAATTTTTAATTTTGTTCCTAAAAACTTATAAGATCTCTAACATGACAAAACATGACAATTGTAAAAAAAGTTGCCTGACTTTTTCGCTTGATGCCCATTGAAAAGCTTGAAGCAAAACATCATTTTATTCTTGATTATCACATAATAAACCTAAAGCACGACATGTAGCTTGAAAGGTAAAATAAATAATTCTATCTATAGTTCTAAGCTCTTCAAAATTTTTTACTCTTCTAATAATGTT
Organism: Durio zibethinus; assembly: GCF_002303985.1. The sequence goes on along the minus strand of NW_019168015.1, from coordinate 7,145,214 downwards.
CAATAACATCATTCAAAAATATAACTCACTAGATGCATAATGCATATATATGATTTTACTTATAGATTTTTCTTATTTTTTGACTTGCTATTTTTTTTATTTTACTATTTCAAACTCATTTTATAGAAAAATTAGCATAAACCAAAACCATAGGATATTCATGCATTTAATTTGTATACATCTATTGAGTCAACATTATTTTTTAAATATGGGGTCTTTTAATAACAGAAGATAAATCTTCATTATCTTTAAAATAAAATACTGTTCATTAGGTAAATGCACAGGTAATCTTTGAATTGCTGGCTCCTTATGATGTATCTTAAATGCAAAAATCCTTCAACATGCTTCATAAGCCAACAAGTACCTACAATCAAGATAAAGTTTTACTTCATCAATTCTAGTAGGATGTTCATAATTAACCTCATTGTAAGAAGATAAAACATTTTCAAGAACAGTCCTTGATTGATCGAGCCCTTTGTTTACGTACTTGAACAAATATTTAATGGCTCTAGTTTTACTACAAACTTCGACATTAACATGAACATCATATTTCACAACTAAATCAACATTGTGAGAAACAATGAAATGGTTATCTAATTTAATTCCATTTCTAACTACAATTTTTGTATCACAATTATCTCCCTCTTTCTATATAATGGAAATCCATCTTCGTTAATTGTAGTTTGTGATTGAAATTTTCTAGGAAAAAACTTAGAACATCGGCCTTTAAACATACATGACATTTGAGAGAACATAGAACCATATGGATCATGAATTATAAAATTAGTAATAGCATTGTATCCAATAGAATCTAAATTTTCATAAAAAATTTTAGCCAATATAATCCTATCCATATCATCAGTAGTTTAACATTTGGTATCAACATGTAACCATAGAATAATGTAAACATGAGGTAGACCATGCTTTTGAAATTCAATCGTATAAGTAACTACGTGAAACATTATTTTAAGAAAATGTCAATCGATAATTGCTTGTAAGAGAAAATAAACAAATGACAACATTAACAAAAATAAAAAGGGAAACAAACTAACATGTTATAACATGGCCAACATAACTATTTTTTGTTATGTCATCCCTAAAATAATGTAACTTAATCCTAAAAACCCACAATACAATGTTAGGGTAATCATCAAGACGTTGACTTGAAATTAAAGCCAATGCTTCTTGGATTTATGACCATCGAGCATTGCTGGCGAATGTTATGAATAAATCAAATAACCATATAACTTACAAATTGTCATGACATCTTGATAATTCTAAAACAAATATCTAAAATCAGTTGTAAAACTTGGTGGTAATATCACTCTTTTACCAATAAAATTATCCTGAAGCTCACCTTTTATAACTGAATCTCTAAAATTTTTATACATTTCAAACCTAATAATCCTATGATTATCCTTATAAATTATAGTCGTAATTCCTCATCACTTGTATAAGCATCGATAGCAAATTGTGTGAACAATCAACCTTCACACAATAAAGTAGTACTAGAGTTTATTTTATTTTGAAGAATAAATGTATAATACTCATGAATTATCAAGTTTTTTACAATTACTTTTTTCCTTTTTTGCAGACTTAACATATTTAATCTCAATATTATAACCATCTTCACCGTAAGAAAATAGCAAAGGATATTATAAAATTATACAAGAGGGATGAAGATTCTCTTCAAACCATCAAATTTATGATTAATAATAATAACTCGATGCCTATCATACTCTCCTATGTCTACAACTACCAATGCAGCAATCTCATTACCAATTAGAGAAACATAACTTTTGTCTCTTTCATTCCTCGTATCAATCAACCTTAACCTCATAAGAATATAGTTAGAAGCACTAAACTTATCCCGAGCTGACCTAAAAACTTTAACAATTTCATTATTTGCATCAAGCATTTTAATTAAACTATCCACAATATTTGAATCAATTTTTGAAGCTTCATCATAATTCTTAAATATTGACATTCTATTCGAGATCTCATTCTCAGTATCATATATGTACAATTGAGTAAACTTAACATTCTCACCAAGGAGAAGAAGCAAAGACCTAATTTTATGATGATTCTAACTTGAAATCTTAAAAATATAAGGACCTGCTCTGTTATTTACATTATTATCTACTTTACCTCCTGTTAAAGTAAACTGAAACATAAAATTATAGAGCCTAACATTGTCTTTAAAATTGTACTTTTTAAACTTCCATTATAGTTCAACAATTCATCTAAATATTGTGAAGTCTTCTTAAAAAAAGGTAGACGAACAATCCCTTCTTGATAACCAAGCGTAAATGTAGGAGTTTGTGTTTATTTTGAAATATTAGCCCTCTCTTCGTATCACATAATAGCATCGTAAAATGGACAAACACACTTGGGGCCACCAAAATTAAAAGGTTCAAAACATGTCCTTGCAAAAAATAAATATTTTTCAAATATTAGACAAAGAAAGGAAAATAAAAACTAAAGGAAAAATGATGGAATACATAAAATACAATAATACCTACTTAAATGATTTATTGAAATTGAAACCCTACTATAAACATTGAAATGTTTTGCTTTTCCAAATAAGCTGTGATAACATCACGATCGCCTACACAAACTAGATAAAGAAGCCATTTCAAATATAACACAACCACTATTATAGATATTTATAAATATAAAGTTGATATATTAAACGAACATTACTAGAAAAAGGTGTTACAGCCAATGTTGAATTTTGAGTACATGCAGAAGAACTTGCAGAACCATCTAACTATATTGCAAACTCTCTTTTCTTTGACACATGAACAATTAAATCTTTCACAAGCATAGACGTAATTGTTTTAATGCCAATGATCTGTAATTCTCCATCAATGTCAATGTAGGAATAGAGTAATACATGAAACTGATATATATTTACTCTATTGATAAAGACAAAAGCTTGTTCAAATACATGACTAACAAAACAATTAAAATCAAGAACTACATATTAAGAACCTGTTCCACAAATATGACTAAGAAATGAAATATCTTGAACTTCATTAATATTAGCAATATTAATCTCACTATACTTTCTTCTTTAACTCACATATTGAACCGAATTATAAACAAAGCCTTAAGATCTACCAGTTTTAATTTCAAAAATACATTTATCATATTCAAATCTATCAACAATAAACAAAGAAGAACTGCTCGCACGAATATTATGCTACCCCCTTAACCTAATAAACTGTAACGTTTCTAATCTTTTAATTTTGTTCTCCCTTCCTCTACTAATAGAATCCATAACGAAATACTCTATGCATACATATACAACATTTACTAATATAAGTAGAAAACAATAGCAACTAACCAAAAAAAAATAAAGAAAAAAAATAAAAAATAAACAAACATAATTTTAGACAACATTTATAATCAAGTAATACATACAAAAACAGGAGAAAAAATAAAATCCAACAAAAGTAAAAAAATGAAGAAATAAGTGACATTAAAAGAACAATGAAAGAACAAAGCAATAAAACTTAAAAGTTACCTTAAACATAAAGAACAAAAAAGATAATGGCATAAAATCTGCAAAATAAGAAAAATATTCGTAATTAATAGAGGGAAAAACAAAAACAATTAAGTATATATATAATTAACAACAAAAATTAAAAAAAAAACAAAATTGATTTCGCACGTTTGACTTGTACAAATATAAATAAATAGATTCATTAATAAATGTCATATCTTAATCTTTACAGTAGGTACATGCGATTACCCACCAAAAAAATCTATGTAAATATTTGTTAAAAGAAAAACCGAATAAAAGAAAAAGGAAAACAGTTGTAAAATGTTGGTAGCAATAAGATTTGAGATTTTTTTTTATGACATAAAAACAATAAAAGACATTTACAAAGTAGAGCACATTGAATTGTATATACAATAATTCTAAAACTTTTACTTTTATCTTTGTTTGTTTTTGTTGTTCATAATACATATTAAGCAACTCATAATTAAAGCACATCTCTATAAGCATAACAACCTGTAGAATAATATCTATACAATTTAAAGTGTACGAAACTAGCAAAGCAGAGCACATTGAACTATATGTACAATAATTCTAAATTTTTTACTTTTATCTCTACTTCTTTTCATTGTTCATAATACGTATTGAGTAAATCAAAATTAAAACACATTTTTATAAACCTAACAACCCATAGAAGAATATGTGTATAATTTAAAGTGTATGAAACTGTAAACTGTGAAAACATTTTCATTAGTAAAATAACTTTATCAAAATGAAACAATGATCCTATATAACTTTAGGTAACTTGTTAATTATAATAGCAAAATATGTCTTGTCACCTTTGGACAATCATAATGGAAACTAAATTGCAATTTTATTAGTTATAAAGTAAAAACCTGAAACCTACAATTTATAGTATCAAAAATAAAAAACTTTACCAACATCCTTATTCGTAAACTTATGTCTTTCATTTTTTTCCTGTTTTGATATTTACAAAAGATAAAAGCTTCTGTCTTAAAACACCAATATGAAGAAAACAAATGACAAATTGTCTCTAACAAGAATGGCTAAGAAAAAAAATATATGACAATTTCTTAGTACGAAATGACTAATAACTTGAAAGACCTTTCTTACTCAAAATTAATATAATCATTCCATCTTTCAACATCATCATATAATAAATGTACATCTTATGTTTTCATAATCATATGTAGAAAAATTGTTGGAAAACATTAGCTTACTCCTATGTTTTTATCAAGTAATCTCAGAATGAGCTACCACTTTCTTGACAAATATTTTATTAGATTAAGTTATCTTACAATGGGTTTTCTACATTCAACGATGAAACAAAAACAGCAAATACAAAGTGCTAATGTTTTCTAATAATTTTCTTACATTCAACTAAAACACTATAAAAAAAATTTTCAATAGCAATGAAAACATTGTTCAAAACCTCTAATAAAATTCTATAACAAATTTCATCCTCTCATCAGAGAATTTTTCATCAAGAACAGCATGTTTCCATAGTCAACACATCTATTCTAGTCTTAACTATTAGTTTTAAAGGTTTAATTTTTTGAAAAAACAACCATCTTAAGGATAAACAAGGAGAAAAAAATTCGGTTTTACTAATTTAAATTTCATTTTTTGCAAAATTTTAAATTGACAGTTGATAAAAAAAAATGTAAAGGTATCATATTTAGGTTATTCATGGGAGATTATCTATCTTGAAGTGTTAGATAATTGAAATTCAAAATCAAAAAAATTTTTACTACTACAATTATAAATGACATGGATTATGCTTGTTCATTAAAATTATGTTATATTTATCATAAATTCATAAAGTAAGTCTCCATTTTCTACCTGCAAAAATTACTCCATTTTTTATGTTATAGTTATCATAAATTTATAATTAACTATGAAATTGACTGATTTTTCTTACCTATCATTTTCTAATGTTTTATGCTCTGAAATCAATTAAGATCAAGAACTAAATAAGTAATTTTTCAATCTAAAGCAGTAAACTATTATTATGCACATAAATTACCCAAATTAAGCAAACAGATTGTTGTTACCTACAGAAAGTAGGGTAAATTTATTCTTTGATTATACATATAATTGCATATTCATTGATAGCAATCAACAAAAAAAAAAAGAAGCATTCTCCTTAAGCAGAGGAATGTCGTATAAATTCACAAAAAAAGTATTGAAACTTACACAGAAGACTTCATTTCTTTATTAACCATAGATATAAATCACATTACAAAAAGAAGAATAAACTAAACATTTAAAGTACAAAGACAATGTTGAACAACATCACATAACAAAAACATATCAAATTTGCATGCTTTTTGCGACAACTTTGAACAATTCCTAATAACATCAAAACCCAACAAATCAGTTTCTCAGCTGTTTAAATTCATAAAAAAATCTCTAAACTAAAAAATAAAACTAATAAAAACAACAAAAACTCGTTTCCATCCAAAACAACATGCAAAAATAAAATATCGTATAAAAACACATCCACAACAACATGTAGAACTTCCAACCACAACACCCAAAAACTTATTCAACAATGAAATGAAAATACTGACAATCAAACCCAAAAGAAAACAAAATTCCACATTCAATGACAAAATAAAAAAAAATTGTACCAAAAAATAGCTCCAAAAAAAAAAAACAAAAAACAAAGAAAAAGGAAACCACAAACTCACCGAAAAAATGAAAAGTACCTTAGATGATTAAACAGAAAGAGGTAAAGAGAAAGAGACATAACAAAAACAGATTAAATAGAAAGAGAAGCTTTGAAAATAAAAAGCAAAAACACCTGTCAAAAACATAAAGAATAAAATCAAAAGCTGTCTTAAAAAATCACATGACTTTCCACTAAAATTAAAGAGCAACAACAAAAAGGAAAAAAAAAAAAAAAAGACAGGTGGTACCTTAAAAACTCTTAAAGGGTTCTTTTTATATATGGTATATAGATTATAGATTTAGCTTTGATTTAATTTAAATTTTAAAAGATAATATTCAATCTAAATTTATTCATTCACTTTCTAAAAAAAAAAAAATTCAATTCATTCAACTATGCAATTGAGCTTATACCACAAATATAATTAGATTGAATGTTGTTAACAATGAATTTGTTTGTTAATAAAGTATTAGACTCTTAATTTATCATTTATATATTAACTAAAAGTTCATTTTAATATTTAATCAAGCTTTTATCCAAAATTGTGAAACAAGTTGAGCACTATAATTTTGTAAACTTTTTTTTTTATCCATTCATCAATTACTTACAATACACACACACACACACAAAGTAATAGTTTAAATCACAATTTTTAATTTAATTCAACTTACCATAAATATTTATAATTAAAATATCATAAAAGATCATTATAAATTAAAGTTTTCAAAATTAATTTTTTTTAATAAAAAAGACTAAAGCAAAAAGATAGAGATTACATGTATTTAAATTTGAATTTCAAATCTAATAAATATAATTTCTATATGAATCAATTGAATTAAATTTTGAGTTCAATTTAACTTGTTCAATTATGAATTTATGACATCAAATTTTTTTGTCACACTACAAATTTTATGCAATTAAGAAATAATTTTTGATAAAGTGGCAAAAATACTGTTACATTAAATTTATGCTAACCAATGTGATTAGGATACAAGGAATCATAAATCATAAATAAATTCATGTAAGCCCCAAGCTATACAAAAAGATTTTTATTAATATGGTCATGTTGGAATATTTTTTAATCCTCAAGCTAACAATCACTTTAATATAACTTGCTACTTATATGGAAGACTCTTCTATAAGTTTCTATATAATCTTTTGTTTCTCTTCTTTCACACTTGGTAGTCTAAGCACTCCAATTAATCTTTAAACTAATAATAATAAAAAATTTTACCTGTAACCTTCTTATTGTCCATTTCAATGCCTTTTCACAAGCCCAACTATTTAGGATTCATTTGGATGCAAGACCTTCCTTTTTTGTCCATGACAATTCTCTTAATGGATTTAGAACGTAATGGTCAATCAAGTTGCATGATGACCTGAATTTTCAGAGGCCATTGGAGCTTAATCACTCTCATAGCTTTTCAGAAAAACCATGTTGAACACCAATACTAAATGACAGTCGCAATTAAGGTCATTTAGTTAAATTCATGCCCGAATGTAAGAAACGCAAGAACTTTATTTCTATATAAATGGCAATTAAGGTCATTTAGTTAAATTCAAGCAATAATGTCATTCAGCACTTACCACATAAATGTCAATTAGCATATGTACGACTTACATAGAGAATTTAGCCTAACAAGAACTTTATTTCTTCAATCTTTGCTCAAAATCTCTGAAACCCCTGAATTAGTAACATCAGCAAGAACCCCCATTTGCTACATTATATATTCATGCGGATGCAGAAGGAGCCCATTACAAAGATTGAAGCCATACCAAATCTCAGAAGGTATAAAGGTGTTGTAATAAAATGTGGCAGACCTGGTATAATAGCCGTAGACACTCACGCTCTGGTTTCCAACCATCATATCCACTCCTGTAGAGGTACAGATAGCAAACTTGGTGTGTGCAAGGACCCTTTATCTGAAATGTATCAGTAGAACACCTCTCAAACGTCCTTGAATGTAGATCACCCAACCTTGCTGCATACACCTAATCATTCAAACAACACTCCTTTAACTAAACCTCTTCTACCAATTTCATGATTCTCCTAAAAAGGGTCTAATCTGATCATTCAAACACACATGATTTCCATGAGCATCCCCGAATGCAAGACTAATGTGATCTCGTATATAGGAAGTGGAAGAATAGCTTGTCCTTATTGACACAGTGTAAGAGCAGCTCCCCACATTCTGTGAATGAAGCAATGTAAAAGACTTATTCTTGGAGTTAAAACAAAATAATCAAGAAAAACTGACGCTACCTGTCCTTTTCCTCACACTTTGATCTGGGAAAATTTCATGAACAGGCAATTTGTAACACTGAAGTTTCATAGCAAGATTTGCTCAAAGAAACTCTCAATAAAACAATCTTACACTGAAAGACGTTTTAAGGCATGTGTGGATGTTAATTACTTGTGAAATGATATGTCTGGAATCAGTTGGAGATCAATCATACCTGGGTAGCATGGACCTTGAAGGATCTGAGAGGCTGAGCCAGTGGGAGGATTGTCTTAGAATCTGCTAAGGCGAAGAAGATGAAAGTAAAAGGGCGCAAAAAGGTCACTGCTCTCATCATCTTCCCATAGACAAGTTTTGTTGAGGAAGAGAAAATCTAATATCTGGGAAGCCATGTCTAACTGGATTGCTTTATACTACTAACTGAGTTTTCAAGTAATAAAGGGTAGATAAGTCTTTGGTATAAAAGAATTATTATCATAACATGGTACTAGTCTAAACTTTTAATTGACTTTCATTCAATAATCCACAGAAAGGCTTTTAAGCAAAAGAAAATTTCAAAAGAGAAGGAGAAATGATCCCAACTCATTGACTCATTCTTGCAGATGTTGTCTTTCTTGTTTATCTTATGAATCTATTTGGCACTCATTCTTGTACAGATGTTTTCATTCATGTTTGTCTTATGAATCTATTTGGCATACTTATTTTCATTTTTTTCACATAAGAAACCACAATATAAGAATATGAAAATTTGTATAAACCACACTTGAGAATAAAAAAAAAAATTACATGAAATTTGAGTCTTGGATTTATTAAACGTCGACTCCTAATAAAAGTTGTATGAACCAACTGAATTAATTCCTTAATTCTACATACTGTCTTCACTTGTAGGTGGATAGGCATGTTTTTCCATTTTTATTTTTGCCATCCCATTTTCTTGTTTTCTTTTTCCCCTCTTCTGGGTGTAAAGATTTAAGAAGACTTCTTAATATCTCCATTAAAATTCCTTAATACAACTCAAATTCAAAATATTTCTTCTAATATCATCCCATCTCTTTCCAATTAATAAGTTAAAACCAGGAGTCTGAGATAAGCTGGGCTTCACAACAGTGTAGAACCAAAAATCATTCAGTGCATAGAAACCCAATTTGATCATTCAGAGTTTAACTGAGTCTAGTGTAGAATGCTTAAAAAAACAGTTCTGCTGCATCAATGGTGAATAGAAAATGTACCGCAATTTCAAAGAGCATTAAGGCTTCTAAACAACATATCGGTAACCCCGAATCCCTAGTCCATGTTAACTCAATGCACAATCAGTTTCTAAAAGCACAGAAAAAGCTACAAAGTTACTCACTCCTTGTTTTACTAGTGAGTCATTATTTTTGTGAAAGTCACTAGTAACACATGTTAAACAAGTATTAGTTCCCTATAAAACCAAAGGCTGAGAATTGAGAGGCAGGAGTTTAACATTGTCCTTCTTCATTCTCACCCGTTGATCATCCATCCAACATCACTAGATATTTTACCTCAAAAACTCCCAAATTTAGATCATCTGAAAGCGGAAAAGTAACTGGCCAAAAGAAAATTTCAAAAAGGTACAATCAAATCAATTTAACTTAGGGTCTATTTGAATGAATGATGAAATTAGTTTCAGTGAGATTGAAAATGAGATTAAGTACTGTAACGATGTAACAGTGAGTTTAAAATCAATGATAAGGATATATGTTTGAATACAAACACAGTAATGATGGTGAGATTGGCTATGGTAATTGACTGCTATAATTGAAAACTGCCTTTTATTTTCAATTTTTCACTAATGCAATTGACTTACCTGGGCACCCCACCCTTAAACAAAGGATCATAGCGAGTTCTTAACTCATTACTGTTGTGGGGGAATGCAAACAACCTCTTATGCACTGAAGGCTAACTGAAGAAAGTGGAAGAGACAGCAAAAGCATTACCAGATATCTTCTTTCTATGTTTTGCATGTCCTTATATGATTCTATCTATCCAAAGCCATGAATAAAAAATATAGCAGCTATGAAACTTTTGAATTTTGACCTACAACATAAGCAGGCTAGGCAACTCCTAAACAGTGCAGAAGCAAGCATATTCCTATCCACCATAAGACTATCAATCATCTTTCTATTGAGCATTATGCTACATTGGTTGAAGAGGGCCATTGCTCTATTAGTCGAAAAGGACCATCTCTCTGAGGCCCCATTCATCATCAAAGATCAGTTCACAATCAATGAAACACTCAACCATTTTATTATTATCACATCAAAGTGAACAGACAAGTAACAACAAATAAATGCAATGCAAAATATATATATATATATATTTATATTCAACTCAAACTATAAATAACATTCATCAATGACGATTTTTCAAACTCAGCAAAATCATATCAGAAATTGCATCAAGAAAAAGTAAAACTAAAAATCCAACCATTTCTTGTAATAAACACAGGTCTTGGGAGAAATTATGCCATCAGGGGTACAATGACTTATCTGTGGACAAACACCACAAGGAATGGAAGCCATGGCACCAAACTTGGGTTCTCCTCCATACCCTCTCTTACCAATGCATTTATAACAAACTTTCCCAACCGGAATTGAAGCAAACTCCCCTGTTCCACTGCTTTTCACTTCCATAACCTCATTATCCAAAACCAAAGCCTTGACAATCTCTTCAACCTGCTGTTTCGACAACTCAATTTGTGAAACATTACTCCTCTTAATAGCATCCGTAACCCCTTCCAATGTAGCAACCTTCAACCCATAAATCTTCCTCCAACACTGCTCTTTCAAAACATTTATATACTCCGTATCGAGGCTGCCTTCAACATACCATGCCCCACCCGTTATTTCATTGGAAGGCTCAAACTCCACGGAGATAAAATGCTTCCTACCCCGGCTTTGGATGTTTTTCACTTCTTTTATGAGATTCTTAGCTAGAAGTGACTTGAGACATTTTGTAACTAGGTTGTCCGGAAGGTTAATTTCTCGTTTCATGTCTCGTTGGGAAATTCCCATGTCTTGTTTACCTTGGATTACATCATGAACAGTACGTTCATGTTCTGTTAGAGAATCGGAAGTTGAGCCCGGTCGTTTCCTTTTCAGAGAATTAGGCCCTTGTAATCGACTCATTCTAATATATAACTAAAATCAAAGAAACAAAACAAATTGATGAATATTAGGATATCATGATAAGTATATATTATGCTAAAAACTTTTGGCAAACTTTCGTCGAAAATAAATTAAATTTCTTCCCGTTTTCTGTCCCTGAATGTTCTTGTTCCTAAGCAACAGAAACCCATTGATTCTAAGAGAAAAGTGGGATGGGAACTGACCTGAGAAAAGAGAGATAAGATCGGTAAAAATGGCGGCTTTGGCTAGGCTTTAAACTGACCTGTGAAAATAACGCAAAGATGAAACCAAAAATAAAAATCAATAATTCGATTTTTCAATAGAAAAAGTGCAAGAGAGAGGAGTGGAGGAAGCGGTTTAATAGAGTGAAAGAGCGAGAAATAGAAGACACAGTCCATCTTCTTTCTTTGGAGCTAAGGCCAGAGGGCTGCCTTTTGGGCTTAAGATCACTGCCACCTTTCATTTTATGAGGCTGCATGTCTGGGCTTTGAACAATCCAATTTCGTAATTTTAGTTTTGCAAGCCACATTGTCTTCTAACGCTCTTAATCCTTGACCTCGATTTAGGCGGAGGAACTCCAACCCTAATAATTTCACAACAAACACATTATTTTTATTCCAAATTTATCAAAATCATGAATGTATATTTTTTAAGGTATGTCTATATTTTTTATGATTTAATTTTATCTTCTAAAGTTGTTATTTATTGAATTCTTATTTTTTTTATTCACATTTCCTAACTATTTTCTTTTTTTTTGTTTGATAGTTTTATCAAGATTTCAACTTAATAAAGGTATGTTAAACCTTTTTATGAGTTAATTTCATATTATAATATTATTTTTAATTGAACTTTTTTGACAAAATTTTTAATCATATTTATATTTTTAGTGTTTTAATTAAGACCATTGTTTAATATAAGCATACCATATTTATATAGATATGATAATTCGTATTTTTATATTATATTTAACATATATAATAACATAAATTATTAAAATATGAGACACGAATTATAAAATATGTTTAAATTTTAAATACAAATTTATTATATATGTTACACATAATACAATATAATTAATATATATATAATTAATACCTTTAAACATGATACAATAAATATTAATAACATTGATATACACGATCGATTATTACTGTTATTCTCGTTTTTCATCCACATTTCTGATTTTTAAAAGGAAAAAAAATTAATTGAATCAACTCAATTCATTCAATTTCAATCTCAATCAAGATCAAGCGTTGAAGAATAAGTAATTTGAAAGTAAAAATAAGTTAAATTTTTTTTGAAAAATTACTGGCTTACTGCAAATTGCTGTTAAAAAAAACAAAAAAAGATTCTGATGACTAACCTGTGACCGAGAGGCCAAGAAGCTATGGGCTACGTGGGTGTCAAAATCAATGGGGAAGAAAAGAGATGGAAGCCAGAAAGCTCAATCAAGAGAGGCCGTGAGGGGAGGATTTTATCAATTTACTGATTTTAGGGCTTGGGTTTTTGTGAAAGAGTTGAGAAGAAGAAGAAGAGTGAAAAAGAAAACAAAGGCTGGACTCTGGAGGAATTGAGGTTGGACTATATAGGCATTGGCACTGAATTGAAGGCTGAGGCAGGAGGATTTGTTGGGGGGGAACCATTCATCTAAAGAACCAAAAGCTAAAACATATTGATGTCTGAAGAAGGAACTATGCCATCTCTATCAGCTAGTGAGCTAGCCGCGAAAGGCAATGAAATTGTAGATGCCCAGAATAGGTTCTTTGACGGATTGGCTTGATGCCATTAGGCCCTTAGATTAGAACACTCAACTGTAAATTTTACAGGTATACTTCTGCGTACTATTGAATGCATATAGTTCACAAAAGAAACTTCTAGCATCCCCATAAACATCACCGACCTCTTGTACTAGATATGAGCAAGTCAAATCTTATGTTGGATAACCCATTTCAACATATCATTGGAATATGTCTATGATTCTTCTAAGGGAACTGAAGAACACCGCCTGCAGTTTGTTCATTTACTGGATAGTAAGATCGATTTTGTCTAATGAAAGGACATTAGCTCCAGCCTCAAGCGGGGTCAATAAATTATCAAGAAAATGACAGTAAAAATAGTAAGAGAGTCAAATTTTCAATGTTTGGATCTGTATGACATGGCATTGATGTGGCATAGCTTGCCCGTTTAAAGAAATAAGTTTAAAATAACACTTAATAAGTAATAAAGATTTTACAGTATGCCACCGTTGGAAAAAACCTCTTGAAAGGAAATAAGAATTTTATGAATTTTATAATACTATAATTATTTTTTAATATATAAATATTATTTTATTTTTTCAATAATTACTTAATTAGCATAATTTATTTGTAAAAAGTCCTAATGACTTATTAAAATTATTGAAAATTATTAAATTAATATATATTTATATGTTATAATATAATTAAAATAAATTATATATTTTAATTATCATGGGTATACTCAAAATTATATATAGATATCATATGATGCGATTTAAATTTTAAAATAAAATATATAAAATAAGTCATTAAGATTAGTATAAATATATACTTTGTATTATAATAATACCTCATCATGTGATATAAAAATATAAATTATGTAATCTCTTATCATTATAGATGCTATTTAGAATAAATATGTTATGTTTAATTTTAAATACATAATTTCTTATCATGTGATTTATAATAAAGTATTTAAAATAGGTCAATAAGATGTGTACTTATAATAATAATTTAAAGTTACATTTTAATAATATTGTATTATGTAATATAGAATAAATTATATAAGTTTTTATCATTATACATATTATTTAGAATATGTATTATTTTCAATTTCAACTGTATAATCTCTTATTTTAACTCTTATAATTTAAAATAATCAACTATCACAATTTATGTTATTAATATTATCATATAGTTTTTTATCATTATAAATGTTATTTATTATCATTATAATATATTATTGTATATTCATGTGATTTGGATTTGATTTACTTGATCAATGATCATATTGATTTGCTTGATCAATGATCATATATTGTTGGATGTTACTTGTTATATTAATAATGTTATTTAGTGCATATTGTCCTTCTAAATTCTTTTTTAATAAAAAAGTTCTTTTAATTTTATTATAAAAAGTTACAAAGAATAATATATGTTTATACATATATTTAATATGTTAAGATTTATATTATTAATATAAAAAAATAATTTTAAAATAATTATTAACTAAGTATCATAATTAAATGTTTATGTGGTACATTAAATAGCTAATTAAATATCATAACTAAAAGATTAAAATTTAAAATAATCTTTATATGTTTGTATTAAATTAAAATAAATATAAAAAATATGCTAAATATTTTTTTATCATGTCTTGTGTTAAACGTATTTTCATATGATATGTTTAATTTAAACATATTTTCATGTGACACATTTTATTTAAATATATTTTCATATCTTATATATGTTTAGTCATGTTAACACATATAAGACACGAATAGTATTATATCAATATTGTGTCAATACAAATAAACATAAAATATGTTTTTTTAAAATATATATATTATTTTTATATTGTATCATTGTATTATATCTGAAATGTTCAAATCTATATATTTACTTTCGTCTTTGAAATTTAATATTTGAACTCATTCTAGTAGGTAATGGAAATCGCATTCCCATCCACTTTGAGTGAAATTGACTCTCCCAATAAACAATTGCACAATTTAGAGATGTCATTGATTCGGCCAGGGTTTAGGTCTATCTTTTCAAGTCTAAGTTTAGGTCCATTATATTATATTATATTATAATTATTTTTGTAAGCGTAATAGTTGGTTTTAAAATAATAAAAGGATATTTAAGAAAATGTAATTTGATAAAAAAAAAAATGTCAGTTTCCCATAATATACAATCTTGTATGAAAATGTGATTCGGTGATTATGTTGAAACTTTCATTGAAGAGAAAAAAAAAAAAAAAACACTTAAAGCAACTTCCAATAACATGTGTCTAGTGGGAAAATTAGCCGAAAATCCTGAATCAATCCCTAAATGAACGCAAAGGTGTTTTGGGGCATTGTTTTCAGCAGCTGGGATCAATTATATCATAGTAGAAATCATGCAAGCATTATAGAAGAAAGATTGAGGAGAAAATTTGATAATTTATAAGTACAGAACATACAATTCAATGATCAAATAAGAAGGCGTATAGAGCAATGGAGCAGCAAATCTCTCCTCTTAAATGTGTTAATCAAGCCATTGATGACAAAAGCCTTTGACTACATATATACACATATATATATGTATATATAATTAAACCAATTATATATTAGCAACTCTTATTTATGGTTATAAATAAAGTCTGAAATGTGATATAATAGCCGCTGTTTAACGATAATGTCACTTACTGCTTTCGTTATTCACCAACGATGGCGGTGTGACTGGTGATCATACTTATAACAGCTATTTATGGTCACAAATAGTGACGTAATAGAAAAAAAAAGCATAGTAACGGGACGTTAAAATCATTGTTTATGTTTTTTTATTAAATAAAATGAAAATACATTCCAAAATGGTAAAAAAATTATGCTCCAAGTCCGAATTATTAAGTCAAAATCTAACAAATTTAAATCTCAATCAAAATAATCATAACAAAGATAATATAAAAATAGAGCTCCAGTAAGGAGCCAACCTTCAAACCACCAAACCTCTTTCATTGCGCTATCGCAATCCTTGAGAAGCAACTTAAGAATCGTGTAATCCCATAAAACAATTGTCAATAGCTTTCGAATCAATCTAATGGAAGTGAGAAAGTTGAAATCACTTGAGGGAGAAACAAATGGGAGGTTAGATAGGGTCGTGGGTGACTTTGTTTTATAATAAAAAAGAAAAGTGAATAAAGAGGGAAAGACAAGAGGGAGGTTAATGTCGGTATAAGATATAAATTGATTTTTATTTTTTATTTTGGCCATTTCTTTCTTTTACTTTTTGAAAAATGGGTATTTGAATTTTTTTATGATTTGGATAAAAATTTAATAGAGTTGTTAGTTGTTAAATAGTGAATTTAATTTTAATTATCCAAAAATAATTTTATAATAAAAATTTAAAGTTATTAAGTATATTTATTATTAATTTTTTATACCTAATATTTTTAGATAAAAAGTTTTATAACAAAAGCAAATGATGATGGGGCATAAGTTTTTTGAAATGTATTGAAGATTTAAAATTTTAAATGAAAATTTTGAAAGAAAAATGAGAG
The DNA here is from genome assembly GCF_002303985.1 of Durio zibethinus. Next base: position 7,128,354 of record NW_019168015.1, on the reverse strand, counting down.
ATGATATGTTCAAGTTTGTTTACATGTATCTATATCACAGAATTAGATTTTAATCCATTTACCTTAATAATTATGCTTAAAAATATGTAATTAATGCTCATTATTATTCTTTTTAATTAGATTAATTAATAATATTAATTTCATAATGATAATTTGTTATTAATCATATATATATATTTATAGTGTTTATATTGACAAAATTCATAGATATATTAATGAACAACATTTTAGATATGTATATTGACTTAAAATAAAAAATGCAAAATATTGATTTTAATATATAAATTAAAGAATTAAATTATTTTAAATTATTTTAAATATAATAGGTATGCTTATAATGATTATTTATTTCATTTGATGATAAATTGTTCAAAATTACAAAAAAAAAAATTTACGATAATGATGAGTACGACTATCGTTATTTTATCTATTATGTTTATAATCACAATAAATACAAGACAACAAAAAATGTGACTACCACCATAATTTAAATCCTTATCACTTAAAAGTGTATTAAAAAAAGAGTTTTCAACTGCAAAGCAAAGTCAAGAAAATCACAAACATATATTGACTTTCTTCCACTGATGATTGTCTTCAATGGCAATCGGATTGGCATTAAGGAGCTTTCAACTGCAAAACAAAGTCAAGAAATATATTGACTTTCTTCCTCTGATGATTGTCTCCAATGGCTCAATCGGATTTGCCTTAAGGATCATTCCCGGGAGAGAGACGGTCAAGTATTGCTTCACATCCCTTGATGAGATTGTAAAGCAAATCAGTAGAGAAGAATGGCTGTTGCAGAACCCTTGGCATAGAAAACGAGTAAACAGAACCACCTGTTCGCTTTTTGTGCTTCTTGACAATCTTGATCAAGCCTGTTAAAGTTCATTGTAGCGAAATAAATGTTTAGAAAAAGTTGATCTTGCTTAGTATTTCTAGAGATATACATGATTACAAAGGGTATACCTGCAAAGTTAATGACACTGTAATGGAGCAGCATCACCATCTCTGAATGAAAATCCAAAATTTCCTTCTGCACTTCCAACATTTCTTCATTGTCGTTCAAGTTTTCAGCCCTGATTTCCAGCTCCTGAAATACCCAAAAGACAGCAATTTCTTTCAACCAAAATGAATTTCTGGCACAACAATTACTAAAACAAAGTTTTAATTCATTCTTTTGAAGGGAAAAGATAAAAGAATTAACATTGTACCCTGAATCTGATGACGTAATCTTCCTCTTTGTCAATGAAAAACGTATTGATCTTATCGAGTTCCCTGTCTAATAACAGGATGAAGCCCATGTCATCTGTTGGTAAATTCCCATCTGAAAATTTTCCACTGCCTGATCTTGACCTTTTCTTTCCATTTGAATGGGGGTTTATCAGCTTCACTTTCTTCTTCAACGCTTTGTAAGCCATAAACTTGCGTTCCCATTCAGGCAAGCTTTTTGCCACCTCAGCCCTATGTTTCTTTCCATGTTTCATCTTCTTCTCCCTGTCAAAGTTTCAATGATCGGTGAATAGGCTGAGCAGAAATATATATATATATATATATATATATATAAATATACATAGAAAACCATTATGTTCTTTGGAACCATAGGCATATTCCCATCACCACAACATTTTTTAAACAACAATCCAATAGTTTACCCAAGCAAAGCCTAAGAGATATCATTTGGCTGGAAACTTAGAATCATGAAGATTATTACAAAGTAGATTGTAGAATATTCCTTGATGCCATTGCAAAACTTGTATATTCCATGACACTACTGCAGAATTTGAATATTCCACAATGCACTGCTGCAAATATTTTCTTGTCATACTTATATTATATATATTTTCTCTATAAAAAGAAATCCGGCAGCCTGAAAATAAGAGAAAAAATTATAAATATTAAAATATAAATTATTGGATAATACCTTTTAAGAGTAGCTAAATAAATCGAGTTTTAAATTCTAAATTCTTAATATTCTATTCAATAAAAAGTCTACATCACTTCTTTGTTAAATCCATCGAAAAACCTTGAGATCTTAGCTGGATGCTAAATATTTTCTGTTGTCTCTGACATCATTTGTAAGGATTGTACCGATAAATCCAAGAATGATAAGTGGCATTATCCTAATTAAGGAATAGTGAATCAGCTGGTTGATTGTTTCTAGATTCTTGCCAATATTAATAGGCAAGATTCAAATGAAAATTAGCGTCTCGGAATTGAAAATGTTTGCTGTCTCTGACAAATTTAGCAGGAAGTGAAATCTCAAATCAGGTTTTCTTTATCTTGCATCAGTACAGAAGTTGTCATCAATGTATGCTTTTCATGCAAAGTTTCTCGGAGTAATTCCATGAAAGGGTTAATTTTCTTTGTTTCCGATATCTGAAAGTTTTACTCTAAGAAAACTGATTTTTCAATTTCTAAAAGCTTTTTCATACCATTGGAATTTAGAAACTAAGAAAGCTGCAAAAACTAGCCCTCGGGCTTTCCTTCTACGTTATTATTATTATTTGTTCAGAACAACTTATCCAGAGATTTGGTCCTTCCGATTGCCTGAGATAGTGGAATAATGAATTTTTTTATGATCGTGATCTGTACGAATTAATTTTGAAGTGTTATTGTTAAACTCTATAAATGAAAAGAAAACCAAATATATTTATAAATTATTTGTCAAACACTTTTTTTTTACACATTATTTTGGTTAACAGACTCCTCTCACGTGTGGGCAAAAATAAAAAAAAATTTTCACGCGACAAATTAAAAAAGGTCAACAAAAATTTTTTTTGATTCTGATACTGTATTAAATATTTAATTTAAAATCAATTAGTAATAAGTGAAAAAAACTTTTTATGTGACAAATTAGAATAATGAAAGAAAATTTTGATTCTGATACCATATTAAATATCTAACTTAAAATTAATTAGTAATAAGTGAAGAAACCTTTCTAGAAAATTATGGTTTTGATACCATGTTAAACGTTCAACTTAAAATTAATTAGCAATAAATGAAAAAAGCCTTCCACGTGATAAATTATGAAAGAAACATTCCACGTGACAAATTAGAGTAACGGAAGAAAATCTTAGTTCTGATACTTTGTTAAACATCTAACTTAAAATTAATTAGCAATAAATGGAAGAAGCTTTCCACGTGATAAATTATGAAAGGGTAACAGAAGAAAACTCTGGATATCATGTTAAATATTTAATTTAAAATCAATTAACAATAAATTGAGGAGCTCAACTTAAATATAAAGCTACAAGAAATTGAAAATTTATTAGATGTGGGATAACTCACTTTAAGTATATTAAGCATTTGACTTAAAGCTAATTAGTAGTAAGTGACGGAGCCAACCTGAATATAAAATTACAGGATATTGAATATTTATTAGATGTGAAATAATTCACTTCAATAATTTTTTAAAATCTCTTAGTGTACATAAATGGAATATAAATAAAATTTACTATATTTGTAATCTATTTAATTAATTGATGAACCTTGAAATATTTTTTGTGATCATTAATTTATTAAACTTAATAAACAAATATTAATTAACAATATTCAAATCTATTCACAAATTATTTATCAAATGTTACATTGGTTCAAGTCATAAAAAAAATCTCAAGTAAGGCTATTTCATAGCACTTCATGAAAATGCAAAATGATGTCAATAATTCCCGTTGAGACATTGTAACAATATATTAACATGTGCTACACGAAAAGCAGAGTACTCCAATTTCTTTGGCGGTTATATAATCTCAAGTTATTAAGATAATGAAAATAATAATAATAAAAAATAATGTTTCCAATTTGATTATAACTTCAAATCTAAAAACATTTCATGAAATTGCTATCAATGTGAGAATACCAATCTAACAGTTCCATAAGCTCCAATCAAAATAATGAAAACTATCTGTAATTCAGATTAGGAAGCATGATATCAAAGTCACTCGCATAGTAAATACATACAACATAAGATATATGGTGCATTTGTATAGAGTACAAGACACTGAATTTACTGTCTCCCAATGGGCGGCGATGGCAAGGCACTCTCAGCTCAAAATTCGATAGGAGGTTTTGAAAGTACTAATCTCCTGATCCGATCTTTCTCTGTATTTTCCAGATATCCCTTGAGAATATGGGGGGGGGGTGTGAAGGAAACATCAGTAGCAGTATCAACATGGATAATGAAATAGGATGCTGACTAACATTCAGGAAAAAAAGGCACAGAGATCAGGATTTCAGGCAGTACCGGATTACCGATGGAATTTCAGGTGCTTAATTAGTTGTCACAAGAAAGCTCCATATGCTAAAAGAATTCAAGCTTCTCAATAATCACGGGCAGTGAGAGATCATAATTACTTTTCTTAAGCCTCACTCAAGAGGTGTGTGTCCCAATAAGAAACAAGCTTTGCCACTAGTTTAAGATCAACCAGAAACAAAAGTTCTAAAAAACTGTTCTATCCTTATTTTTGTTCTTCCAATGTTTCTTTTAAATTTCCACAACAATTTTTTTAAAAAATTTGATCCCAGGTGTAGCCGGGCAAATTTTCTAGTATATTTAATCTTGAGAGTACTTATGGGAACTCCTTCAGGCCTTCAGCCAGCCCTATCCTTAAGCATCAAGATTGGCATCCAGGAATTTTGGAAACTGTTCTATCCTATTATAACGATCATCAAACCTACATAACCAGCAGGTGATAATGAAGAGGAAGAAATGCCAAAATTAGTTACAGTGATTCCAATTTGTCACCTTACCTTCCAAATAATTTCATCCAATGACAAGCATATCTTTTCATACTTAATTACTTATCCAGGAAAATGCGCTCTGTTGGTGGCTTTCCACATACATCCTTCACAACTGAGGTTATAACGAAGATCAACTCTGCCATTAGAGCAAAAACATTCAGGAGGTAAATCATAAATAAATTCAAGCATGTAATGCGATGCAGCTCTTGAGACCATAAAGTTGATGCCCTTTCAAATGCACTACAATTATCAAAGGGTTAACTTTCTTTTTTCATTTTTTTTTATTTGGATAGTGTAAGCTATCATTTGAGCAAAAAAAAAAAAGCAATATTCATTTTAATTTACAGACCATAAGAAGGTTCACTCTATGGGCAAAAAGCAAGCTATGTAAACATAACTGAGAAGCACATCCAACTAAGAAGAACACAGAGATTTGTGTGTTTCAAGATAGGGAAAACCCAATTCTTTTTAGTTGCAAATCATTCAAGAAGATTCTTTCAAGGAACCTATGACCCATAGATAACGCTATCTCACCCCAAACAGAATAAAACTACATATTTTTTAATCAAAGAAGTTTCAACTTTGTAGCTTCTTCACCTCTCACCAACATAGGTTGTATGCGTAAAGAAAGCAAGATATACTTACATGCTAGTTCATCATACTCATCCTTGCCAACAACATCGATGCTGACATCTCCGAGCACCATGTAAACAATGTAAACAGACCCGATAAAAAAACACGTTTGTTCAGTTTCGTAAAATGAGATCACTTAGTCAAAATGTAATGCTTTTATCAATTGGATGCTAAAACTCTCAGCAATAAATCATGCAATAACTGTGAATATACCATGTACCACAATATATTATTCACATAGTGAATAATATTAGTAGGCTGTTGGTTTATTTTTTTCCTTAAGTATTTGTTTACAAGGTGAATTCTTTTACTTCAATCAAGTGTATGGTTTGGACAATGATCCATCTACTATCAACAAAGACAAGAACCCATTGCCCTTGATCAGTTAACTCCTGGGATTAAATTAATTTCAGGGTAGAAAAAATAAAATATGTAAGAACTTATCCTCTCCAAAAATAAATCCTCAGATCAAAACAGGCACATGTTAAGGAAATGCTCTCAGCTCACGTTAGCAGGTCTTCCATGTGCTGAGGATTTTCTCGCCTAACTATCAATTTTCTCGCAAGCCGCAAACTTTCTAGCATAACCGCTAATTTTCTTGCTAAAACTGTCAAATTTCCTGCATTGTTGTTTCCATCCATTAGTTTTCTTCCATTATCTATCTTTGATTGGATCATTAAGACTTGTTTCATCCGATTGTGAGTTTGACTGGTGTTTGATCTGATTGTGTATGTCTAGTGCTCCATCTATTTGTGAAATGGTTGGTACGATTCCTGATCCATCTTCTTCTGGTAAGGGTGAGGTAGTGGCCAACTAAGGCCTTGTAACTACCTTTGGGGACAGTGAGCAAAAGAATTCTATGGATTGGAGAAATCTTTTCTTGGCACTGAACAATCAATCTCTGAAATTCTTCCCCCCCCAGATGGTGAATGGCAAAGCATTAGTTAAATCAACAGATGATGTATTTGAAGAAGAAGTGCATCAATGGCAGAATGCTTTGGTGGCCCAGTTCCTTGGACAGGTGCCTAACTTTAGCCAATTTCAGAGGTTGGTAAGCATGCTTTGGGGAAAAGAAAGGTTAGTTATTATCAAACCTGCTGGGAATAATTTGTTTCTGCTGCAATTCACTTTTGATCAAGATCGAGATACAGTTCTTGAATCTGGTCCATGGCATAATCAGAATAAGCCAATTATAGTTCGAAAATGGGAACCGAGCTTAAGGAATTTAGAGTTTAAGATGAGCAAGATTCTTGTTTGGATACATCTTAGTAATGTTCCATTGGAGCTATATACTAAGAAAGGGCTTAGCTATATAGCCAGTGCATTAGGCAGTTCATTATACATGGATAAAATTACAACAAACTTTGAAAGGCTTGCTTATGCAAAAATCTATGTGAAAATTGAGGTTCATGCAGATATACCTAGGTACGTTGATGTGGTACTCCAAGACGGCACATTGGCCTCTATCTTAGTGGAAGTCCCATGGCAGCCTCTAAAATGCTAGCACTGCTAAGTCTTTGGGCATTCAGACAAATCATTTATGAATAAGCGTGTGGTAGCAGAAGCTAGCGTGTGGTAGCAGAAGCTAGGGTGTGGCAGCCAAAGGAATCTAAGGAGCAACGGGCTAAAAAAGTGAAGGAGGCTGTGCTAGAAGCTAATTCTAAGAGTGTCAAGTCACAAGTTGAATCGACGCAAGTAGCAAAGTTAGAGCCAGAGAGTACTCCTGAAAGAGGCAAGCTGTGAGTTGAATCAATGCAGGTAGCAAAGTCAGGGTCCACAAACAGATTTGCGATACTAGAAGCAGTAATTGAAGAGGACACAAGTGTTCATGTGAATCTAGAACTGGCTGTGCCTAAGGCTAGCAAGATAAGAGAGGAGGAAATTATTCCTAATTCACCCAGGAAAGTAAGGGCGGCTGCAGCTGGAGTTGCAAATTTGATGAAACAGTTGAAGAATAAGAAAAAGGGTCCCATTGATAAAGGGAAAAATAAACAGGTAAAGGTGGAATACTCTGCTCTAGGAGTTCATTCCTCTTCCCCCTTTTGTAACATGAATGTGCTTAGCTGAAATGTCAGAGGACTAAATAATCCTCTGAAACAAAAAAAGGTTGTAGGCAGGATCAGAAGAGAAAAAATAGATATAGCTTGTTTGTTAGAAATAAGAGTGAAGGAACAAAACATGCAGAAAGTCCTAAACAATAACTTTGCTGGCTGATCCATTCACCATAATTATGCTACCGCTTACAATGGAAAAATATGGATGATATAGAGGGATGAGTTAACAATTGATTTAGTAGATACAAATGACCAAAGCATTACATGCAGCATTTTACAAGGCACTCATAAGCTATACTTCACAGCTATATATGGGTATAATAGTGAGTGTGAAAGAAAAAGACTATGGATGCACTTGATTTCTCTTCAAAGTATTGTAAAAAGCTCTCCATGGATGTTGGCTGGAGATTTTAATGTTGTGGCTCACCCTTTGGAAAGTTCAAACTATAATGGCTCCCAAATTTCTATCTCAAGTACAAGAGTGTCCCAAGAATGCTTGCAGAAACTGATTGTTCTGGATCATCCCTATATAGGACCTCTTTTTACCTGGAGCCAATCATACACTGTCAAGGAAATTGGATAGAGTGCTAATCAACGATCTATAGCTCATACAAATACCAAATTCAGAAGTTGAATTCCTCCTTCCTGAAGTATTAAACCATTGTCCAGCACTTATAAAGTTGACTACATTGAGATAGTCACCACCAAAACCATTTAAGTTCTTTAATTTCTAGGTAAAGCACCTTAAGTTCTTAAAGCTAGTGGAGGAATCTTGGACAGTACTAGTGAGTGGTAAACCTATGGTTGTATTGCATAAGAAATTAAAGAGGTTGAAGTCAGTGCTAAGGAATTTCAACTTCACACAATATGGAAATCTAACGAAGAAGGTAAGAATGAAAGGAGAAGAGTTAGCAGCAGCACAACTTGCAACATTAATATGCAGAGAAGAAGAGAAAACTATCATTGCAACTCTTTGAACAGTTGAAAGTGGAGGAAAGCTTATGGAGACAAAAGTCAAGAATTAGATGGGTGCAAGAAAGAGACCAAAATGCAGGTTTCTTTCAGAAAATAGTGGCAGCAAAGCAGAGGAGAAGCAATATACGGTTACTGCATAACAGTAAGGGAAACAGGTTGGATACCGTATCATAAATATCAAATGAAGCCGTGGGATTTTTTAAGCAGTTGATGGGCACAGCTGATGATAATATTAAAGGCTGCAAGAAAAAGTTATTAACTGACTTACTCCGAGTATCCTTGATGGATGAGCAACAGGATGTAATATTAGAAAATGTTACAAGGGAAGAAATTAAGAAAGCTATATTTGCTCAACATAGTCATAAAGTGCCAGGCTCTGATGGTTTCAATGCCCATTTCTTTAAGTCTGCATGGAATATAGTAGGGGAGAATGTCACTGCAGCTATATCATATTTCTTTCAAATTGAAGATATGCTACCTGCTTTGAACTCTACAATAATAACTTTAGTAACAAAAAGCCCATCTCCAGCCAGCATCTTTGATTATAGACCAATATCTTGCTATATTGTTATTTACAAGAGTATAACAACGATATTGGCTACCAGAATGCAACAGTTTCTGCCAACCCTAGTCAAAGTGCCTTCATAAAAGGGCGAAGCATAACAGACAACGTATTTATGGCGCAAAAATTGGTGAGAGGTTATAGTACAGCTACCATGTCCTCAAAGTGTGCTATTAAAATTGATTTAAAGAAAGCATTTGATTCTTTAAATTGGGAATTTCTAATCTTAGTTCTAGAAGTAATGGGATTTCTAGAAAGGTTTGTTGGTTGGATAAAAAGCCGTTTCACTTCATAAATGTTCTCTTTGTCTATCAATGAAGGATTAATGGGATATTTTAAGGGGTAAGAGGAGTAAGGCAAGGGGATTCTATGTCACCATACTTATTTGTTATTGCTATGAATGTTTTGGCTAGGTTATTGGATAGTGCTGCATCTTATGGCATTTTTTTGTTACCATCCCAAATGCAAGAAGGTGAACTTGACACACTTATGTTTTGTTAAAGATTTCCTTATCTTAACAAAAGGGAAACCGGATTCTGTTGATGGAATTCAAGTCATACTAAAGCAGTTTTATACTTATTCTGGACTACAACTAAATAGTACCAAGAGTGATCTATTTTGTACAGTGATTCTAATAACTGAGCTTGAAGAAATCCTAAAAGTCACCGGATTCAAGATGGAAAAACTTTCTAGATATCTTGGGGTCCCACTGGTGCTGCGAAGGCTTACTATGACAAACTGTATGCCACTAATTGAGAGGATCACAACAAGAATTCATAGCTAAGCAGCAAGACATTTGTCCTTCGCAGGTAGACTATAGTTGATCCAATCTGTCCTTTTTAGTATTCATAACTACTGGTGCAAGCATTTTGTTCTTCCAAAAAAGGCAATCAAAAGGATCAACCAGCTCTGTTTAGCATTTTTCTGGAAAGGCCAATCAAGCACAGCAAAGAGAGCCCGAGTAAGATGGCAGGCAATATGTAAACCAAAGTCAGAAAGAGGTTGGGATTAAAAGATGTTGGTGCGTGGAACAAAGCCTGCATGTTTAGGCTTTTATGGTCTACCTTTACACAAGCAGGCTCGTTATGGATTGCATGGATACACATATATGTGCCAAAAGGAAAAAGCATGTGGGAAATTCCTGAAACTCAATGTCATAGCTAGTGTATAACGAAGCTACGTCAGATGATAAGTCTTGCAAGCAGATTTCTGACACAAAAAGAAACTGGAATAGTTTGGAATAATAAAGGTTTTAGCTACTCGACTGCAAGTGTGTGGGAAGAAATAAAACAGAGACAAATGAAAGTAAATTGGCATAGGTTTATCTGGTGTAAATTTCACATACCAAAGTATGCTGTAATTGCTTAGATGGCTATTCTAGACAGGCTCCCAACGAAAGATCGATTGGTCTCCCGAGGAATTCACACTGATAGGGACTGTGTACTCTGCAAGCAAGAGAAGGATTGCAGGGACCACATTTTTTTCAATTGTAGATACTCTAACAGGGTATGGCAGTAGGTATTACACTTGTGTAATTTGCAGAGAGAAGCTAAGGGATGGGAGAATAAGCTTCAGTGGGCCGTTAGTAGGCTACGAGGGAAAGCTTTGGTCTTAGTCGCACTACGACTAGCGTTAGGTGTGTACAAATACTAGATTTGGGTAGAAAGGAATGCACGCATATACAAATCAGTGGAGCTCACAGGCGAGCAAATATTGAGAAAAATAAAAAATGTAGTTGGAATATGATTGATTGGTCTAAAAAAGATAGCTTATGATCATGTTATCCAAGGACCACGTGAAAGATGGGAGTCAAGTAGGGACTCATTTGTGGTTTAAAGTTCAACGGTATGTACTTGTTGTTTGGTGGCAGTTCTACTACTTATTGGATAATGAATAAAAATTACTTATCCAAAAAAAAAGTATTTTGAATTAGAAGGATTCTCTGCCCAGTTAGCTATATATCCTAAGTAGAGATTACAATTTCTTATACACTGAAAATGGGTTTCCTCTTATTTATTAAAGTTACCAAACCTTGCAGTCAAAGATAGAATTTTGGAAAAAAAAAAAAATCCAGCAAATCAGGTCTGTGGATCGATTGGTTTATGCTATTTACTACTTGATAAATTTTAGCTACATTTTCAACACATTTGCATCAAACCTAGCAAAAAAAGAAAGATACATTCATTGCTAGCTACATCCTTGTTGGCAAACTTGGGTTCAAGTCTATAAGAATTCTAAAATCATAGCCCATCCATGTCCTGAATAGTTGACTATCAATTCTGTGCAGGTAAACATAAATGGGTAATGATCCAATGGCTACTTCTTAAGCACACAGCTGTCCTAGTAAAATATATATGGATAACAAGAAAAGTTGTGATTAATTACTAAGACATTTGAAATTATAGTCCTTAGTTGATCTTGTTTTGATTTAGGACCTCAGATGAACTTAGAATAGATAGTATTCTTGTATTAGGATGTCATAGCCTCACAAGTTTAATCTAGGTTTAAATTCTCAAACCTATTTCCCAAAAGAGATTAAGATTTTGTTTGGTAGGAACGATAGAAAGATTAATACAAACCTCTCAATTTTTGTATCTTTCTACCTTTAAAGCAGGCATTACACCTTTTGAATAGCCACAACAAATCATGCATTTTCAAATTTTTACCACTTACAAAATCAACCCAATTCAAATCCCATCTAGAGAAGTACAATATTTATTCGATTTTCATAAATTTTTTATAAGTTTTTTTTCCATAAATTTTTTGTGAGTTTAGAAGGAATTGATTTAGATTTTGGACATTAAAATTCACTTTTTCACTTTTCACTTTTCACCTTAGTTGTAGTTTCTACATTGTAATTTTTATTTATTTTTACATTGCAAGATGGATAAAAAAGTTTAGGATAAAATATATCATTAGTTATTTAATTATAATTGTAATTTTAAAATGATCATTTAACTATTAATTTTTTTATTTAATACTAAAATTTGAGTAAGCATTATTTTTGTCATTAACCATTAGTCTTTAATTATGTGCTAACGTAATAATATCATGGTGTTTATCAAGTATCACTCCACATTGTTATATCAAAAAATTTTATTTTTTAAAATTTATTATATCACATCAACAATGTCATGTAATATAACGAGTAACGTTGCATCTTAGATGACAAAAAAATATTTACTTAAATTTTTATAATTAAATTAAAATATTAATAATTAAATAATTATTTTAAAAGTATGACAATAATTAAATAATTAATAATATTTTTCCTTAACTAATTGACTTTGCTAGGCCCCGCACCAATCATCTAACCCACAAGCTAAATGGCATGGTTTGGGCATGTGCGCCAATGTCGGCCCCTTGTTCACCAAACATCAAGCCTTTAATGCTTTACCTTTCCTGATTTGTTTACTATAGAAAAATGCTATATGTTTACTATTGCAAAGGTGTAAAATTCTCCTTATTCTTGTCAAAATCCGTTGCTACGTATGCGGAAAAACAAAAACAGTACTTTACAACTAATTTTCAGCGAAATTCAGAATAGGATATCTACATGGACTTGAGCTTTGACCACCGTTGATTATGAGTTTAACGGTGGGAAAATATGGAAAATGATTTAGGATTAGGAAATTCTATTTACACTTTATTTATTATTTTATACATCTCACTTCTAAATACACCTCAAATTCAAAACTTAATTTTTTATTTCTATTAAATATACCCCCACCCCTAACTTCCAATTTTTCATTCGTACCATTTCACCTTTCAATTCCCTTTTTCTCTAAATCTTAAACCCTAAAAATACTCTAAATCCATCCAATTAACTCTAAATCACCTATGTTGTTTAGTTTTTTAGTAATTAAAATTAAGATTCCTAACATGTTTTCAATTGATTTTGGTTTAATTGTATTTTTAACTTAGGATTTGTGGTAGATTTAGGTAAAATCAAGCTTTTCGAAAATAGATATCCGATAAATTTTAAGAATTCTCATAAATGGATTTTCAAAAAACTTAAAGAATTCTCGAATATACATTTTCAAGAAGTCTTAAAACTTTTTGGATATTTATTTTTGAGAAGTCTAAAAAATTTTCGGATATCCATTTTTTAGAAGCTTAATTAAGAATGACTTAATTGAAAATATATCCACTTATAAACCCATTTACTTGATCATATGTGCGAATGAAAGAGACATGATAGTTTTATCACAATATTTGACACCGTAAGGAACATTGACCTTGATAATGTCGAGATTGGTAAATATGAATTTAAACAACCATACCTTATAGAAATCTTTAGAAACCCATTTAGAGATCTTAGCAAGGGAATTTTTAGGGCCACTGTTTCTTGCGATGCTAAGACATTGAAATTGAAGTACTATCTTTCCTTTGGTTTTTGCTTTAAAATTATTGGTTTTGTTTGAAATGATAGGAGAACATTTGTAAAGTTTAAATACTTAATTTAGGATTAAAATTTTTATTATTTATTTTAAAATTAAATATATTTAGTTTATTTAAATTAAAAATAAACATTATTAAGAGTTTATAACTTATATATATTTAAACAAAATTTAATTTATTTTTGAAGATAGATTTTCGTGAATACAACATAAATATCGAAAATATATTTCCAAGAATGCAATATAATTCTCGGGAATGAATTTTCGAGAATTGTATTACATTCTCGAATATGTATTTTTAAGAGTTATATTATATTCTCGAAAACCCATTTCCAAAAATGCAATACACTTATCGAAAATTCATTTATGAGATTTAAGGTTTGGTGTATGTGAAAGACGGATAAAAACGGGAAAAAAAAAAGAAGAAGGTGTTTTAGAGTGTAAGTTATTGAAGATATTTTTGTATTTTAATAAAGGTTAAAATTGGTATTTGCTATGTGGGTATTTGTTAAAAAAAATTATAAGGTATATAAAGAAAATTTTGTGGTGTAAATAGAAGCCAGATTTAAGATTAGTGGATCTATTTCCAATATAACCTTGTAAAGAATGGCCAAATGTAATGGGATCTCCATTTCACTTTGAAAATCGTGCCTTAAATTAATAATGATATCTTTTAGAAAAATTATTTAATAGACTCACAATAGAGTTTTTTAACTTTACAAGTGAGGTTAAAATAGTAACACATGTCCACTTATTTTTTAAATATATATTAAAAGACATGTATAATATATTAATCCCACTTATAGAGTTTAAAAACTTCATTGTTAGTATATTTGATAATTTCTCTATCTTTAATAAATGGTCAATTAAAAAAAACCATTATCTTTGTATTTTTCTCTTTTGCTCCTTTTAAATTTAGAAGTATCATTTTTTGCCTTATAATTTTGTAAATTGGACACTTTCGACATTTTTTTTTTTTCATATTTAAGGAGGCAATCTTCTTTCATTTCATAAATTCATCTAATATATTTTATGGTATTTATAAGAATACCATAAAAAAAGACTATTTGATATTATTGTTTTGGATACCTTTTTTTGGATGGTTTTGGTCGATTAATCAATTCATATGGTTTTTTTTTTAAAAGCAACCCATTTTGTGGTTTTTTGGAATTAAACATAGAAAATTAGTAATGTGATGATTTTGATCTTATGAGTTACAAAAGATAATATCTTGAAAACATAATAGAGTTTTTTCTTTTTTTTTTTCCTTTTGGATAATCTGAATTCTGAATGATTATATAGAAATATAAATCTTTTTAAAAGTGGTAGCGTTAGATGGATTTAGATTGTGGGATCCATCAGTAAGGCCTATTGAATGCTATGATGATATTCCATTTAGTAATTCTCGTTGTGAAGACTAATCCTAGTAAATGAGTGTGTTTAGAGAATGTTTCACCAATTGGACAGTCATATGACAATAAGACCTTTTGAAAATATATGAGACAATTTGGATGATTTTAAGGAAACAAAATGCTTGAGAATTCTAGTATTTTGGGTTGTTGTACTAGGATATCCATACAGTGAGGATAGTTATATGAAGGGAAATAACATCTATCTTTACAAGGCCATTGTTAGTGCAAGTGGTAGAATAAGGTGCGATACAATTGTATATGTGTGTGTTTGTCGACATGTGTAGACATATGTATATAAGTCAAAGCTAATACTAATTGAATACTATAATCAAAATTATATCAGCTCATTTCCTTGGTTTTGAAATAAATCTGATATATTTCTAAGATGAAGTATGTCAAGGCTTATGAAATAAATAACTATTTGTCTTTGAAAATGCATTTGATCCCTATTTGTGGTACTTTTACCTTTGCATAAACATGTCTTCGTTAGCTCTTTCCTTATAACTTGTTATAATTAGACACTGATCGGTACTCTTAACTAGCATGGATTCAAATAGTGGCTAGTGTTGAGACCACTGTTTTGTGGTTTAGGCACCATCTACCACCGTAATGCATCTATATTTGAGTGTGACTGAAATTCACAAATATGGCGGCATGTTGTGATCGTAAAATAATGGTGTAATGCGCAATAACGACTATAAAAGCCCACACAGCTAAACTACCATTATTAATCCAAACAAAAAAATTTTCCAAAATAAAAAGAAATCCTAAGTCTATAATAACTCAGTGCAAAATCAACAAATCTTAAAAGCCAATGACTTGATATGGAAAAATAGATCCATCCACAGACACTCCAATTCAGATGTTAAAAGTCAAAGAAAGTAAAATGAGGTCATGGGTTCAATGGCCATTTGGGTTGAGGAAAAAGATAGCATCATATTGGTGGAACTTGGAGAATGAGAGGAAAGAGAGGAGGCATGGGTGATATATGTGTGAGATTTAGTCTTGGTGGATTTTGAGAGTGAGAGTTTGGTATGGGTGATGGGGTAAGTAAGTTTGAGAGACAGATGTTTTGCTCGTGGGAGAGAATGGTAAGTTAGAGGAAAATATAACTAATGTTAAATGATTAATATATTTATTTTGTTATTTCTTAATATATGTTTTTGTATTTCCATTTTTAAATTTTATTAATTACTTTTTTTTTAAGTTGGGTATTATTATTATTTTTACTTTTTCTATTAGATTAATTTTTTTTAGTTGTATTATTTTTAATTAACTTATAACAATTGAGAATACCATCCATAATTTAATAGCTTATTTGAGTAGTATTATTTAATAGCTCCATTATTTAACTTATAACTGTTGGCAGATCGGAGGTTAGCCATTTTCATCAACTCCATGTGCTCAAACGCCATAGGCACTTATATGTGCTAAATGCACTATAAGACTAAGGTATATACCTTTTTTACAGCAAGTACTTTTAAGAGAGTTGGTAGTACCTAAAGTATTAAAAGTGATGTCAAAGCCAAGATCACAGGTTTGAGTTTCGATGGTGTTGTTAGGGAAAGATTGTTGGTAAATCGAAGGTTGGTCGTGTCTATCGACTTATAACTTGCTTTTTTCACAAAACATTTTTCTCTAGTTAATTCATTTTTCAAAACTAATATTATTAGAATTTTATTCCTTGTTTTCATAAAGCATCTTTCTCTAGTTAATTCATTTTTCAAAACTAATATTATCAAAATTGTATTGAGTCTAAGATAAACAAGTTCACTTTAAAAACAACAATTGGACTTTCATTTAAATTTAAATAAATAATCTTTAAAGATAGCTTTAGTTTTAGAATATGAAGACAAAAAAAGGTTTATTTAAACTTTAAAGAATATATTATTTATTGAGTACAAAAAATAATAAAACTTAAGAACATATATTAAATAAATCTTTTTCAAAATCTTAATAAAACTTATTTAGCTTAATATTTTATCATTTCAAAATAAGGATAAATTCAAGATTAATAATAACAATTTTCTCAAAAGTTAAATTCAGAGTTTAGTTCAGTAGCTTAATTAGTTCATATAATCATATTTAATAGTTAACATTTAAAAGGTTTGTAATTCAAATCTCAACGCCTGTAATTTTTTACTCTATCAACCTCTTTTGTATAGAAAAATAACATGGGAGTTTATAAATTACTTTAAAATTCATAAAATAAGAGTTTTTATAATTATAATTACAATTACTATGCTTTACGGTAAATTATGCAAAATTAAAAAAAAATTACAATTGTAATAACTGTAATGACCGTAATTGTATAAAGAAAATTGTATAAAAAAATAACACGGGAGTTCACAAATTACTTTAAAATTCATAAAATAAGGTTTTATAACCATAATTATAATTATTATATTTTATAGTAAATTATGTGTAATTAAAAAAAAATTCACAATTGTGATAATCATAATGATCGCAATTGTATCATTTATATTCGCAATCACGATAAACACAGCGTGATTAAAACCATGATGACAATAATAACCACAATTATATCCTTTATGTCTGCAATTATAATAAATGCAACATGATCTAAAACACATTCGTGACCGTAATTTAAATCCCTGCTTTTAAAAACTTGGAACTTTAAAACCTTACTTAACTTTCTGTTCTTTTTTGGAGTAGGAATCAGCAGGTTGAATTTTTGCTTTTTTACCTATGACATTTTACCTTTGTCTTCAATATTGTTCTCTTATAACCATATTGGTGCTGGCTATATTTTTTTTATTCTTTTGTGTCATTTAAATAAGAACTTCTATACAATTATTTTTATTCTCCTTCTATTGCTTATAGTTGGCTATATTTCTTAAATCTTTTTATTCGAAAGTTCTGTCTTTTGTTCATTCATGCTCTTAAAACAGATTTTCTCCATTTCTTTTGGCTTTGTCAATTGTCTTGTTTACTTTTCCTTGTTCTAAAATAAGCCTATTTCACAAGGTAGTGTTTATAGCTAAATTTTTGGCTAAAATATGAAAAAAAAAATTCTTGAAGTATTCAAAACAATCTAATTAAGCCATTATATTATTATGTCACTTAAATAAGTCTCTCAATTTTTATTTTATTCTATCAAAGCTTTTTACCCATTATAATAATGACATGTTGACATATTTAAAACATATGGATAATGACATAGCAAAAAAAAAAAAATACACATGTAAAATAAGAAATTTTCAAAAAAAGATGGTTTAACAAAAAATTTTATTAACTAATACTATTAGAAATAATTAGAAAAATAATAATATATAAAAGTAATAAAAATGAAATGTCTAAGCTTATGTGAAAATTAATAAAAATTATTAATTATTTAACCATAACAGAAAGTAATTAATAAAATAATATATATAAGTAAAATTAATAAAAAAATCTACATTCATATAAAAATATAAAAATGATTTAAATTTCCTTTTTACTAATTTCCATATAAATATAATATGTTGTTTTATTTAATTTATATATAAATATTATTATATTTATTATATTTATTAAATATAAATATTATTATAATAATAACTCACTATATTTATTAATAAAAATAATATCTATATATAAAATTAATAAAAGAAATATTTATATTTACATGAAAATTAGTAAAAAGGAAATTAAAATTATTTTTACACTTTTTATATGAATGTAGATTTTTTTATTAATTTTTACATATATACATTTCTTTTTTACTAATTGTTTTCGATTTTGGTATCACATAATTAATCATTTTTCTTAATTTTCATATAATTATAGACATTTCCTTTTTTATTAATTTTACATATAAAAATTTAATTTTATTAATAAAATAATGATTGTACTTATATATTTTTTTATTACTTATTTTCGATCATAGTCAAATAATTAATCATTTTTATTAATTTTCACATAAATTTAGATATTTTATTTTTTATTAATTTAATATATTATTATTTTTAATTATGGTATCAATTAATAAAATTTATTATTATACTATTTTTTTTGAAAATTTCTTATTCTTATACACGTGTACATCTTTTTTATGTCATTGTCCACATGTCTTAAAATATACCAATAAATCATTAATATAAAGGTGAAAGGACTTTAATAATAGAAAATAAAAGTTGAGAGGTTTATTTTAGATAACATAAAAGAGTTTGTTAAATTATTTTGAATGTTTTAATGGTTTTTTTTTTTCATATTCTAGCCTAAAATTTTCCATTCTTGCCTTAAGATGGCGTCTTATTGATGACTTCTTTTAGTTTTAACTTGTCATCTCATTCTTTGAATTGTTAACATGTATCACCTATTTTCTATTCTTTAAGTATCTTAGGGATGAAATTCTTCTTGTAGCTTATGGCAAATGTTGAGGATACTATTGGTATTGGCAAGGGAGTTCCAAAGATTTACGCAACCATTGATCTTCAAAGGGCTAAAGTTGGAACAACCTGAACAATAAAAAAAAAATATTTCCAATCCTAGGTGGTATGAATCTTTTCACATTTACTATGCCCATACAGTTTCCAATGTAGTATTCATTGTCAAGGATGACAATCTTATTGGAGCCACTATGATTGGAAGAGCATATGTGCATGTTGAAGATCTCTTAATAGGGGAAAAAGTGGATAGGTAGGTTGAATTCTTGGATGAAGACAAGAATCCCTTAGAAAATATTGCTAAAATCTATGTGAAGCTTTAATATTTTGATTTGAAAAAGGACCGTAATTGGGATCGTGGTATCATAAGTCAAAAATTTCTTGGAGTTCTATAAACATTTTATCCATAAAGACAAGGATGTAAAGTTTCTCTATACCAGGATGCTCATATCCCAGATGGATTTGTTCCTAAAATTCTTCTTGTTGGAGGCAAGTATTTTGAGCCACATTGATGTTGGGAAGATGTTTTTGATGCTATCACCAATTGTAGACATCCATTTGTGTTTGGGCCCGAAGGGCCCGATCAAGCCCAATCGATATTCAGGCCCGATTAGGTCCATTGACATCTAGGCTCGATTAGGCCCATTGACATCCGATTGATTAAACCCATTGATGTTTGGGCCCGATTAGGTCCATTTGTGCCTAGATTCGATCAAGCCCATCAGTACCTGGGTCCAATTAAATAATTTTTTTAATTGTTATTATTATAGTACATTATTATTATTATTGTTATTTTTTTATTTTTCATTTTTTTTTTTTTTCCTTCATTGCTGATTTCCTTTTCTATTCCAATCCATACATGCACAAAGGATAGAATTGGGATTAGAATCTCTTGGTCAAATATAGAATCGAATTGCTGAAATTTTAGACAAAAAATTACGCTGGATAGAATGTAATATCAAGATTCAAGCCTGGGATTAATTCTGTCCATTTTTTTAAGTCGATCTTAGGACTGCCTATAAATTAGATTGATTATAACACCAAAAAACACATAGAAAACTTTTGAAAAAAAGGCCTGAAAAAATTTTATTAGTAAGGGTTTTTGGGATTTGAAAGTTGGTATTCAAGGTTTAATTCATAATTCTGGGTATGATTCTAGGCTTCTTGAGGTGAATTTAACGTTATAAAAGGTTCGAGGAAGGTTTAGAGCTATTTAGGAATTTTTTGGATTTTTTTTGAATTGTTTTTGGGCTTTTTTGGTTTTTTGAAGAACTTTAAATTTTTTAGCGAATTTTTTTTACGAAGGTTGAAGTTTTCGATGAGATTTTGACAAGATTTTTAGAATCTAGCACATTTTCCAAAATCAATGAATTTTTCAATTTTCGATTGAATTTTCTAGCGACATCCCCAAAAATCGATGAGATCCCCATTTTTCAGTTGAATTTATCTATGGATTTTCTACAAAAAGGCAGAGAAAAAATTGGTTAGAAAAAAATAGGGGAAGAGGCTTTTGAGCATAAAAAGCTAGACTTGGCTTATATACCGCCTCTACACGACATCGTTTTTACCATTTAGGATCCACGTGAACTCGACTCAGGATTCGCGTGTTGACCCCGATACCAACTCGACCTAATCTGAGGTTTTCCCTTTCCATTTTATTTTTATTTTTTGATTTTATTTCATTTTGTTTTATTTTTAACCTATTTTCTTTTATTATTTTTTGATTTTTTTTAAAGAAAAAAAAAGAGTTATTTCTACCACTTTTGTTTCTAAAGAGAAAAAAGTAAAAAATAAAGTTCCAAAAAAAAGAGAAAAAGAAAAGAAAAATAATTCTACAACAAAATAAAAAAAATTAAAAAATTCTTTTAATAAAAAAATAAATAAATATATTTTCAAATAAACAAAAATAATTTTTATTCTCTAAATTATTGGAGGATTGCTTTGAAGTGAGCCATACCAAACTATTATGAGGCTTCACTAATTTTTTTGGAATAAAAATTAATAAATCTAACAACGAAGCCTCTTCAGAGTGGGACACTAATCTCTATGAATACATCTGAGGTGAGAGAATTATCCTAGATTGCTACCAAACTATTATGACAATTTTAAGGTTAATTTTCAATATTAAATTATTTGATAAAATCATAAAAATGACCAAGATTTGGATAATTTGAAATCAAATTGGTATTATCATTTGGATGGGCATTGTGAGGGTGTTACAACCTTTCTTATATGTAACGGACTCCCAACCTAACGTCTGTTTCACAAATTAGATTTAATCAAGTGGCCAATTAGACCTAAACCAAAAAAAGATTGGTGGCAACTCCTTTCAACTATGTCTAGCGGTAGGTCCACGGATCTATATGTTATGACAGCTTGGTGACTCCACTGGGGACATTGAGAGTCAAACCAATAAATGACTTCTTATTATCCAAACCTTGCTTAATAAATTTGGAATTATTCCCTTTAATTGCTTATATTTGCTTTATTATTTATTTTCCTTATGTATACCTGTTTATTTGTTTATTCATTTTGCTTAGTTATTTATTTATTGTATATATACTTGTCATTCATTTGCATGTGCATAACATAAGCCCTCCACCCGGGTTCTACCCTTAGGAGAGAGTGAAGTACCTATGCCCTCGTGAGATTTCATATCTCCATATGGTCTTACGAAACACTCCCACTCAAATTGAATCTTTTTCGTTTGTAGCCTATGATGGGTAAGGATCGGGGTGTCTTACTAATCTGTAATAGACCATAATGTAGAGAACAATTTGGGGACCTTTAGAATTAACCAAACTGCATATAGTATACCTTAAGAGCCTAACCATAGATAGAGCCTTGTTCTCCCACCCTTTATAGATAATTCAAAATTTAAGGTTATGTTGTTATCTTACTTACTATGTGATGTTTATTTTATGAAGTGACTAACTAAATCTCTTTATCCTCTTTTGTTTTTTTTCTTTTTGTGCACATTCATAAACATATTTACAGCTTGCATAGTATTCTTGCCCCAAAGCTATTTCAACAAAAACCTTAATGGATTCCACAGAACATTAGGTTTGCACCTCATCTACACCGTTCAAATGTGACTTTCCCATAGATGTGAGGATGGAATTAGAAAATAGGCAACTAAAAGAATGAGACCTAGTCATGTCCCTACATTATTAGAAAAAGTCCACCTACTCCTCAAATATAATGATCTGAAAGGCTTATCAGATATATAAAATAGTATGACCTCTTTAAGGCATGAGGTTTTTTTGTGAGAAGTTTGGGCACATTGCATACCTCATGTTAGTATAGGTAAACTACTCACTTATCAAGGTAATTGTATAATTTTTGGATCCTTTCTACTGATGTTTCATTTTAATGAGGTTGATTTAGTACCAATAATAAAGGTGTACTAAACTCTAGTGGGTATGCATCTACTATATCCAGACAGAATATACATGAATAAACATAAATCAGAAAGTCACAAGAAGCTAGGTCAGATTCTAAGAGTGGGAAAGGAGACTATAGATTCATACATTCGAAAGAAAAGAGATCACAAGGGTATTCCATAAGAGGTTCTCCGAGATTTCATTACCAAGCATCTAGATGATGATTAAGGAATGAATGCATTTACTCTAGCCATATATGGGTTGGTCATTTTTCTCAAGGTCTTACATCACATTAAGATAGAAATGGTAGATTTATTTAAGCAAATTGAAAGGGGGTGTAATCATTCACCAGCTATCTTGGTAGAAACCATCAGATCTCTAAATTTTTATAGGCAGAATAACGAAGCACATTTCATAGGCTACATACCCTTATTATATGTATGGATGAAGAGCAATTTTGAATGCAAGAAAAGTGCTTTTACCAAACTTTATTTCAACACTTAGAGTCTGATTAGGGAATTTTGTCAAAGCACTTAGCCAGAAACAAAGACTTAGAAAGAATGGAAATGTCTGCTACAAGGGTTCACAGCTAGTCAGGTAAAATGATTAGCTCCGTGGATAGAAAGAGAACCTATATTGTATCAATGTAAAATGAGATAGAGGATTCACTTTTAGGTCTATAAGGTTCAACGAGTTATGCACCATTGATGGTAAGGAGACAACATAGAGCTGAACAATTTACTCTTGTAACTTGCAAGCGCACCCTATTTGACTGCTCATATGGGGAGCTTGAAACTTTTTAGAAGATTAATGGCATGATTAAGGCTTGGAAGAAGCCTAAGAGAGTAAGTCCAGGGCCATTCACTGATAGAGTCACTCAGGGATATCTGATTTAGAGAAATAAAAGGGGTCAAAAGATTACATTTATGCCTCATGATCCTCACCTACCAATGGGTCAACAGTTAGACAAAAAACTTTCAGAGTTAAGGCATGAAATGGAAAAAGAGAAACTAAAGTAAAAATTTTGAAGCTGCAGGAAGAGAAAGACCAATGGCAAAATAAAATAAAAAAATTAGAAATCAAAGTCCATAGGATTTTCAAGGAATACAACAAGGCCCAAAAAGTTGTTAAAGAGCAGGATAATACCTTTAAGGAGTTAAAAGAGCTACGAAAGGAGTATAAGAGATTACACATACAAGTACAAGCCAAAGAAATAAACAACACAAAGCTTGCTTATGAGAATGAAGAGTTAAAGAAAGAGCATGCCCAAATAAAAGATGACTTTATAGAGGTTGAGCGAAAGAATCCGATGCTTGCTAATTACATTTTGACTCCAACATTAAAGTTAAATAAACAAAAAAATCATGTCAAAACCCTCACAGAAAGGCACAGAGAGTTATCTTATTAGGTGTGGTATAGTAAAAGATAAGAGTTAGGAAGACAAAGATATATAGAGCGCCTCACAGCTTAGATAGGCAATGCCGTGATCAAAGTAGGTGAGATGACAAAAAGGGCTAAGGCACTGAGAGCTTTGGTTACACAGTAAGGGGGCATGGATAGAGGCTACTAAACTTCATTAAGGAGGCTAAGGACCAATATGAGCAAGTTAGGCATTTCTATAAAGGGACAATACTAGATTTAATGTAAAACAGACTTTTGTGGAATAAATAAAAGTTTTCTTTTGTTGAATTTTTTTTAAGGGGGCAAATATTTTCTTTTCTTTTCTTTTTTGTTCTTTTTTATGCATTTTCATCATTCATTGATTCATTATCATCATTATTGAATCTTTAATTATGATACTAAGGTGAAAGAATAGCTACACATCCATACAATACTCGGGCTCGAGCTAGAAAGATAGAATAGGACAATACAAGTCACCTTGAAAGGATAGAAAAAGCTTAAGAGGCACTAAAGAAAAAGTTGAGCAAGATTCTGGAAGCCTTAGAAAAGGTGAATAGAAAAAAATCGATGGAAGAAGACACTTCATAAGAAGCCACTAAATTAGCATATCCTTCAGGCTTTGGTTGGCAACAAACTTAAATTGCCTCGATATGCCAACCCCAATAGCTAGCTTTTCCAAAGTACAATTACCTAAGAATGATCGATGCACCAGCTCATGAGAATGTCTAAAGTTATGATAATCCTGTCTTTACCGAAAAAATAGTTGAACCCATTCAACTTCTTATTGTAGATAAAGTAAAGAAGAAAGAAAAGCTACAGATAGTTATGCCATTAGAGAGTTCTAAAACTGATCAGGCCATGAGCAGGCTTGAGAAAAGATTAAAAGCTATAAAAAGAATGCATTTTTATAGATTCATGGATGTTGTGGGACTTTGCCTTATACCAGATGTGGTGATGGCACCAAAGTTTAAAATACCAAAGTTTGATAAGTATAACGATACTAAGTGTCCTATCACACATATCACCATGTACTATCATAAATGGTAGCACATGCTAGTAATAAGAAATTGCTTATACATGTGTTTCAAAACAGCTTAATTAGGTCAACAACGAGGTGGTATGTCTAGTTAGATGGGACCTATATAAAGACATAGAAAGATCTAACTAGACCTTTTATTAATTAGTATCACCACATTATTGATATGGCCACTGATTGCCTTTTATTATAAGCAATGGAAAAAAAACATGTGAAACCTTCAAGCAATATGCTTAAAAGTGGTGGGATGTAGCTAATTAAGTACAACCTCTCTTAAAAGAGAAAAAAACTACTGTGTTGTTTGTGAGCACTCTAAAGTTATCATATTATGATAGGATGATCAGAAATGCGACTAAGAACTTCGCTGATATGGTAATTTTAGGAGAGATCATTAAAAATGCCATAAAAATGGTAAGCTTAAAGGATGTGAGTCTTTTAAAAGAGCACTTAAGAAAAAGAAAAGTGAGACTCAAGCTGTGAGTCTTAAAGGGTAGCATTTTAGACATTACTCTCAGCTTACCTACCCTATATACCATCACACAGCAAATAATACTTCTACATCTCCTTACCAATCAACCACCTGACCCTTTTATCCATCTTCATTAAGATCCCTTGCACATCCAATCAGCACCACCAGTAATGCCAAAGACCCACGGATAAGAAAAGACCCACATTTGATCATATACCCATAAGCTACATAGAGCTATATCAAGAGCTCTATAAAAATCATTTAATTACCCATGTTCCTGCTAAGTAGCTTAAACCTCCCTATCTTAAATGGTATGATCCCAATGCTCATTGTGATAGCTATTTTAGAGTAACGAGACACTCTACTAAGAATTATGTGCCTTTCAAGCATATGGTGCAAAGTTTAATCAAGGAAAGGTTGATAAGTTTTGACATTAATGAAAATTCAGCACCCAATGATTGTGGGAATCCCTTGTCTAGTCACACAGTCAATGCTTTGGATGTGAGGGAAAAACATGTAAAAATAAGAGTATAAGAACTTAAGATGTCATTCAACCAGTTGTATAAAGTCTTATGTAAAGCTAAGATGATACAACCAATGGCTCCATGCACTTATGTAGAAGATGCCACCCAAATCAAAGATGTAAGTATCATGGCGAGGCATCAAAACATTCAATCGATGTCTGTAAGCAATTTCATGGTGAAGTTCAAAAATTAATGAACTATTACCAAATAGAGTTATATAAAAAGTCAAGAGCCTCGAAAAAAATTGGGGTGGCTATGACAGACGGGTTGGTGCCAAAACCTAACATTATACGCTACAAAGAGAAACCACAATCAGTTGGGAATAAGTTTGTTCCCAAAATAGTAGCTCTCAAAGTTGTATGCCCATTTTCTTATAAAGATAACAAAATAGTGCCTTGGAGATATGAGTGTGAGGTGATGACTTAGGGGCAGTAAAGGTCAAAAGCTAAAACTACTGATATAACAAGAGTAGAGGGCATAACTAGAAGTGAAAGATGTTATACTCAAGAAACTTTGGAAAAATAAGAAAAAAAGAAAGAAAAGTAAGTTGAACCAGAGACTCTAGAGAAAGATGCCATGAAGTCTGTGCTTAAAAAAAATGCTTGTGAGATTTTGAAACTAGTCAAGCATAGCGAATATTCTGTGGTAGAGTAACTGAATAAAATGCCAGCCAAGATTTCCCTACTATATTAAAATGCCTTGTTGAAAGTATTGAATCAGGCTTATATGGCCTATAATGTATCCATAGAGTATGTGAATCACTTGGTAGGGAATCTAATGGTGCCACACCATATTTCTTTTAGCAATGATAAGATTCTACCTAAAGGTAAAAGGAGCACCAAGGTGTTGCACATCACTGTCAAATGTAAAGCCACATAATAGCTAAGGTCCTTATTGATAATGGATCAACTATTAATATCATGCATGTGTCCATTCTAGTCAAGCTACCCTTTGATATGTCATATATCCAAAATAGTCAGATGGTGGTTCAAGCATTTGATGGGACTAGATGAAAGGTCTTGAGGATGTTGAATTGTCTATACAGATTAGGTTGTGTGTTTTAACATAAAATTTTAGGTCATGGATATCTCCCTATCATATAGCTACTTATTAGAAAGATCGTGGATCCACAAGGCAGGTGTCGTCCCTTTCTCATTATACCAAAAGATCAATCAAATTCAATGTAGAAGGATAATTAGTGATTATGGTTGGAGAAAAAGATCTATTAGTGACCCTAACCCATAAATGCCCTATATGTAAAAGTGACAAAAAAATCATTAGAGTGCTCTTATTGATCTTTTAAACCTGTTAATGTAGTGGGTAAAGGGCTTAAATTCAACCAAATTGCAATCAATCAGATGGTTAACAAATGTTAGAGTATTGGATTTGGCTTGGGCAAAAGCCTTCAAGAAATAAAAAGATTCCTAAGATAGAAGATCATAGCTACAAATCAGGGTTAGGTTATAAGACGAAAAAATTACAGAACAATGGTAAAAAGGTATAAAATGGGCTGATGATCTTCTCTTGATTAAATAAAACTTTCATTCCTAGAGGATACATGTACCAGAGAGTTAAAAAAGACACAAAAGAAGAATCAGAATGGGAGGAAGCTTTTGCTAAGCTATCCATTGATATGGTGGATAAATGAAAGTCAAAATAAGGAAGCTTTAGTTTACCCCTACTCGCTGGATATGAATTACAGAATTGGAGGGTCATCCAAATGCCTATTATTTTCAATCTTTCTTTAATGTAATCACATCTCTTAATTACTTATGCCCAAAAGCATTGGGATGAACTTTTATGTTCGGACCTTTTATGTTTCATTATGTCAATAAAAGTTGAAGCATGTAGTATGTTCATTTCTTTCCATTCCATTCATCAGCCTATCAAAATTTCTTGCTAATATTTCTTATTCTATTAATTTTTAAGTCCCTAAAAGAATGTGAAGGTAATCATGACAATGATCCAGGGTTTAACTTTGAAAACTCAATTAATACGTATGAACTTGATGTTGAGAAATACACTTTATCTCTGGATTTAATGAGGTTATTGAGCAAGAAGATAAATCCATTGAGTCTCATCAAGAAATTATTGAATTGATCAATTTCGATGATGTCAAAAATAAGAAAAAAATCAAGATTGGTACTTTATTCTCAGCGATTGATCGACAGCGATTATAGGATTTGCTCCAAAAGTTTATGGATGTATTTACTTGGTCTTACCAAGATATGCCTAGACTCAGCACTAAAATAGTAGAGCATAGGGTACCATTGAAGCCAGAATACAAACTGGTGCATCAAAAACTAAGATGAATGAAAAAAAATGCTATTGAAAATAAAAAAGAAGTTAAAAAGTAATTTGATGCAAGCTTCTTACAAGTGGCCAAATATCCTGAATGGATGGCTAATATTTTACCTATACCCAGAAAAGATAGAAAGGTGTGAATGTGTATAGACTATAGAGATCTAAATAGAGCTAGCCCTAAAGACAATTTTTCTCTACCTCACATTGGTATTTTGGTGGATAATATAACCCGACATTCGGTATTCTCTTTCATGGATGGATTTTCTGGTTACAATTAGATAAAGATGGCCCAATATGATATGGAAAAGACTACATTTATCACTATGTAAGAAACTTTCTACTACAAAGTTATGCCCTTTGGAATAAAAAATGTTAGGACAACCTATTAAAAGGTCATGGTAACACTCTTTCATGATATGATGCATAGAGAGATTGAAGTGTATGTGGATGATTTGATTACCAAATCTCAAAAAGGAGAGGATCATGTAGTCAATCTCAGAAATTATTTGAAAGGTTAAAAAAGTTCCAACTCAAACTGAATCTAGCCAAATATACATTCGGAGCCAGGTCAGAGAAGTTGTTAGGATTTATAATTAGTGAAAGAAGGATAGAAAAGGATTCAGAAAAAATTTGGGTTATCCAAAATTTATCTTCTCCAAGCACACAAAAAGAGGTTCGAGGCTTTTTGGGCAGATTGAACTATATCTCCCAGTTCATTTCTCAGCTTACTTTTAAAAGTGATCCCATTTTCAAACTCTTTCAGAAAAATAATCCTGAAGAGTGGAATGAACAATGTCAAGAAGCTTTCGATAAGATTAAACAATATTTATCAAATCCTTCAATATTAGCACCCCATATTCTCGAAATACCATTAATTCTATACATAGTGGTACATGAAGGGTCAATGAGATGTATGTTAGGCCAACAAGATGAATTCAGCAAGAAAGAGAGAGCTATTTATTACTAGAGCAAGAAATTCACAGAGTATGAGTCCTGTAGACACCCAATTTGGTCCAGGCCCGGATCAATTGGGCCTGGTCCAAATGGGTAGGCCCACTTTATTTTTTTATTTTTATTTTATATTTTTTCCTTTATATCTTATGTATTTATTATTTATTTATTTATTATTACTATTATTAATATATATTTATTTTTTTATGTTAATATATATTTATTATTACTTAACTATTTATATATTATTATATATTTATTATTTATCTATTTATATATTATAATTTATCTATTATTATTTTTATCTATTAATATTTTGATTTATCTGATTATTTTTTTAATTATCTATTAATATTTTTTATTTTTTTTATTTTTTTTTTTCGGCTGGAGATTGGATTGGTTTAGAGGAATCCCACTGTGAATTGGGATTCAATCAGAGTCCATATTGGATTCAATAATTGAATCCCAATCCAAGGAGGAGTTGGGATTGATCAGAAACTCTTCTGATCAATCCCTATAAATAGACCCATGGATCAAAGGGCTGAAAGATACAAAAAAAGTAGACACTGGCTGAGAAAGAGTACACAATGAAGAAATAGAAGCTTAAAGGGTTTCGCTGTGTTAGAATAGCTCTAGAAATCGGTGGAAATTTTTGAAGAATTTTTTATGAATTTTTTTTTGAATTTTCTGGAAAATTTTCAGATTTTGGTTGAATTTTTCGTCAAAGATTGAATTTTTTGGCAACTATTCCGGCCAAGTTTGAATTTTTTGACCAACTTCCCAGTTTTCGGCAACCATTTCCAGAAATCGATTAGTTTTCTGGTGAACTTTTGACGAAAAACTCAGATTTCGACGAAAATTTCTAAAATTCGACGGGCATTCAACAGGAGTTCTTCGGGGTTTAGAGAGAGGGGAGAGGAAAAAAAGGTAAGAGAGAGAAGAGGAAAAGGGATTCTGAGAAAAAAATCGACCTTCAGCCTTATATACCCTTCCAAAAACAACATTGTTTTTGTCTTAGTAACCTAGATGATACGCGCGTTTTGCCAAGATCCGACCCGACCCGAGTGTCAACCCGCTTTCGACCCACGTGCGACCCGTGTCTCTGAGCGTTAGCCGAGCCAAGCCGACACCCCCGAGTCGAGTCTCTGAGCCATTTTTTCTCTTCAAGCCGAGCCGAGTCGAGCTGTTAGGGGAGCTATTTTCAGGTTTTTTTTTTCGTTTTTCATTTTATTTTTTTATATATTTATTTAATTATTTATTATCATTATTATTATTATTATTATTTATTAGATTAGATTTGTTTAGTACTTTTTACTTTTATTTTCATTTTTTTTAATTTTATTATTTTATTTTCTTTAAGTAAAATTCAAAAAAAAATATTTTTGAGGAAAAGTTGAAAGTATCAATTTTCCTTGAAAATAAGCTTTCTAAAAATTATTTTTGAGGAAAAGTTGAAAGTATCAATTTTTTTGAAAATTAGCTTTCTAAAAAATATTTTTGGGGAAAAAGTTGAAAGTATCAATTTTCCTTGAAAATAAGTTTTTTTCCAAAAAATTATTTTTGAGAAAAAGTTGAAAGTATCAATTTTCCTTGAAAATAAGCTTTCCAAAAAAATATTTTTAGGGAAAAGTTGAAAGTATCAATTTTCCTCGAAATTAAAGTTTTACTAAAAAATATTTTGGGGAGAAGTTGAAAGTATCAATTTTTTCTATACAAAAGTGATCATTTTTCTTTTTTTTTTTTATTTCTTTGGATTTTCTTTAATGTTAAATAATCCGACGATTGAGCCTCTACAAGTGAATAAGTAGTTTTCTTCCATACTCTTGAGGTGAGAGAATTTTTTTAATTTTCTGCTAAAAGTATTAGAGTCAGTTAAGAATAATTTTCAATAGTTAATTACTTGGTAAATTTTTAAAACTTATTGGATAATACAAAATTAAACTGGTACCATCTTTTGATGGGCGTTGTGAGGGTGCTATAACCTTCTTCACACGTAATCAAACTCTCGAACCCTGTTCTAGTTAGTAGATCCGAACCTATTCTTTTAAGGATCCTTAAACTTAGGTGTTCCCTGAAAGGATAGATTCCTTAGGTGGCCAATCGCACCTAGATAAAAAAGATTGGTGGCAACTCCCTTAAGTCCATGTCTAGCAATGGATCCCTGAATCTAGACGTTATGACAGCTTGGTAACTTCACTGGGGATACCTGAGAGTCAGGCCAGCAAATAAATTTGTGTTATCTAAAAGCCTAATAAAATTGAACCTTGTTGTATATATTTTATTTATTCATTCATGTTTATTTACTTTATTAATTATGTCATTCATATGCATGTGCATAACATGAGCTCTATACCTGAGCTCTGTCTCTCTAGGAGGGAGTAAAGTACTTATTGCTTTCGTGAGGTCTAATACCTCCGTAGTGGCTAGCGAAATACTCCCACTCAAATTGAACATTTTTCACTTGTAGCCTATAATGGGTGAGGATTAGGGTGCCTTACTAGTCTGTGATAGACAATGATGTAAGGAGTAATTTGGGAACCTTTAGACTTTAACCTTAAACCACATATAGTGAACCCTAAGAGTGCCTAACCTATAGATAGAGCCATCACTCTTCCCTTTTAGAATTGACCAAAAGTATAAGATTCATTCCTCTTATTCTGTGTGATGTTTTAATTTACTTAGTTATTTTTTTTTCTGGGTATACTAACTTTTTTCTCATTCTTCTGCATTGGTTCATGCTCATATCATACAGTTGCATAAAGAACATTTGCTTGAAAGACAATCTTCAACAAAAATTTTTCATGGACTTCACAGAATGACTAGTTTATTCTTCGTTTGTATTAGCACCTTGTGAGATACCCAACGAAGTAAGGGTCCAGTCAGAAAAGATTCAACTGAAGATAGGGGATTGTTTACCAATCGGATGTGATTCTACTTTGTCTCAAGAAACATCTATCCTTTTCAAACAGAATAATCTAGAGGATTTGATTAATATCTGAAAAAAGATGAGTCCGTCAAGACAGGAGCAGTTCTGCCAAAGACACGGGTATATAGCACACCTTTTAGTAGTAGTGGTCGATGATCAACTAATTAGAGCTATAGCACAATTCTGGGATCCTGCATACAAGTGTTTCATCTTTAATGAAATTGATATGACTCCAACCATCGAAGAATATTCAATTTTATTGGGTTTGCACCTCAAGGCTCCTGATAAGATATATGTCAAGAAACACAAGTCAGGATTTCGTAAGGGTTTAGCTCAACTCATGGGGATAGACAAAGAAGTTATGGATTCTTATACAAAAAAAAAATAAGAATAGGTTTACTTACCTTGAAAGTTCTTTCATGAGTTTCTAGTGCAACATGCCAATGAAGAATGGAGGTTAGATATATTTGCCTTAGCCATATATAAAATGGTGATCTTCTCAAAGGTTTTGGGTTATATTGAGATAGTGGTGGTTGACTTCATCGAGAGTGTGATCAATGACTGTAATCCTTTAATAGTAATATTAGTAGAGACTATTAGATATTTGAGTTACTATCGTTGGAATGGAAGACGTTTTATAGGTTGCATACAGTTATTATACTTATAGATGAAAAACCATTTCGAATGGGAAAATGATGCTTTCTCAAAGCTTTATATTTGTAATCGAGCTTCGATCAAGGAATTCTGTGAAAGTGGGTGGTCAGAACGAAAGTCTAAAAAGGAATGGATAACTTTTTTACAAAAGTTGACTAGTGTCGATGTAAGATGGTTGGCCCCATAGATGAATCGTGAACCTATGTTATACCAATGTAGGGATAATACAGTGGTCCCACTTCTGGGTTTATGGAGAGCGACAAATTATGCACCACTCATATTGAAAAGGCAGTTTGGGGTAGAACAATTAATTCCTATGACTTATGGGCTTCATCGGTTAGATTTCTCTTATAGTGAGCCAAAAGTATTTCAGATGATGAATGAGATGATTAAAGTATGGAAAAATCCTCGAAGAGTGAGTCCTGGACTGTTTATTGATAAAATCACTCCAGGGCATTTGGTTTGGAGAGCAAAATGAAGATAAAAAATGGTATTCACTTATGAAAGCTTTCAACCACCAACAGAAGAAAAACTTAAAGAGACACTGTCAGAATTAAAACTTGCAACAAAAAAATTTGAGTCTGAAAAGGGTAAGTTAAAGTAAAAAATCTAGAAGCTTCAAGAAGAAAAAGACCAGTGGAAAGATAGAGCTGAAAGTCATGAAGCTAGAGTTCACAAGATCACTAGAGAACGTGATACAACTATTGAAGACTTGACAGAGCTACACCAAAAACATAAAAGGTTATGTGTGAGAGAAAGGGCCAAAGAAATAACCATTGTTCAGTTGACTGATGAGAATGCAAGATTGAAGCAAGAGTACATTGAATTAGAAGAAAAAAGTACCTAAATATAGATAGAGAATAACATGTTAAATAGTTATCTAAGCAGGCTAAGATAAAAGTTGAATGAACAAGAAGGCCACATTGCTGCATTGGTTAGGGAGCATAGAGAGTTATCATACCAAGTCTGGTATGGTAAAAGAGAGAACTTAGGAAGATAAAAATACATTGAGCATCTAACGACCCAAATTTATAAAAGGGTATGCAAGGCAAGAGAGATGGTGGAGGAGGCAGAGACATTGAAACAAGTGGTGGCCCCAGTAGGAAAACATGGACAGCGTCTGTTGAACTTCATCGAAGAAGCCAAGGCCCCCAGTATGAACAGATTAAACAATTTTATGGTTATAACTTTAGGATGATAAACTTAATGTAAATAAAAGTTTTTTTGGAATAAATGAAATCTTTTAGTTGAATATCATCTTTAAGGCAAATGTTCTTTGCATACATGCATTTTTCATTCATTACATTCTCATTCATTACACTTAACAAAGTAACCATGTGATAGTCATGCAAATTTACTAATTCTAAGATATGGTACTCAAGATTCAAGGATAGCTTCATCTAACGAGAACCCTATCCATCAATACAACATAAGATCCAGAGCCAGACAAATGGAGCAGAAAAATTCTCACAGATTTGAAAAGATAGAAAAAGCACAATAAAAGATTGAAAATGAGTTGAGCAAGATTCTAATGCTTTCAATAAGCTTAACAAAGGAAAAAGAGTAGAAGAAAACACAAGCCAACAAGTTCCCCTATTGCAAGAAGTGGCTGACCCTTTGTATCCTTCAGGTTTTAGCCCACCTCAAACCTAGTCTACACAAGAAGTTTCACCACAACACTTCACATATCCTACATATCCAAGAACGCCATCAGCCTCTAATCCAGGGCATTACCATAGCTATGTAAATCCTATCTTTACTGAAAGGGCAGAAGAATCTATTCCTGATCTAGATGATTTGAAAAAGAAAGAGAAAGAAAAAGCAAAAGCGGTGGAGTCTTAGGGAGATCTAAAGATTAGTATGCTTGAACAAAGTTACGGGCAGTAGAGGGGATTGAATTTTATGGCTCTATTGATGCTGCTAGGCTGTGCTTAGTTTCAGATGTAGTCATTCCGCTAAAGTTTAAAGTACCAAAATTTGAAAAATATGATGGTACGAAGTATCTCAAAACCCACATCACCATGTATTGTCAGAATGTGGCAGCCCATGCTCATGATGAAAAACTTTTGATGCATGTCTTTTAGGATAGCCTTACAGGCTCTGTTGCCAGGTGGTATGTTCAGCTGGATAGAACCCGCATTCACTCTTAGAGCGATATGGCTCATGACTTCATCAGTCAATATCGACATATTATCGATTTGGCTCCTGATCGTTTATCATTACAAAACCTAAAAAAAAAGGTAAATGAGTCTTTTAAGGAATATGCCCAAAGATGGAGAGATAGCTTTCAAGTACAACCTCCTCTGACTGAAAAAGAGACTATAGTGTTATTTGTTAGCACTTTGAAACCTTTCTATTATGAAAAGATGATAGGGAATGCAACAAAAAATTTTACTGATATGGTAATTTCGAGAGAAATTATCAAAAGTGCCATCAAGAATGGCAAGCTGGAAGGAAGTGAAGCATCTAGCAAGAGAGTCCCGAAGAAGAAAGAGATTAAAGCTCAGGCTGTGAGCTTTGATAGATAGTAATTTAGGGATTATTAACCCTACTCACCATAATGATACTTTCCATATTACCTTACTGTAAATAACACTTTCCTTTACTCATACCAACCATTTGTACAGTCACCTTATCCCCAAACATATCAACCTCATCCTAGGCCTCAGAATACCGTATATAGTTCTAACACTCAGCCTACCCCAAAACCCCAAACTCGTCCAGCTAATCCAATTGGTGGTTCACGAGAGCAACAAACTACTCGTGAAAAATCTGTATTTGACCCAATCCTAATTACTTATACAGAACTATATAGGGAGCTTTACAATAGTCATTTGATTACTCCTAGTAAGTTAGAACCCTTCAAGCCACCTTACCCTAAGTGGTACGATCCCACAGCCCATTGTGACTATCACTATGGGATTGCTGGTCATTCCATCAAAAATTACACCACCCTGAAACATAAAGTGTAACGGTTGATCAAAATAGAATAATTTACTTTGATATAGGAGGAGTGATTACATCGAATGTTAGTGGCAATCCCTTGCCAAATCATAATGTGAATGCTCTATGTGAAAAACAAAAGCATCATGTGAAAAAAAAAGAAGTGATAGATATTAAGATACCTCTTAGTCAGTTGTTTGATATTTTTATAAAAAGCTGACATGATACAACTAGTGAGTCCACACAATTATCATGGAGTATATATAGCTGGCACTATTTGTAAATATCATAGTGGGGTAATAGGTCACTTTATTGAAAGTTGTGAACAGTTTCACCAAGAGGTACAAAAACTCTTGAATTCATACCAGATGGAGGTCTATGAAAATAAAGAAAACTTAAAAAATATTGAGGTATCCAGACTGATAAGCCTGCAAAGCTGTTTCTAAGGCCAGTGACAATTCATTGTGGGAACAAGCTAAAGTCAATCATAGACAAACTCATTCCCCGGTCGGTAACTTTTAAAGTTCTAACTCTTTTTTCATACAAAGATGATAAAGTTATACCTTAAAAATATGGTTGTGATACAGTAGTTCAGGGGCAAGAAGAAGATGTCTCTAAAGCTGACGCTTCTAATATAACTGGTGTAGGAGATATTACCCGAAGTGAAAAGTGCTACACTCCAGAAATGTTGGAGAAGGCTCAAAGAGAGAAGGCCAAGAAAAAAGAAGAACGGAATAACCTTGAAGTAGAACCTGAAGAAGATCGCCCGAAGTCGATGTCAGAAAAAGAGGTTTGTGAATTTTTGAAGCTGGTAAAACATAGCAAATATTCAGTTGTTGAACAGTTGAATAAAATACCAGCTCGAATCTTATTACTATCACTGCTGTTAAACTCAGAGCCATACCGAAATGCCCTGTTGAAAGTATTGAACCAGGCATATATGGCACATAATGTATCTGTTGAATATATGAACCATTTGGCTAGAAATCTAGTCATGTCGAATCATATTTCGTTCAGCGATGATGAGATTCCCTTGGAGGTAAAAGGAAATGCCAAGGCTCTGCATATCACGGTCAAGTGTAAAAGCCATATCATAGCTAAGATCCTTATTGATAATGGCTCTGCTATTAATGTCATGCCTATGTCAACTTTGGTGAGGCTACCCATTGATTACTTTCATATAAAGGACAGTCAGATGATTGTGAGAGCTTTTGATGGGACTAGAAGAAAAGTCTTAAAGGATATCGAGATGCCCTTACAAATTAAGCCATGCACTTTTAATTTGAAGTTTCAAGTGATGGATATCTTTCCATCCTACAGCTGTCTATTAGAAAGGCCATGGATTCACATGGCAGGAGCTATGCCCTCTACCTTGCACCAAAAAATCAAGTTTAATGTAAAAGGTCAACTAGTAGTGATAGTTAGGAAGAAAGACATGCTAGTGACCCAACCATTGAATACTCCGTATGTAAAGGCTATCGAAAAAGCATTAGAATGCTCATACCGATCTTTTGAGCTAGTTAATTCTGTAGGTGAAGGATTTAAAAATCAATCTTTTTCAAGGATAGTGATGAGCCAAGTCATAAATAAGGGTTGGTATCCAAGATCAAGGCTGGGCAAGAACTTACAAGGAATAAAATAACCTCCGACAGTGATAGATAATAGTGAAAAGGTAGGTCTGGACTATGAGGTAGCAGAATGAGAGATCAAAAAAAGGTCGGTAGGAAAAATAGTAAGACTAATACTCATCCCACACCTGTATGAGACTTTCAAACCTAGAGAATTCATGTACCCAGATACAGAAAAAAATATGGAAAAAGTTTTTACCCAGTTAACCATTAATGCTATTGAAGATGAAGTGGGGCTTAATCAAGAGGGGTGGGTTCGCCTTTGTCCACTAGATTATGAGCTGAATAATTGGAGTGCCATTGAGATGCCTGTGACTTTTGAAACTAATACAATGTAATTGTAATATCCCAATAGCTATTGCCCACGGCATTGAGGTGATCTTTCTTATTTGGGCCATCTATCTTTTATTATTTTTAATAAAAATTAGAAAAGATGCATTTTCATTCATTTCTTTTTGTGGCTTCATTATTTTTATCTTTCCAAACACATCTTACCAACATATCCCATTTCATTTAATTTCAGGTCCTTAAATGAACATGAAGATAATTATGATAACAATCAAGAGGTTAGTTTTGAGAATTCAGTTAACACTAATGAACTTAACAATGAAGAGAATTTTGAGGAATACGTTATGCCTCCGAACCTAATGAGATTGATTGAATAAGAAAATAAACCAATAGAGCCTCATCAGGAGATAGTTGATTTTGTGAATCTGAGAGATGAAGAGAATAAGAAAAATGTCAGAATTGGCACTTCACTTTCATCAGGAGATAGACAACGATTGGTAGACCTACTTCGAGAATTCGTAAATGTATTTGCTTGGTCTTACCAGGATATGCCAAGGCTGAGCACAGAGATAGTGGAGCACAGATTACCCTTAAAGCCAGAATGTAAACCAGTTTAGCAAAAACTGAGATGAATGAAGCTTGAAATGTTACTAAAGATAAAAAAAAAGGTGAAAAAACAATTTGATACAGGTTTTTTACAAGTGGCTAAGTATCCAGAGTAGGTAGCCAATATAGTACCAATTTTTAAGAAAGATAGAAAGGTACGAATATGTGTAAACTATCATGATTTGAATAAGGCTAGTCCAAAAGATAACTTTTCTTTACCTCATATCGACACACTGGTAGATAACACGGCTAGACATTCAATTTTCTCCTTTATGGATGGTTTCTCAAGGTATAATCAGATAAAAATAGTTGTAGATGATATGAAAAAGACCACTCTTGTGACTATGTGAGAACCTTTTGCTACAAAGTCATGCCTTTTGGGTTAAAGAATGTTGGGGTAACATATCAAAGGGCTATGGTAACATTCTTCCATGACATGATGCACAAAGAGATCGAGGTGTATGTAGACGATATGATTGTAAAATCTTGTGAGGATAAAGATCATGTCACCAGCCTCAGAAAGTTATTTGAGTGATTGAAAAGGTTTCAACACAAGTTAAACCCAACCAAGTGCACCTTTGGGGTAAAGTCAGGGAAGTTACTAGGCTTTGTGGTCAGTAAAAAAGGAATTAAAGTCGATCCAGATAAGATACGGGCTATTTAGAATTTGTCACCTCCGAGTACACTAAAGGAAGTTTGAGGTTTTCAGAGAAGATTGAATTACATTTCTCGATTTATCTCTCAGCTTACCTACAAATGTGATCCCATATTTAAGCTTCTCCATAAAAATAATCCTGAAAAATGAAATAAAGAATGTCAAGTGGCTTTTGATAAAATTAAGCAATACTTGTCAAACCCTCCAATGTTGGTGCCACCTGTTCCAGGGAAACCTTTAATTCTATACTTGACAGTATGTGAAAATTCAATGGGATGTGTACTGGGGCAATAAGATGAGTCTAGCCGAAAAGAGAGAGCTATTTACTATCTGAGTAAAAAGTTCACAGAGTACGAATCCAAGTATTCTTCATTGGAGAAAATGTGTTGTGCATTAGCATGGACTGCCAAAAGACTCAGATAGTATATGCTCTATCATACCACATGGCTCATAGCAAAACTGGATCCAATTAAATATATCTTCTAGAAGCCTTCTTTGTTTAAAAGAATTGCTAGATGGCAAGTAATGCTCTCGGAGTATGATATTATATATGTGAGTCAAAAGGCAATAAAAGAGGGCGTTATAGCAAAGTTTCTTACAGATCGTGCTACTGAAGAGTATAAACCAATGAAGTTGAAATTCCCTGATGAAGACCTAATGATTAATTCTCAACTGGAGAAAGGGGAGCATGGAAAAAAGTGTTGGAGAATGTATTTTGATGAATCTGCCAATGCCTTAAGACATGGAATTGGGGTAATTCCGATCTCTCCAAAAGAATAATACTGCCCTGTAACAGTAATGTTAAATTTTAATTATACAAATAACATTACTGAATATGAGGCATATGTCATAGGCTTACAAGCTACTATAGATAGAAGAGTGAAAGCACTAAAAGTGTTTGGAGACTCAGCTCTAGTTATATATCAGTTGAAAGGAGAATAGGAGACGAGAGATTCAAAACTCATTTCATATCATAAGTATATTCTAGAGTTGATGAAACAATTTGAAGATATCCAGTTTGACCACTTACCTCGAGAAGAGAATCTGATTATCGATGCCTTGGTTACTCTGGCTGCAATGATTCGAATTAATGACAATACTGACATTCAGCCCATCAGGCTAGATGTTAAGGATATGCTAGCTCATTGTTTCAATGTAGAAGAAGAAGAAGATGGGAAGCCCTGATATTATGATATCTTATAGTATATTAAAGATCAGTAATACCTAGTTCAAGCAACAAAAAATGATAAAAAAGGTCATCTAAAGATTGGCTATGAGCTTTTTTCTGGATGGGGATGTTCTGTACAAAAAAGTCAGGATCAAGTATTATTAAGGTGCGTGAGTAAGGCTGAAGTAAAGAAAATCATTGAAGAAGTGTATGATGGAATATGTGGGGTACATACCAGTGGACATATGATGATGAGATAGATTATGAGAGTAAGATATTATTGGTTAACAATAGAGAGTGATTGCATTAACTATGCTCGAAAGTGTCATAAATACCAGATATACTGATAAGATCCATGCTCTGCCATTTGTTTTACATGTTATGGTACCACCTTGGCCATTCTCAATGTGGGGCATGGATGTCATTGGTCTTATCACCCCAAAGGCTTCTAACGGGCATAGATTTATTTTTGTGATGATAGATTACTTCACAAAATGGGTAGAGGTAGCATCATATGCAAGTGTAACACGATCTGTGATTTATAAGTTCATAAAGAGAGAGATCATCTGTAGATATGGACTTTCAGATAGAATTATTTCAGACAATGTCAAGAATCTAAATAGTAAGATGATACAAGAAATATATGCTCAATACAAGATCAAGCATCATAACTCGATATCATATCATCCGAAAATAAATGGGGTAGTTGAAGCAGCCAACAAGAACATAAAAAGAATTTTAGAAAAGATGATCGAGACTTATAAAGATTGGCATGAGAGTTACCATTTGCACTGCATGCATATCAAACATCAGTGCGTACCTCTACTGGGGTAATCCCATTTTCTTTGGTTTATGGGATAAAAGCTGTATTATCAGTAGAAGTAGAGATCCCCTCCTTGAGGGTTCTAAAAGAAGTTGAGTTGGAAGAAGTTGAATGGATTTGAGAACGTTATGAATAGTTAAATTTCATAGAAAAAATAGATTAACTGTACTGTGTCATGGTCAGCTATATTAAAGAAGAATGATGAGGGCTCATGATAAGAAAATTTGACCCCGTTACTTTCGAGAAAGAGAGTTGGTCTTGAAGAGAATCTTCCCAATCCAATACGATAGTAAAAATAAAATGGACTTCGAATTGGGAAGGGTCGTGTGTGGTGAAACGGGCTTTCTTGGGTAGAGTGTTGATACTGACTAAGATGGATGGAAATGATTTACCCCATTCTATAAATTCTGATGCTGTGAAGAAATACAATACTTAAAAAAGGAAAAAATGAAAAAAAAAATGAAAAAAAAGTGAATAAAAAAGAAAGACTTAAGGCAAAAACCCTAAAAGTGCGGTTTGAGTCATAGGGGGTTTATCTAAGTTGAAAACCTGAAAAGACAGCTTAGATAAGGAGAATACAGCATCAAATTTGAAAATTCGTTAGCATGGAGACTAGTAAATTCAGAGGAGCTCTAAGTTGTTAAATACATCAGATGACTGAGTTTTCAAAAAAACCTTTAGATGTGTTATCATGATTATCCGATTGTCCATTTTTGGGCTTTGTCCCCCATACCTATCCTTGTAATTCTTCTTTGGCCAAAGTTTACTAACATTTTGTTAATAAAAGACATTTTATTTCACTCTTTGTGTCTTTTTTTTTTTGTGATTGTTTCTCAACCATTCTTATTCTTTTCTTCTTAATACCCAACAATGGAAAAAATATGCAAATGCATTCTTACTTTTTGAGTTTGAAATAATGATTGATGAATGAATAATAACATGAAAGATTTTTGCATTACATTGAAAAAGTCAAGAGTAATAAAGGCAGAATCGAGATGTTCAGTCCTTGATAAGGTCATTGAATTTGGAAAAAAATTTCATACAGGAAGAATGTGAGTGGAAGAGATGATTGAGAGCTACACTGGCTCGATCTTAGAAGAGCAACGTAATTAGGTCTTTGAAGAATCAAGGGTTCGGGACCCAAGAAAAGAGCTTGAAAAACTTGAGTACCACAATTGAATAGGAGTTAATTAGCCAACATTTGCATAACATGCATTGAATTTTATATGCATTGCATAGCATATAGTACATAAATTCAAGAAGTAGGAGTATTCCAAATCCCACATGGAGAAAACAGATGTAAAGACATTTTTAAATTTGAGAAAAAGCTTGTTAGGTAAGTTCCTATTCCTTGAAATATGATGTCTCTTGGTATCAGGGTTGATTTATAATACCTTTGGGCATAATCCCCTGAAATTCCTTCAAACACGATTTTCAACTCCTTTGGACATGATTGTCAAGGAGCAATTTATTTTCCAAAATTGTGATACCTTTGATTAGAGGAGCTATTTATTTTTCAAAGTTGTAAGCCTCTGATTAGATGAGCCATTTATTTTTCAAAAGTTGTCAAGCCTCTGATTAAAGGGGCACTGTTTATGTTTTTCAAAGTCGTTAAGCCTCTAATTATAGGAGCTTTATTCATTTTTAAAATCGTTGAGCCTTTGATTAGAGGAGCATTGTTTATATTTTTCAAAGTCGTTGAGCCTCTGCTTAGAGGAGTTTTGATCAAATCTTAAACACAAAAAAATGAAAAGAAAAAAAATACGTCAAGTTGAGTCTTAAATGGGTGTCTACGTCTTTGCGCAATTTTTATTTCACAAAAAATGTGCAAAGAGGGACAGCTGTAGACACCCAATTTGGTCCAGGCCCGGATCAATTGGGCCTGGTCCAAATGGGTAGGCCCACTTTATTTTTTTATTTTTTATTTTTTTATTTTTATTTTTATTTTATATTTTATATTTTTTTCTTTTATATCTTATGTATTTATTATTTATTTATTTATTATTACTATTTATTAATATATATATTTATTATTTATTTATTTATATATTATAATTTATCTATTATTATTTTTATCTGTTAATATTTTGATTTATCTTATTATTTTCTTTAATTATCTATTAATATTTTTTATTTGATTTTTTATTTTTTTTTTGCTGGAGATTGGATTGGTTTGGAGGAATCTCACCGTGAATTGGGATTCAATCAGAGTCCATATTGGATTCAATGATGGAATCCTAATCTAAAGAGGAGTTGGGATTGATCAGAAACTCTTCTGATCAATCCCTATAAATAGACCCACGGATCAAAGGGCTAAAAGACACAGAAAAAGCAGACATTGGCTGAGAAAGAGTACACAATGAAGAAATAGAAGCTTAAAAGGGTTTTGGTGCGTTAGAATAGCTCTAGGAATCGGTAAGAAATTTTTAGAGAATTTTTTACAAATTTTTTCTAGAATTTTTGGAAAATTTCCAGATTTCGGTTAAATTTTTCAGCAAAGATTGAATTTTTTGGTGACTATTCCGATCAAGTTTGAATTTTTTGGCCAACTTCCCAGTTTCCGACAACCATTTCTAGAAATCGATCAATTTTTTGGTGAACTTCCGATGAAAAACCCAGATTCCAACGAAAATTTCCAGAATCTGACGGGCATTCAATCGGAGTTCTTCGAGGTTTAAAGATAAGGGAGAGGAAAAGAAGGGAAGAGAGAGAAGAGGAAAAGGGATTCTAAGAAAAAACTGACCTTCAGTCTTATATACCTTCCCCAAAACGACGTCGTTTTTACGTTACTAACTTAGAGGATCTGCGTGTTTTGCTAAGATCCGACCCGACCCGAGCACCAACCCGTTTTCGACCCGTGTCTGCGAGCCGTTAGGCGAGCCGTTTCCAGGTGTTTTTTTTTCATTTTTTATTTTATTTTTTTATATATTTATTTAATTATTTATTATCATTATTATTATTATTATTGATTATATTAGATTTGTTTAGTACTTTTTATTTTTATTTTATTTTTTTATTTTTTATTTTCATTTTTTTTATTTTATTATTTTATTTTCTTTAAGTAAAATTCAAAAAAATATATTATTGAGAAAAAGTTGAAAGTATCAATTTTCCTTGAAAATAAGCTTTCTAAAAAATATTTTTAGGAAAAAGTTGAAAGTATCAATTTTTCTTGAAAATAAGTTTTTTTCTAAAAAATTATTTTTGAGGAAAAGTTTAAAGTATCAATTTTCCTTGAAAATAAGCTTTCTAAAACATTTTTTTGGAGAAAAGTTGAAAGTATCAATTTTTCTTGAAATTAAAGTTTTAGTAAAAAATATTTTGGGAAGAAGTTGAAAGTATCAATTTTTCCTATACAAAAACG
The DNA here is from genome assembly GCF_002303985.1 of Durio zibethinus. The sequence goes on along the minus strand of NW_019168015.1, from coordinate 7,084,067 downwards.
ATCATTTTTCTTTTCCTTTTTTATTTCTTTGAATTTTCTTTAATGTTAAATAATCTGACAATAGAGCCTCTGCAAGTGAAACAGTAGTTTTCTTGCATACTCTTGAGATGAGAGAATTTTTTTAATTTTTTGCTAAAAGTATTAGAGTTAATTGAGAATAATTTCCAATAGTTAATTACTTGATAAATTTTTAAGGCTTATTGGATAACATAAAATTAAGTTGGTACCATCTTTTGATGGGTGTTGTGAGGGTGTTATAACCTTCCTCACACGTAACCGAACTCTAAAACCCTGTTCTGGTTAGTAGACCCGAACCTATTCTTTGAGGGACCCTTAAACTTAGGTGTTCCCTGAAAGGATAGATTCCTTAGGTGACCAATCACACTTAGATAAAAAAGATTGGTGGCGACTCCCTTAAGTTCATGTCTAGCGATGAATCCCCGGATCTAGACATTATGACAAGTCCAAGTATTCATCACTCGAGAAAATGTGTTGTGTCTTAACTTGGACAGCTAAAAGGCTCAGGCAATACATGCTCTATCACACAACTTGGCTTATAACTAAATTGGATCCCATCAAATACATCTTCGAGAAATCATCACTATCAAGAAGAATCGTAAAATGACAGGTGATACTTTTTGAATATGACATAGTATATGTGAGTCAAAAAATAATTAAAGAAATGTCATTTTTTAATTCTTGGTAGACAAGGTCGCTAATGATTATAAGCCTATGAAGCTTGATTTTTTGGATAAGAAACTAATGGCCATATCAGAGTTAGAAGAAGATGATGAGGAGAAAGATTTATGGAGGATATATTTCGATAGGGCTACCAATTCCATAGGACACGAGGTTGGAGCAGCTTTAATATCTCCAACGGAGCACTACTATCATGTTATAGTAAGATTGAACTTCAATTGCACCAATAATGTAGTCGAATATAAGGTTTATGTTATGGGGCTGCATGCTGCTTTGGACAGAAAAGTTGAAACATTAAGGGTATTTGGGGACTCAACTCTAGTCATTAATCAACTAAAAGGTGAATGGGAAATAAAGGATTCAAAACTCATCCTCTATCACTAATACATCTTAAAGCTATGTAAATAATTCAAAGCAATTCAATTTGAACACTTGCCTCATGAAGAAAATCAGATTGCAAATATCTTGGCTAACTTGGTTGCAATGGTACGGATCGACGATACTGCTAAAATTTAACCTATTAAATTAGATATCAAAGACATGCCAATGTATTGTGCCAACTTGGAAAAGGAAAAAAATGGCCACCCCTGGTATCATGATATTATGTGATATCTAAAGAATCAGCAATACCCAAATCAAGCAACAGAAAATGATAAGAGAATCTTGAGAAAGTTGGCTATGAGATTTTTTCTGGATGGAGAAATTATGTACAAACGAGGTAAAAATCAAGTGTTATTACACTATTTAGGCCTTCTAAGGCCAAAAAGATTATTAAAGGAAGTTCACAATGGCACATATGGAGCATATTCAAATGGGTATATATTGGTAAGACAAGATATGTGGATTGGATATTACTAGTTGACAATGAAAAAAGATTGCATCAATTATGCTAAAAAATACCACAAATGCCAAATTTATGCTGATAAAATTCATACTCCGCCCAATGCTTTACATGTTATAACACTACCTTGGCCATTTTTTATGTGAGGGATGGATGCCATTAGGCCTATCACACCAAAGGCCTCAAACATGAATAGATTCATTTTTGTGATGATTGATTACTTTACTAAATGCATTGAAGTTGCCTCTTTCACAACTATGACTAGATTAATGGTCTGTAAATTCATCAAAAAAAATAATTTACAGATACAAGCTTTCAGAAAGAATCATATCAGATAATGCAAAGAATTTAAATAACAAAATGATACAAAAAGTATGTGTTTAGTTTAAGATCAAACACCATAATTCAGCTCCATATCATTCAAAAATGAATGGCACAGTGGAAGTTGCAAATAAGAACATCAAAAAGATTTTGGAAAAGATGACTAAAACATACAAAAACTAGCATTAAAAATTACCTTTTGTTCTACATGCATATTGAACTTTTGTGTACACCTCTATTGGAGCAACTCTTTTTTCCTTTATTTATGTGAAGGAAGCTGTATTGTTAGTAAAAGTAAAAATCATATCGCTAAGAGTTCTAAAGAAAGTGAGATTAGAAGAAGCTGAATGGATTCATGAGTACTATGAGCAATTGAATTTTATTAAGAAAAAGAGATTGATGGCACTATGCCATGACCAATTGTATTAAAGAATAATAATGAGAGCTCATGACAAAAAGGTTAGACCTCATCAATTTCGAGAGAAAAAATTGGTATTGAAAAAAATTCTCCCAAGTCAGCATGATGATAGGGGAAAATAGATTCTGAATTGGGAAGAACCATATGTTGTAAAAAAAGCCATTTTAGGATGAGCCTTAATCTTGTCAGAAATGGATGAAAATGAACTTTCAGCCCTATTAATTTTGATACAGTGAAGAAGTACTTTGCTTGATTTAAAAAAAAAGTTCAAGTTGAAAACTCGAAAGGGCGGCTTGAAGTCCAAAAAAGAAAAAAAAAGAGTTCAAGTTGAAAACTCAAAAGGGCCACTTGGATCCAAAGAAAGAGGTTCGGGTTGAAACCCTGAAAGGTAGCTTGAATTGAATTGAATTGAATATGGCATCACTTGGAAGGCATACCAGGGATAGTGAATTCCAAAAAGCTTTGAAGTGTCGGGGCATTAAGTTTTGGTTGAGTTTTTGAAGGAAATCCAAGATTTGTTGTCAAGGTTATCTAATCATTTATCTTAGGCATTGTTACCTTAAATAGACACTCCTAAATACTCTCTTTTTATCTCTACATCATCATTGGTAATTTATTGTTTATCCCAGTAAGTGAAAGTCATTTTATTATTCTTTTAGTTCTATACACTGCCAATATATTTGTTCTTTTTCTTTATACCTTACCATGAATAGAAGAAGTGCATAATTTGCATCCTCCACTTTGAAATTAGGATAATGGTTAATAATTGAATGAAGTCATAAAAAATTGTGATTACTTTAAAAGATTAAATGAGACAAAGACCAAAGATGAGCTCCTTCCAAATATGAGCAAAATAGTTTTCATAGCTCTCTTGAAGATAAAAATACTTATTCAGGATGATGAAAGATGGTTTCTTTGCCAAAAATGTGCATTCAGGTTGGTGAAAGATGGTTTCTTTGCGAAAAACATGCATTCAAGATGGTTTCTATGCTAAAATGTGTAGTGAAGATAAATATTCAAGGTAAAAAAAGATGGTTTCTTTGCTAAAGAGGTGTAGAAATAAGAATGCGGAGGCCTCAGTACCACATTTGATGTTTCATTTGCATTCTAGATAGGATATGCACTTACATTATTCACTCACTTGATCTTGGCTCAGTTCGGATCATTTCTTATGATTATTGGTTTTGTCCCGATCATTATTATCGACTTCAACTCGATCCTAATCACTTTGTTTTGACTCATGATTTTATCTTGGTTATATGATTCGTGATTTCATCTTGATCATTTATTTTTAACCTCAACTCGATCTTGATCACTTTAGTTTGACTCATGGTTTTATTTCAGTCACTTGGTCTTGGGTCAGTCCAGATCATTTTTTATGATTCATGGTTTTGTCTCGATCATTTATTTTTTACTTCGACTCAATCTTGGTCACTTTATCTTGACTTGTGATTTTATCCCAGTCATATGATTCGTAGTTTCGTCTTAATCATTTATTTTTAACCTCAACTTGGTCCTGGTCATTTTAGTTTGACTCGTGGTTTCGTCTCGATCACTTGGTCTTGGCTCAGTCCAGATCATTTTTTATGATTCGTGGTTTCGTCTTGATCATTTATTTTTCACCTCGACTCAGTCCTGGTCACTTTTATTTTAATCGTGGTTTCATCTCAGTCACATGATTCGTGGTTTCATCGATCATTTATTTTTTATCTAGATTCTGTCCTAGTCGCTTTTTGACTCGTGATTTCGTCCCGATCACATGATTCGTGGTTTCATCCCAATCATTTATTGTTGACCTCAACTTGATCCTAGTCACTTCATTTTGACTCGTAGTTTCATCTCGATCACATAATTCATGGTTTTGTCTCAATCATTTATTTTTGACCTCGACCGAGTCTTGGTCGCTTTAGTTTGACTCATGGTTTTGTCCCAATCACTTGGTTTTAGCTCAGTCTAAATAATTTCTTATGATTCATAGTTTCATCCTGATCATTTATTTTAACTTAGTCCTGGTCACTTTATTTTGACTCATGGTTTCATCCTGATCACATGATTCATAGTTTCATCTCGATTATTTATTTTTGATCTCGACTCAGTCCTGATCACTTTATTTTGACTCATAGTTTTGTCCTGGTCACATTATTCATGATTTTGTCTTGATCATTTATTTCTAACCTCGACTCGACCCTGGTCGTTTTATTTTAACTCATGGTTTTATCTCGATCACTCGATCTTGGTTCAGTCTAGGCCATTTATAGATCATTCTTGATTCGACCCAAATTGAGTGGGTGTCTAAGTCTTTGCAACATCTTTATCTGACAAAGATGTGCAAAGAAGGGTAGCTATAGACACTCATTTGTGTTTGGGCCTAATTAAGCCCAATTAATGTCCGAGCCCAATTAGGTCCATTAACATCTGAGCCTGATTAGGCTCATTAACATCTGAGCCCGATTAGGCCTATTGAAATCCAAACCCGTTAGGTCCATTAGTGCCTGGATCTGATCAAGCCCATCAGTGCTTGGGTCCAATTAAATAGTTTTTTTTAATTGTTATTATTATATTACATTATTATTATTATTATTATTATTATTATTATTATTATTATTATTATAATTATTATTATTATCATTATTATTATTATTATTGTTATTTTTTTTTGTTTTTCTTTTTTTTGTTCTTTTTTTTTTCCTTCTTTGCTGCTTTCCTTTATTGTTCCAATCCACATGTGCATAAAAGGATGGAATTGGGATCAAAATCCATTGGTCAAACACAAAATTGAATTGCTAAAATTTTGGACTAAAAATTATGTTGGACAGAATAGAATCCCAAGATTTAAGCCTGGGATTGATTCTGTCTGTTTCTTTAAGTTGATCTTAAGACTTCCTATAAATTAAATTGATTCTAACATCGAGAAACACACAGAAAACTTTTGAAAAAAAGGTCCAAAAAAATTTTAGTAGTAAGGGTTTTTGGGATTTGAAAGTTAAGATTCATGGTTTAATTTATAGTTTTGGGTGTGATTCTAGGTTTTTGAAGGTGAATTAAGGTTACAGAAGGTTCGGGGAAGGTTTAGAGCTATCAGAGAATTTTTTTGGATTTTTTAATTTTTTTAATTTTTTGGGTTTTTTTATGTTTTTTTAAGGACTTTGAATTTTTCGATGAAATTTTCTGGCAAAGGTTGAAGTTTTCGATAAGATTTCTAGAATTCGGTATGTTTTCTAGAAATCGATAGGTTTTCCAGCTTCTGATTGACTTTTTCGGTGACATCCCCAGAAACTGATAGATTCTCAGTTTTCAATTAAATTTACCGATAGGCTTTCTAGAGAGAAACAAGGGAAAAATCGACTAGAGAGAGATAGGGGAGAGGCTTTTGAACAGAAATGAATTGGACTTGGATTATATACCACCCCTACACGACGTTGTTTTAGCTGCTTAGGATCCACGTGAACACAACTCAGGATCCGTGCGCTAACCCTAACACCGACCCGACCCAATCCCAGGTTTTCCCTTTTCCATTTTATTTTTATTTTTTCATTTTATTTCCTTTTATTTTATTTTTAACCTATTTTCTTTTATTATTTCTAGTTTTATTTTTTTTTAAAAAAAAGTTATTTCTGCCACTTTTATTTCTAAAAGAGAAAAAAAAAGTAAAAAGTAAAAAACGAAGTTCTAAAAGAAAGAGAAAAAAAAAAAGAAAAATAATTCTACAATAAAAAATAATAAAATAAAGAATCCTTTCAATAAAAAAATAAAGAAATATATTTTCAACTAAAAAAAATAATTTTTATCCTCTAAACTATTGAAGGATTGCTTTGAAATGAGCCTTACCAAACTATTGGAAAACTTCACTAATTTTTCTGGAATAAAAGTTAATAAATCTGATGACGGAGCCTCTTTAGAGTAAGACACTAGTCTTTATGAATACTCTTGAGGTGAGAGAATTATCCTAGATTGCTACCAAACTATTGGGACAATTTTAGGGTTAATTTTCAATATTAAATTATTTGGTAAAATCATAAAAATGATCAAGGCTGGATAATTTGAAATCAAACTAGTACTATCCTTTGGATGAGCATTGTGGGGATGCTACAACCTTTTCCATGTGTAACCGACTCTTGATTCTAACATCTGTTTCGCAAATCAGATTCAATCAGGTGGCTAATCACACCTAAACCAAAAAAAATTAGTGGCAACTTATTTCAACGATGTCTAACTGTAGGTCCATGGATCTATACATTATGACACCAATGCTTAACACTTTATCTACATTATTGGTTAGTCTGTTTATACCGATATCACTTTGGTGAGAGACTCAAGAAAACTAAAGCCAGGGGGAGACATCACTCTTAGTGATTTACTTAAAAAGAAAGCAAGTTGAGGTGTTAGGGCTAATCTGCTTGTTTGGGATGACAAAACATCTATTGGCTTGCTAAATGAGAATGGGTTAATGGCCTCTCATGATGAGGAACCTGAAAACTTCTTAAAGGATTTTGAGGTCAACTGTGTTTTATGCCTTTGTAATCCAAATGATGGTGGAAGTTTTGTCCAAAATTTACAAATCTCTACTACTCATCACTAGAAGATTGTTATGGTGGATGCTGCGATACCTAATGGAGATACAAAGTAAAGTCAAATTGTGAGCTTTGTCAATGTCATAATGGTCTTGTATCCATCCGATGAATTTGAAAATGAAAACAGAGTTGCCACCAATTTTTTTGGGTTAGGTGCGATTGGCCACCTATTAAAATTTATCATTTTAATAAAATCTTAAAATTAATTAAAATTTATTAAAAAGATAATTTTATGATCTGCGAAACAATCTGGGTTTAAGAGTCGATTACTCGTAAGGAAATATTAGCACCCTCATAGAGCCCGTTTAAAACGGTATCAATTAATTATGTGTTATCCATTTATTTTGATAAAAATAATCTTATTTTCGATGTTTGAAAAATAATTTTCTTAATTTTTCTTGTTTATTGAAATTACATTTTTTTAATAGTTTTTATTATTAGTCCATATTTATTGTTCAAATTTTATTCGAAAAAAATAAATTAGAACCCTTTTATTAAAATAATTCTTAAAATATTTCAGTACGTTGGTGACATTAGAAGAACTCTTTCTCACCTAAAGATTTTTTAGGTATCACTTATCAAAATACCTTAGAATCTCATCCTCGGAGACTTAAATTTACTTTTTATAAAAATTATGTCATGCATGCAATGTGGATGATAATATGTTAATGCATAATTTTTATTTATTCTTTCAAAATTTTATTGATATTTTTATTGAGTTATTATTATTATTGTTTTATTGGAGAAAAGAGAAAATTTTATCATATTGAAGATTTTTATAAATATTCTAATACACTGGTAATATTTTAAAAAAATCTCCTCACTTAGAAATTTCGTAAAGTATCATTACTCGAAATACTTTTAGAATCTTATCATTGGATAAAATTTCTTTTTTTTTAATTTTTTATCACTTATTTTTAATTTATTAGTTAATTTTATTTACTATTTTATAATAAAAAATTTTGTATTATATTGAAAATTTTTAATAAATACTCCAATACACTGACAGTATTTAAAAAAAATCTTTTCACCTAAAGATTTTGTAGGTATCACTACTTGGAGTACCTTTAAATCTTATCGTCAGATAAAAATTTTCTTTTCTTATATTTATTATTATTATTGTATTTTATGAGGTTCATTTTAAAATTAACAAAATTATAAAAAATTTTAACAATATGTTTCATTATTTATTTTTATTTATTGATTAATTATTTATTACAATAAAATTTATGTTAACAAATTTAAGCATTTTAACATACATAAATACTATTACTAAAATTTAAAATAACAAAAATAATATATAAAAAATTTTTAAAAATTTTAAAATTTTTTTTACTTGAACCAAACCGGTCAACAGTTCAATCAACGAGTCTGACGCTAGTCTAGTCTGGTCTAGGCTAGTTCGACAGTTCAACGGTTCAGATTGAATTTCTGACGGTTTAATCATTGGTTCAATTGGATAGGTCCAAGCTGATGAAGGAATGGGTTTTAAGTCATATGCGCGGATCCCAGATCAGGTCGATAGGTTATGCGCAGATCCTCAAGTCTGAAAACTGTGTCGTTTTGGCCTTTCTCCAAACGGCATCATTTTGGCTTTAGGTAGTTTTATAAAAGGTCAAATTTTTTTTTCATTTCATTTCTCCCTTCTCTTCCATAAAAAGAAAAAAATCCCAAAATCCTCTCACTCCTAAAAAAATCTTAGGTCGATCAGTTTCAGAAACCGACAACTACTCTGCCATGTCGATCACCTTGCCCTTGGTCATCAGCCACCATTGGCGATAATTAAAAAATCTAAAAAAATCCAAAATACTCCCATTAACTCCCTGAATCTAAGTTCGATCTCTTTTTTTTACCAAAAGAGAGCCCAAATCCCTTAGATCTGCCCTTTAACCTTTGGCCAAAAAATGATTTTTTTTTTTTTTTTTATTTGGTGCTATGGTCGTCATTTCCAGAGGCTATGATTCTTTCATTTGTGCTTGTTTGGCTTGTTTGATCTTGGGTTTTGGTATTCTTAGTTTTTTTTTTATTTGGTAGAAATTTTTTTTTTTGGATTTGTTTTTTTTCGTTTTTGCAAGGCTTTTTTTTTCTTTGTGTAGGAAACAAACTCTATTTATAAAGTTTTCTAAGATTCAAATCTCATATTTTCTGAGATTCAAATCCTAAATTTTCAGTTGGCCTAAGAGACTTTTTGTGGCCAAAATTCACGTTACCAAGTTAAGCATGGTGTCAGGCAATTGCTGGTAGCTGGAGATGGACTTTAGGAAAGATGCATTTAATGCACTAAGATTTTGTCAAACTAATCAGAAAAGAAAAGAGAATGTGAAAAAAAAAAAAGAAAAAAAATATAATAATAATAATAAAATATAAAAATGGTGTTTACAGTAGAGTTATTAATCTTTGTGCTGGGAGATATGACACATCTTTCCATTCCCTTTTCAGGACCTTGGACACAGCTCACCACGATGATTTCCATCAGCCAAACTTTACTGATGCTTCGATCACCAAAGGTGGTCCAAGGGAAACTTGGCACGATGTCCACTCCCAACCTGAAGGGCCAATTGCTTGGGATGTCTAGTTTAATTTTGAGCAAAGATGGAGACAACGAGGTGGTAAAGATGTGCTTATTCAGCTGAGGGAACTTGAAGATATCATCATTCCCCCATCACCAATCATGTTCTCTGATGACCATGAGACTTGAAATGTGTAGTTATTTAGATCACTTGATGGTGGGGCTGCTTTTGGTTTCCTGAGACACTTGAAGATGCTGCGAGGGCTGGGCTTGTCTGTGGAAAGGAGAATATCATTGACCGAAGTATTCAGGATGCCTATATTAATGCTATCCGACGAACAAAGAATTATATCTATATTGAAAATCAATACTTCCTTGGAAGCTCCTTCGGCTGGAGTCCTGATGACATTAAACATGAAGATATTAATGCTTTGTATCTGATCCCAAAAGAGCTTTCACTTAAGATTGTAACCAAGATTGAGGCAGGAGAGAGGTTTAAAGTTTATGTTGTCATCCCTATGTGGCCAGAAGGAAATCCATAGAGTGCATCAATTCAGGCAATATTAGATTGGCAGAAAAGGACGATGGACGTGATGTATAGATATGTCATTCAGGCTCTCAGAGCTAAGGGTATTGAGGAGATTCCCTGAAACTATTTAACATTCTTCTACCTTGAGAATAGGGTGGTGAAGACGAGTGGAGAATATGAAGTATGAACCTTCTAAAAAAAACAAGAGCCTGATACAGATTATGCCAGAGCACAGGAGGCCTGTCGTTTCATGACCTATGTTCATGCCAAAATGATGATTGGTAGGTGATGAAAACCTCAAAATAACACAATGCACTCACCTCACCTATTACTGCTTATTAAATTTTAGCTTTCATTTTGGTTGAAATATATGTTTATGGATAATAGATAGGAGGTCCTTAATTGTTTAAACCACTAGTGGGACGAAGAAAAAATGGCTTTATCTTTCTTTCCTACATTTCATTTAACTTTGGTTTGCTTTGCTTTCTGTAGTTGATGATGAACACATAATAATTGGATCAGCCAAAATCAACCAAAGATCAATGGATGGTGCTAGAGACTCTGAGATAGCCATGGAGCCTATCAACCATATCATTTGTCAGATAGGCAACCAGCGCGAGATCAGGTCCATGGTTTCCGTTTGGCACTGTGGTATGAGCACCTTGGCATGCTTGATGACACCTTCCTCAATTCATTCCTGAAAGTGAGGAGTGTGTGAGGAAGATGAACCACATTGCTGACAAATATTGGGATTTGTATTCAAGTAAGTCACTTGACCGAGATAATGCTTGGATACCTGTTCCGCTACACCTTAGGCGTTCTAGTGATGGAATTGTCACTGAACTGCCAGGCATTGAGTTCTTCTCCGACGCAAAGGTTCATTTTCTTGGTGCCAAATCTGATTATCTCCCTCCTATCCTCACTAATTAGAGGGGTTTTTTTTTTTTTTTTGGTATAAATGTGGCTACAGCTATGGATAAAAAAGGGTTGGTAAAAATTAAATTTTAATTTTACATATGTTGAATATTAATTTTTAAAAATAATTATATAAATTAATTAAATTAAATTTTAGATTGAGATCTTTGCCTCAATGTTAAGTGATAATATCTTCATACCTTGCCTAGGTTTTTGGTAATAGCAATTACTGCAAATTGCCAACTTGTCTATAAAACCAAAATTCCTTAGGAAAAAGTAAGATTAATATACGATATATTGATTAATACATTATCACAAAATTTTTAATTTTATAAATGAAATTAATATAAAGATATATGTCTATTTTTGTATTTTTAAATATAATTTTAAAAAATATAAATTATTTTATTAATTCTATTCATGAAATTAAAAAATTACATTAATAATATATTTTTGTTTTATTAAAATTTGGATTGTAAATGAGAAAAAAAAAACTGGTACACGTAAGCTAAGAAACATGGCCCAGACTGATCATTGCATAGAAAGGAGTTCCTCCACGCCGGCCACGTGTAAGAGTGTCAAAATCGTGTACGAATGGGAGCGTGATTTCACATGAATGATTGGACACCTGGTGCTTAGCTGTTCTTCCGAGTGAGGTGTCTCGAGTCTTCTGTGCCTCCACGTGTAACAAAGTTTGTGTTGGTCATAAGATTTTATCCACTACAACTGATTTTTTTTGGCGAGTTTGCTGAGCTATCAAAATGTATGGGTTTCTTTTTATTTTTTTTTTCATTTTTGTTTGTGCTCATATATACCATTAAAACACAATCATAGGTAACTTTTAAGTTTTTAATTTATTTTTAAATTTTTTCTCTTAATAAAAAATTACACACAAATTTTTTAAATTTATAATTTTCAGATGTCAGTTTCAATTATATATCTATCTTAATATTTATATAATTAAAAAATTACATATATAAATTTTTTTAAATCTATCATTTTTATATATAAATTCTAATAACACGTTGATCAACTCGACGCTATAAGAATCTTTAAAATGCTAAACAAGTAACCAACCAATGGCTCCACACCCCATAAATTTACGCTTCTTTCCACACCTAACCCACATTCCCAATTTTTATTTAAAAAACAGAACCGTTGGTTCCTTTTTCTATGTTCCAGAAGTCCATGAGGACTCTGTTGACCCATGACCTGTTCCGAAGGTTCCTCTCATCTTCCCCTTTCCTTTCATTTAGCCATTATAGATCGACAAAACCCCAAACCAAACACCACAAAAAGCAAACCAAACCAGAGAATTTCAGATTCTCACGCCAACTTACCCAGTGTACAAAGTTTTTTACTTGTATTCTATATATAAACAAAGGCAACAAGCTAGTCTAAACTACATCTTTCGTCGGTGGTGTCTTACAGTTTCCTGTCAGGTCGTGCCACTATGTCGTCAGGAATATGTTCACAGGGTTTGGTCTTAGCTACAGCCATGGTTGTGTCCAGCACTGTTATTTTCTTCACTTTTTCCAGGCAAAAAAACTTGTCTCCTCCTAAGCAAACTCTTCGTTCTTGCTTGTCTTCAGGTACAGGGCGATGGATTTCTTTTATTTGTTTCCTTCCTAAATTGTGACTACTTTTTTGTTGATTGTTGGGGGGCTTTTTTGTAGTGGGAAAGAAAAAGGATAAAAAGAAGAAGAAAGTGCAGTTTGCTGAGAGTGTGAAGGAAACAAGCGGCAATGGAGACAAGAAGTTAATTGCAGCAACAGCAACAACGGCAGGAAGGTCAAGAAATGTTGATAGAATTTGCAGAAATGAAATACCGGCAAATAGGATTGCTTTGTACAATGGAATTCTGAGGGACCGCCTCCATAAAATGGAGTGTTCATACTGATTACTGTAAAGTTTTTCCGAGACTTTTCTGGGGTTGTCAACTCTTTCATTTTTCCTTTTCCTTTTTTGTAGACTTGTTTTTTTCTTTTATCTGCTTGTTTAGAATGTAAATGAAGGAACTTTGTCCAAATTATGGGTTTTCTCCACGAGAATGTTTGGCAAAGACTGTAAATTTCGTGTCAACCGCTTGCATGATCGTCGATTAAGTGTTGAATTTTTTATTTTAATAATTAGTATTTAAAATTTGAAAATTTTAAATACAAAAAAATATATATAATAAATTCCAACCAATAGGATGGTATTTGAACGGCAAATGTCATCAATTAGTAACTTTTATTAGTTAAAACATTAAAAAAAAGTAAAAAAGAAAAGAAAATGAAATGACACATTTACAATCCAATTGGAAATTGGGATAGCAAATCTTATCCTGTACCATATGTTGCTTACACGACTCATTTTCAATTCATTTGAACCCACCAGATTTTATTTGATTTTATCAACTATCTGATGATGGGCATTTTAGTTAGGACATTGAGGACCAAACAAAAATAAATGGACCACATTAAACACGTAGCTACTATTAGCAGTAGTACTGTAATTTTTGGTAAGTTGGCAAAGATCCACTTGCCAATTTGCCATGGATGAAACTCTTCTTCAATCAGTCTTTTAATTATTGAGAATCAGAGTCTTATAAGAGAAGAAAATTAAATCAAGTAAGACCAATTAATTTGATACTTACCTTTGAATTTTCTTTTTCATTTCTTTCCAGGGAGGGTTCTATTATAATCTTTTTAATAAAACAATCATAGATATTTTTAAATTTTGTATGAATTTAAATTTTTTTCTCAAACAATTTTAAGAACGCATTTCTACAATTTTTTTTTTGTAAAAAAAAATCAAGAGTAAATAAATTATTTAGTTTTACAGGTCAAGATAAGATGTACTGTACCTGACAATCTAAAACAAGTGCTTATAAATTGTACATTTGAGATGATTCTAACAAGTTATCATCGATAGGATTCAAACTCAAGATCTCTTCGTAAAAAAAGATGAACCTTAATCGATTAAATCAATCACTTGTTAATCATTTCTATGTATTAATTTGATACTTTCATGATTTGTTGGTGAGGCTTTATTGATTATTAATTTTATAAAAATTAATTAATTTGGGATGAGAAGATTAATTAAATGGTGGAAGTGGTTGGTTTGGCTCCGGTCAACCATTATGGTTATGAATTTATTGTTTTTGATGAATTATTCTATTTAATTGCTAAATAATTGGAGCTGATTCCCTTTTCTATGTGTATTAACATCTTCACTCTATTATAAATACGATGCATTTTTATTAAGTATAAGCTTTTCACTTTTTAATCATTCAATTAAATTTTAATTTATAATTAATTTGGATCAAAATAATAATTATAATTTTAGCTATTTTAATTAAAAATAAAAAATGTAAAATTTATATTATTGTAAGTGAATCATTCCACCTCTTTTTTTTTTTTTAAGTTCTCTCCAATTATTAGTATATTAGGCACATTACTTTGTGGTGTTACTATATTTCATTTTTTTGTTATGCAAATTTTATATTGCAAGTCAATGCCTATTATGCATTCCATTTCCATTTTTTAAAATTTAATATGAACAATAATCTCATTTTCTTTCATAGTTTTAATTAATTTAAATATTTTTTTGTTTTTCACAAAAAAAAATCGTAATTTAAAGATAGATGAAATGGTTGTAGGTGTGTGAATTGAATTTTAAACTTATCCAATGTCATCTCTTAAAAATAATTAAAAAATTAAATTAAATTAAATTATGAATTTTATTTTTATAATTTTTAGTACCAATACATTCCCTTCTTTGAAAAAAATTGTAAAAGCAAAAAGAAAAAAAATATTAATTTCTTAACATGAGCCTCATATTAACTAGGCCTCTCTAGTTGAAATGGACTTGGTAAGTTGGTCTAGTCCAATGCTTTAATTCCTCAACAATATGACAAATTTAGGGTCTATATTATGTTTTACTTAATTATGAAATGTACTTTATTAAATATTTAACCCATTCACATCTAAGTATTTGATTTAATAATAAATATATAACAAATTTTTAAAAATAGATTTGTGTACTTCCTTCCTTGAATAAAAAAAAAAAAAACTCTTAAATCTCTTGAAATATGGAATTGTTATAAACTAAAATAACAAAAGTAGTGTCAAATGGCTATAAAATTTATGTAATTTGTTTGCATAAATATGTAGCATACAAATATACATTGGCATGCACCAAGCTATAGTTTCAAAGTTGCAATCCTAATTATATAACTTGAGTGAAAGAAATGTGCTTAAGAACCTTATCTTGAATCCAAAAAAAAAAAAAAAATTGCAATGATTTAACCTTTCTTAGAACCATGTGTTAGCTTTCTTGTTGAATTTATCATCTACTTTAGTCTTTAAATTTTACCTCAAAATTTAGGTGATAGTTCTAAGAATATTATATGCTTGGAAGTTTGGAATTTGGAGATAGGTAGGCATGCCAATGTTGAAAATTCTCAATATTTCTTTCTTTAAAACCTCTTTCTTGAAATGATGTTCTAACAAATATGTGCATTTCATCTGCTTTTATTTAATGTTAACTTAAATTTTCAGTATGTGTGTTTTGTTTGAAGAAAAAAGGGTGTTTTTAAAATATTTAAAAGTAATTTTTCTTGATTTTTATTTTAATTTTTATTAATATTTATTTATTATTTTTTAATTAATTTTTTTTATTTTTAATATATCTTAATAGGTTTGTGTTATTTTGTTAATTTTATTTATGAAGTTTAAAAATTTCATTGTGACAGTGAATGAGATAAATTTTCAATTAATTTACATTTAATTGAGAATAATACACTTTTGTTCTAAGTTAATTTAATTTATTTATACTTTTGGTTCTTTACTTTATAATAAAATGTAATATCAAAATATAGGTGGAAAATATTTTTAAAAATAAAACAAAATATTAAAAATGAATATATATAATATTATATAAATAATCATAAATTAATATTATTAATTTAAAAAATCTAAAAAACAAAAAACAAATTTATATATTTTATTTATTTAGATACTTACTTACTTACTTACTGGGCATGAGTTTGGCGAGTTATAAACAAAAAGAGGGTTAACAGGAACACCTCTGAAAAGCTTGAACTAAACTCTCTTGTCTGTGTAACCTTTAGCTGTAGTATTTTTTCACCTTTTTCTTGTTCTTTTGTCTTTTTTTTTTCTCTTGAATTTTCCCAAATTACTAGAAAAGAGAAAATAAAAGACTCCATAACTTCATCTGAAAGGCATAATCAAGGAAAGGCAACTTTCAAGATTTAATTTCAGGAAAAGAAAAGATATAGACACCAAATAGAACAAAGAAAGCTCAATTTTTTTACACTGTTTTAGTGGTAAATTTGTTATCTTTTCCCAAGAAAAGATTTTGTTACTATTTAATTTTAATCAAATATTTAATTTTTGTTGATATGTCACTGTTTGATTTTTGTTTCATTCCATAAATTTCATTACTTTTTGGTTGCTCAAGGGTTCTCTTGATCTTTCATTTCAGGAAATCAGATTCCCATTGATTTGCAGATCTGTATTTGCTTCTGCTAGTTCTTGTTTTGTATATATGGGGTAAGTTTTCTCTCTTTTTTCTCTAATTATTTGATTTTGTTATTTTATGGAGCTTTTAGTGAAACGTTTGGGTTTTTTTTTGGTTGAATATGTTTGTATATTGGAATCCTCTTTGGTTGGTTTAATGTGGGGTTTGAGTAAATGGAATATTTTTTTTTTACAGTGGCCTGGAAAATAGAGGAAAGATTCTTTTTTTTGTTTTTTCACATTTTAAGTCCTGAGTTTACGATTCCTTTGTAAACATTTTGGTGAAGGGAAATGAAATCCAATTTGAATATTGTTTTACTCCTGCTCCCTTTTTATTCTTAAGGAATTGACATGCTTAGGTCTGTAATAATTTGATAGTGCAGGATTTACCATGTTGATTATTAGTTTTTGTTGTGGCTAGTTTCTTTGCAATCACTACAGTTGCGTTTGTAAAAGAAAAAAAAGTTGATTTGGTTTTTGATGGATTTGATATTTTTGATATGTAGCATTTAGTCATGGGGTTTTATGCGCTGCTTATTAGTGTTGGTAAACTGTGAAATTTTCTGGTCTGGTGTAGGGTTCTGGTGTAGTGGATAACCCTTTTTTTATTAAGTGATCATTGATGATTTTTGGTTGAGATTGATTAGATATGGCAACACAAGGACTTAGAAATGCCGTACCATGGTTTCAGTTTCTAATTTGTTAAATGTGTTGAGCCCATTATGGAGGGATGTTTTCTTAGTAACCCAGCCACAATGCTGGGAATTATTGTTCAAGGTTAGTGCATGATTTCAGTCATGGATTTGATTAGTTGTGTTTTCAGATAAAACTCCCAGCAGACTCCCTTTAAGGGAAGCTTACTTCTTTAGGGGGCCCTTTTTGTAGGTTTTACTTGATAGCTTTGTTCCAACAAGTTGAAGCTTGGGATTCAAGTGTATAAGCTGAATTTTCATGAATTGTTCTGCGTAGTAATAGGTTTGTGTCATGGATCACTTTGATCCTGAACATTTCATCTACAATTCTCTTTACTACAATATTGCAATTAGCCAACACAACAAAGAATTATGTAGGTGTCCACCACTTAAAAGTGTGGGCGCTACATAATTTTTTATGGACCCTACACAATACTGAATTACAATTGGTTAATTGCACTACAATAGTTGTAGGTGATATGCTCCCTTTGATTCCTAAGCTCTATGTCCTGCTAATAGATGAACCTAATAGGTGTATCCGAAGTACTGTATTTTGATGTATGGTTTTTGTTGGTAATATGGTTCTGCTGGATGGGACTAAAATAAGGATTAACATGGGCTTGAATTCTGGAGGGAAACGTTAGGACAAAAGGTTTCTGATTAGGCTGGTCTAAGAGTACATGGATTGTGAGTAAAGAAAAAAAGGATTGTTAATGGAGCAACTAAAAAATGGAGAAAAAAACCTACTGCAAATTGAACAGATTTGGTACATAGGTTTAATCATGTAGAATGATGGTAGTATTGATGCAGATGTTACCCACAAATCCACAAGACATTGGCTAAAACAGAGAAGTGCTTTAGAAGTTGTGCATGCAAAATACCTTTTAAGCTAAAAATTAGGGGACAGCTAGAAAACCAGCACTGCTCTATGATAGCTAATGTTGGGTTCTTAAGTAGCCACACGTACAAAAATAAAATTAGCATGGCTGAGTTGAGGATGCTCCAATGGATGTATGGATGTGCAAAAAAGTTTGTACTAAAAGATGACTGCAGTAGAGGAAAGATGGGGCTGGTGCCAATTGAGGATAAAATGAGAGAGACATGTGTAAACTGGTTTGGAAATGTGAGAAGAAGGCTTATCAATGCTTTTTCTTAGATTATATGATTTCATGGAGAATGCTCATATCAGAAGGGGGAGAGAGAGACCAAAGAAGATACGGTAGGAAATTATCATAAAGGACCTTGCTTTCAATGGTTTTAGTTAGGATATGGTCTTAAATAGAATACAATGGCGAAATTTAGCTTACCCCATGTAGTTGGAAAAGGCTTTGTTCTTGTTATTGTATTATGTACTTGTTGGCTATGTAAGGTGGTGACTTTCTTTCATGTCCTTGTAGCAAGTTATGTTATTTCGACACATCTTCTCATGCTGGTTATTATACTTTACATAACATGTAAAGCATGCATTCATGTGGCCTTTTGAATTCATGTAATTATCATTTGATGAGTATTAGTCTCTTCAAGAGTTTTTGGTGGCTGGTACTAATCATTTACGTTGTGATTTGTAACAGAGCAGTGGTTATCTAGGATGCTATGAGAGGCCCACTTTCAACCCCTCGGCGAATGAATCATCAAAAGGATTAAAAGTTCAAGGTCAGACAGTGAGGAAAGCGAGTATATTGGAAGATTTCTGGACCACTAGCACTTGTGATATGGATAACAGTGCAGTGCGGTCACAAGGAAGCATATCATCGATCAGTGCAAGCAACCAGACACTTGATCCGCATGGCAGTGCTGCAAGTGCTAATGTCCCCTCTGAATTTGTAAATCATGGCAAGTTCTCAGTTCTTTACTTTGGTTGGATTAATGTATAATCTGACAGCTCTATGAACAGTAAAATTTCATAAGGATTACCTTCCTATCTGGATAGTCCTGTTTGAATCCCTTTTGGCACTACATAAGATGAGGCTGTATATGCACCATCTTAAGACTGCTCTCGATTGCAGGCCTTCTTCTCTGGAATCAAACTAGGCAGCTTTGGGTGGGAAACAGGAAGTGTGAAAATCGACTACGACGGGTTCAGGAACCCAAACTAAAGTGAGTTCTTGTCAGAATATATTAAATTAGTGTTTTTTTTTTCTTTTATTCCCAAGGTTTTAAGGTCTTCAATTACAATTCTTCCTACGAACTCTCATCAACCTGCAAATTTATTTGCAGTTAAGAAAATAAGATAGAGGACATTAATTAGTTCCATTTATGTTGTATGTATCGTTTAAATTCCTGAAGGCATCTAAGTCAGCATTTTGTTTGGAATTACTAGATATGAATCATTTCTACTTAATTAAGTTTAAGCATTGACCATTTTATAATCATGGTTCACTTCTTTTATTGAGGCTATGCAAAGGCACAATAAAAATAGAAGAAATCTTTATTTCTACAAATTGAAATTTCAGCTTCAAATTGTGTGAAGAAGGGAGCAGATTTAGTTGTTTCGCATTTTAGCAGGCTTTGACCTTGAAATGTTGATTTGCGCTACCAAACCTTAAATCTGTTTAAAGAATAAATACAATAATGACAAGAAGTTTACATATGCGGGTTGGCTACATGAATCATATAACCATGCTTTGTTACAACCATATCCTCTATGAGCTCAGTAAAGTGAGGTCCCTTTCTATGGTTGCTATGTATGACTTCTTTGGTTTTTCTCTCCACCCCTTGACTTGGGCTTTTTACGTTAAGGCACATCTTTATTCTCTTCGGATGTTGACTTTTGGTTTCTGGCAATCATTGCTGCAGCCTTTAAGATTTGAAGATTAAAAGGAAGAAAAAACAAAAAGGTTAATGTTTGTATTTCTACAAACATAAGAGTGATACCTGCAACAATGCATTGTGCTTGCATCATTTTTCAGTGTCTTAGTTGTGTCAAGCATACTGATTTCAGCAAAATCCAGAGGTATGGAACCTGTGTCTTATGTTAGTAAACTTTGAAATGGCAATTTGTGTGCACTGAGGAAGAACCTCTTCTGGTATATACCCATTATATTTATGAATATATTTTTTTTCCTTTATCTTGTCAGCACTCATTGTCTCTGCATGGTTAAACAATTCTGGCTTTGCAGTTGGAATGCGACTTATGAAAGTTTACTTGGAAGCAACAAGCCATTCCCTCAGCCTATTCCTCTTCCTGTAAGTACCAACTCCATCAAGCTCATATAATCATGAATTGCTTGGTTACCTGATTTGTGTTCTCATGAAAATTGACAGGAAATGATAGATTTTCTTGTCGATGTCTGGGAGAAGGAAGGATTGTATGACTAAGCAACAGTGCAACAAGTACATTTAAAAGATGGTTAGATATTAATATCCATCTTACTTGTGACATTTTAATTGCTTCAATATGGAAAAGCATTAGAGCATAGCCTGGAGTGTATATCAGTTGTAACAATTTCAGTCTTGCCTGCCTGTGGCTTCCCTTTTTCTATTTTTTTTCTCTCCCAACGCCAGGCATTTTGGACAAGCCATTGTACTACATTGAAACTAATCCAAAAAAAAATACTGGCTGCCTCCGGTATTCAAGGTGGTGGTTTTTTTTTTTTTTTTTCGGAAAATTTCTTGCATATATCACTGTTAACGCTACATCCCATTGCAAAGTATTAGTTTGTTTTCATTAATTTCAGCATGTACTGACAGAATAAAAGTGATGATACCCTTGGGAACTGTTGCTTGGGTAGAATAGGACTTCTTGAGGCAAGAAAAATAAAGCAAAAGGTATATGGTGGGGATGCTTTCAACAAATATTCCATGTAGTTTGAGTTTTTTGAATAGCATATGGTCTTCCCTTTCACAAGCCGAGGGTTCTTTGAGTTGGCTTCTTTGACTTTCTTTAACTATCCAGACTCCAGCCTGGGATTCTACTACCTTAGCGAATTCATGTCTATGCCTAAATGTGACTCTCCCTTCCTTTCCAGGATTAAAGACTCTGGCTTCCATTAGTTATGCAATTAAGATGAAATAAGAGGTTACCCCCCTGTAGACCAATTCTGCCTTTGGTACATGGAAGTTGTTGGCTGAACTGTTGCCTTAGTCTGGGATGGATTGCATGGAAAGATTGAAGTTGCTTGAGATTTCTCTCCCTCATGAGCAGAAGGCATTGATATTTGATGGTTTCTTATTAATTACCTTTTATCATAAGAAGAAATTGTAGAGATAGTTATATTTCTATCTAATTTTACTTTAGAGTGAGTCTTAACATATGAATCTTTTATACATAGAAAGCTTGAATGTCATGGAATTTGAAACTTTCCTCTTTAAAAATAATCCCAGAATTTTAAAATAAATAGTAGAAAATTCCCAATGCCAAAAATTACTTTATTTTTAATAAGATGCCAATAGTTTAAAAATAGAGAAATGCTGATATTTAAAATCAACATATATCATTTGGACAAGGAAAGAAATCCCTTATAAAATGAGAAAAGATGTGGCATCGGATGCCTTTCCCTCTGGAACACTCCTCCAGGGTAACACTTGTAATGTTTGAGAATGCTTAAGATAACAACATGCTGATGTGGGTGTGCCTTTTTTGATGTCTCTCCAGCAGCTCCTCGAGTCCTAGAACCTCGCAGAACACTCCTCCAATCGACCAAAATCCAAAACCTAACAGGGCCAACACTGCCTTAAATTTCAACCCTCAACATCAACAACAAGAAGCATAAACGAAACAAGCACAAGCGCCACCATTGTCTTGGTCTGCCTGCCTTTTGAACTTTGAAACACCATTTTACTCTGCACAAAAATGGCACTGGCTCGTTTAGCTTTGAGAAATTTGCAACAAAGGGTTTCCCCTTCTTCGTCTTTTTTGGGTCATGACCTAAGGCAAAAGTGGAATGATGAGATTTTGATGAGGTTCATGGCAACAACTACTGGTAAGGTCTCTGATGAGAAAAAAGAAGGCCAAGAAGTATCTGTTTCTGAAGGTGAAAAGAAGTCCAGGCTTTACCCAAGGAGGAAAAACAAGAGAAGTCTCTGGAATTGGAGAAATAAACAACACGACTATGCTCCTCGCCTTTATGGTATATATGATCTCTTTAGTCCTTATTATTATTATTATTATTATTATTATTTTGTTTTTATAAAGGAGCTCGTCTAAGAATAGGAAAGAGATTGCATGTGTTGATATTGGAATATCATATTTTCTGTATATTACTTTAAGATGGATGACTACTTAAATTGACTGAGCTAAATTTTGGGTTTAAATTTTGTTGTTCTTTTTACAAATTAAGAATGAATCTACTGACTCTTTTTCTTCTTAGAATTCTTCCCATCAGGCCTTGGGAATGCACTCCTGCAAGCAACTGAAAACATAAACAGGCTATTCGACAACCTCAACTTGACACCTTCACAGATGATGGGGCGAGTAAAAGAGCAAGACGACTGCTATAAATTGCGGTACGATGTGCCAGGGCTAACCAAAGAGGATATTAAGATCACCATTGATAATGGGGTTCTAACGATAAAGGGAGAGCATAAGGCAGAAGAAGGAGCGGAAGATGAGCAGTGGTCTGCCAGGAGCTATGGCTACTATAACACAAGCCTTGTGTTGCCTGATGATGCAAAAGTTGATGACATTAAGGCTGAGTTGAAGGATGGTGTTCTTTCTTTTATCATCCCAAGAACTGAACAGCCCAAGAAGGATGTGAAGGAAGTTCAAATCCATTGAAGGGGTCATGTTTGAACTTGATTACTACTTTTAGGGTGTCCTTTTTTTTTTTTTTTCGCTTCATGATCAGTGGCTTTGTGTGAATTGAAATGGGAATAAAAGGTTTGGACAAGTGCTGATAACACATTTTTAGTACGTTTTTATTAGGCTTGCGTACTTAAATTTTTAAAAATATCATCTATTTATATTTAAAAATATAATCTATTTATATTTAAAAATATAAACTTTAAAAGTATTAAAAGGGAACAATATAAATATTTTTATAAATTTTAAGAAACAATAAATTTATCTTTAATTTTTAATATTTTTATTTATTTAAAAAAATTATTTGTCATTAAATATATAATTTTTATTAGTTAGTTATTTAAATTTAAATCTAAAACTGTTAAAAATTAATAATATAAACATCCTTATAAATTTTTAAAAAATAACAAATTTATATTTCAATTTCTAGCATTATTTATTTAATAATAATTATTTGTCATTAAGCATATAGCTTTTTATTTATTAGTTATTTAAATTTAAATTAATTAAAAATTTACAAATAAAATTTATATTAAATTAAACTACATTAAAATTTTATTTATGGGATATGGAAGATCTTTTGTCCAAAATTAACTCAAATTTACTCTCATTTTTATTTTTAGAATTTTTTTGTTAAATTTTATAAATAATAATTCAATCAAATTTATATAAAACATTTTTCTCATCCTATAGGTTGTGACATATTATGAGTTTGTGATATTCATTAAAACATAAACAAAATCCTTTCTCTGTTTCTTAATTACTAATTGTTTTAGCTTAAATTATTAAATCATAATATGTATGCTCTTAAAACATTTAACTTTATATTAAGTAAAGATATAATACAATTTAATTTACTTTTTATTTTTTTTAATGGTACATATCATGAGTCCTTAAATATATTTATATTATTTATTTATTTATTTTAGATTAATTAAAATTAAAGTTCATGTAAATTATAAATTAAATTATCAAAAAAATTATTAAAAAAGAGTAATATACATATTATGGTAAGTTTATATGTTTGATTTTTTTTATGATAAATATACATTTATTTGTTTATGATTGCAACTGTTGATTATAATATTTCTAATCACTCTATGCAATTACGCCTTAACGTTATAATACCTAAATGAATCTTTACTTTATGAACATAATCTCATGTACCATTGAATTGTTATTAAACTTAGTTTTTATTTTATCTTCTATAGCTTAATTTTATACTACACCTAAATTAATTTTGGTCTATCTATTATTTTATATTTAATTTCAAATATTTAATACTTAAGATATTTTTATAAAACAAAAGACAATATTGTTAAGAAACAGTAATCTTGAAGAAAAGAAATTATTTAATACATTGTTAGTTAAGTTTTTTTTTTATCTCTACAAGTGGGTTAAGAAATTAACACGTCACTTACTTTTTTTTAAATATTTTTTTTAATATACTCTAAAGTCTAAAAGGTATTTATCCTGCTGCTAATTTCATTTGTGAAATTTAAAAACTATATTGTCAATATATTTTATGATTTTTCTTTGAAAAAATAAATTTATTTTTTTTCAAATAAGAATACTGTAACATATTTTTGTGTTTTGATAGTAAAAAATATTAATTAATTATGCTCGTTTTATTGAATGATCAAAGCTTTGTTAGTTCTCTAACTAATTATTATATTCTTTGAAACAATAATCTTATAGTTCATTTCATTTTATTTGTTTATATACTTAGGTCATGTTTGGTATACAAAATTATATGAGGATAGGATAAGATAATATTATGAATAGTATTAGATTAAAATATGTCATCTTATTTTGTATTTGATATATACAAATATTAGGATTGGATAATTTATTTATCTGTCAAAATTATTCTTCTTCAAAATTTATACAATTTAAATTATTGATATAATTTTTAAAAGTGTAATTGAACATGTAAATTTAATCTCATAGATTAAAAATAACCATCTCCACTTGGAGAGGATTAAATAATTCTATACCAAGAGGATATTAATTTTCTTTACAATCCATATTCCTTTCCTTAAATACAAATCAAATATGATGTAGGATAATTATCATCTTATCCTATTAATAAGTTTATGCATCAAACATGACTTTAAAATATATGATTATTGATTTGAATTCTTATCATAAAAGTATCTATTTAATAATTAGTTATATTTTTATGAGTGTGTTTGTTATACCTAAATAAATATATCATCTATGATATATACATTAAAAAATGTGAACTCCAATTAAAAGTAATTTTTTAATTTGTTAGACTCCTATTAATAATACACTATGTGCCAATCATATATATCTAACTAATTCTTCAATTCATAAAGAAAGGAAGATTTATAATTGAACTTATTAGTCGTATGATAAAAAATTTGAAGTATGAGAATGTGGAATAAAATATGTCTATTTATATAGTCTTACAAGTAAGATAAAAAATTAACTCAATTGATAAAATTAAATTATATATATAAACAAGATAAATGAATCAGTTAATATTTTATATAGATCCTAAGATTTTTAAGTTAGGTTTTTTATTACTCAATCGGTCAATGTATCATAATATATATGAAAATGATGGAAAAAAAAGGTATTAGATTAAAGATGATAACGTAAGCTTAAATTTTTTTTTTCAATTAATGTGTAAAAAGTGTTCAATTTGAAATTTAGCCAACTTTACTATAAATAGTTATTTAAATTTTAGCAAAAAATTTAGAATATTGACAAATATATGCATACTTTAGATTTTATAGCCTACTTTGAATGAAAGATTTTATAATTAAGAAAATGTTTAATATATATCTATATTATATATAAAATATGATAATTTACTAAATTATCTCTACTTATTTTTATTTAATCTTTTTTTTAGCAAATTAAAATATTATCTACTTTTTATTTATTTTCTTATTAGTTTTTCTTAGTTAACTCATTCATACCTCACTTAACGTAAGCAATACGGAAGATTTAAAATAGCTTTTTTACGTATGAATATTTTAGTGTTTGTAACATATTACATCTATTAATATGTTTTACACAATTAAATTAATTATAAAGGATTTAGTGGTAAAGAAATTATAATATAGTAGTAAATGCATAATATTCTCTTTGTCTTATTTTCTTTATCTATCTTTTTTTTTGGATGTCCCAAAATTATGTTTTATTTTTTGTTTCAAATATTTAAAACTCTTACTTTTTTATATTTTAAATTATTTTTTATGATTTTTTTTTTACTTTTTAACATTAAAAATCATAAAAATTTAATTTATTTTTTAATGTTAAAAATCATAAAACTTTAATTTTTAAAAAAATTTTAATTTTAATATTAAATATATTAAAGTTAAAACTTTTTTCTTAAACTCTGTGAAAATCACTACAAGATAAACAAATAAAGATAGAAAGAATAATAAAGTAGTAAATTATTGATAATTTTGTTGAAAATTAGTGATAATTTAGATAAAATCAATAATAATTTTATATTAAATTAATGATAATTGTATATTAAATTGTGGATAACTTAGTAGTAAATAAATAATAATATAATAGTAAATAAATAATAATTTAATACTAAATAATTGATAAGATAATTGTATGTCAGTGGTAACATTATAATAAATACATAATAATATAGTAGTAAATAACAAATAAATTAATAGTAAATCATTTATACATAATTGTAAATACACAAAAATATAGTAGTAAATTAAGGATAATTTAATAAAAATAAGTGATAACTTAATAGTATATCAATGATAATTTAGTAATAAATTAATAATAATTTAATAGTAAATAAGATTCAGTTTAATATTTCCTCCATCCCATTAAAATTGTTACTTTTTTATTTTTGTTGGTTAATTTTTTTAACTTTAATCACTTATTATTTTATATTTATTATTGATAAAAATATGAAAAATATATTTTTAAAAACTTTAAATTAAGTGGTTTCTAAATATATGTTTTATAAAATTTAATTTATTAAAATATTTAAAATAATAAATTTCAAAATTAGAAAATTTTAACAAAAAAAAGTCAATTGGGATAGATAAAGGGAATAGTAATTAATTGATAAATTTAGCAATAAATCATAAATAACTTAAAATAAATTAATGATAATTTAGTAGTAAATAATTTAGAATTTAGTAGTAATTAATAATTGAAATTTAAAAGTAAATCAATATAACTTAATAGTAATCATTGATAAATTAATAGTTAATCAGTGATACAATTTAGTATAGTAAATTAGTGATAACTTAATAGTATATCAATAATAGTAAATAATTGATAACTTAGTAATAAATCAATAATAATATAATAGTAAATGTATAACAACTTAATAGTAAATCAATTATAACATAATTTTAAATGCATAATAGCATAGCAGTAAATCAATGATAACTTAATAAAAAAATGATAACTTAATAGTTAATTATTGATAATTTAGTAGTAAATCAATAAAAATTTAGTAGTAATTTATTGATAACTTAATAGTAAATCTGTTTTAGTTTAATAATAATTAAATTATAAACTTAGTAGTAAATCATAAATAACTTAGCAATAAATTAATGATAATTTAGTAGTTAATTTCTAAAACTCAATAGGAAATCAATAATAATATAGAAGCAAATGCATAATAATATATAGTAAATCATTAATAATTTAATAATAAATTATTGATAATTTAGTAGTAAATCACCAATAATGTCACAGTAAATCATTGATAACTTAATTGTAAATAAATGATAATTTAGTTATAAATTAATGATAATTTAATTGTAAATTAGTTAATTATTAATAACTTCATAGTAAATCATCAATAACTTCATAGTAAATAAGTAATAACATTATAATAAATTATCTATAACTTAATAGTAAATTATCAATAACTTAGTAGTAAATCATTTATAACTTAATAGTAAATGATGTATAACTTAGTGATAAATTGATGATAATTTAATAATAAATCAGTGATAAGATAAAAATATGTAATTAATAATTTATTTGTTAATTAGTAATAACATTTTTTTATACTTGAAGTTATCGATGATTGAACCTTGGTTACTAGAAAAAGCAAGGTTAGAACTTTCATCATTAGGAACTAGAATAAACCTACCATGAACTTATTCATTAAAAAAATTTAGTAAAAAAATTTTAAATTTGAATGAAACAATGATGTTATTATATAAAAGGAAAATTATCTCATATATTGTAATTTATTGATAAATTAATCGTAAATAAAAAATAACTTTGTAGTAATTCAATTAATAACTTAGTAATAAATAATTGATAACTTAATAGCTAATTATTAAAATGTTAGTAATAGATCAATGGTAATTAGTAAATCTATAATAATATAGTACTAAATTATTGAATTTAGTAGTAAATCACTAATAACATACTAATAAATCACTTATAATGTAGTTGTATATCAATGACAATTTAGTAGTAAATTAGTTAATCATTGATAATTTTATACTAAATCATTGATAACTTTATAAAAACTTAGTTATAACTTTATAATAAATTATCAATAACTTAGTAGTAAATCATTCATAACTTAATAGTAAATTATTAATAATTTAATAATAAATAATTGATAACGTAATAATAAATCAATGATAATTTAGTTATCAATCGGTAATAAGTTTTTTAAACTTGAAGTTTTTAAGGATTAAACTCTAGTTACTAGCAATAGTGAAGTCAAAACTTAGTAATAAATTAGTTATAATATTAAATCAGTGTTAACTTAGTCATAATTTATTGATAATTTAATGATAAATCAGTTATAATTTAGTTATAAATCAGTGATAACAATAAACTAATGATAATTATAATAAATCAATTTTAGCTTAATAGTAAAATATGGATAACTTAATAATAAACTATTCATATTTTAATAGTAAATTAGTGATATAACTTAATAGTAAATCATCGATAATATATAGTAGTAAATCATTACCAACTTAGTAAATTTTTTTTGTTTTGTTTGAATATTGATATAAAGATATATTTTTTTTAAATATGTGTAACATATTTGATTCATTTAAAAAATTATATTTATTGCCATTTAATACTAAGGTATTGAACTACAAATATTTGTAGATATTGTACACATATATAAATAATTAAAATAATATTCATGTACGAATTACTATAACAACATAATTTTATTAAAAAAAAATTAATTTTTGAAGTGAAAACTTGGAATGACTTTATCTAAATTTGTATATCATTGATTGTCTACTTGATAATAAATTAATAGTAACTCAATTAATGCTATATCTTTACTAAAAATAAAATTGTTGCGTTATGTGGTAGCTTTAATAACACTGATAGCAACTATACAAAAATTATTGTCTTTAAAGATTTTTTAAAATGAAAGAAAAAATAATAAGTATAAACTTATTAGACAACACCATAGAAAAATTACCTATAAGTTATTTTCTCAAGTACATAATATTTTAAATTAAAATATATGATTTAATAATACTAATAGTAGTATGAATTTTATAAATTATAATTTTATAACAATATCGATTAAATGATGAATTTTTTGTATGACTTATACTAGATATATAATTAAGTATTCGTCGAATAAAAAAATTTCTCCATTTTAATTAAAAAAGAGTTCAAATATTAAAAATATATTCATTATCAATTTTCACATGTAAGATTTAAAACATAGTTTACTTTCAAAATATAATAATATCTTTTGATATTTATCTAAAATAGGTCATATCTTATTAATTTTAGAATTCTTATATTTCATTATTTAACAAGCAATAATAATATTGAACCAAAGTTAATTGAGAAATGTATTTCAATATTTAAAGAATAGCATAAAAAACTATTTGATTATGATAAGATATACCTTTAAGTAAAATATGTTATTTAAACTCTTATTATAACATAGTTTAGTAAGTTATGCATATTTAGTGGCTTTTAAAGAAATTAATATTCGATATTAAAAGTAGTTTTAATCAATATCTCTTGTAAATGCATAAATAAACATCACTGATGATTATATCGAGATATTAATAGTTCTTAATTGTTTCAAATCCTTTATTTTAGAACATGTTTATAAATTAATATTTTTTAATTAATAAAATTCATGTAAGTATGTATTTTATACTATCAAATGAAATTACAAAATGATTTATATTACATAAATAAGTACATATTAAAAATAGAAGTAAGTGATCATGAAAAAAATTATATATTTACTTTATTTCAAACAACAAAAACTTTGTAACAAACCCGTTTTGGGAGGGCTATCAATGGGTAAGCCCAATTTCAAATGAAAAACAATAAAAAAGTGAGGCCCAAAAGACAAATTGAGGCTTGTAATCGAAGCCCATCACGATATAAATGATACACAATTTTCCAGAAGAAATTTGCTGGAATAGACACCGGAA
Source organism: Durio zibethinus (assembly GCF_002303985.1). Next base: position 7,053,883 of record NW_019168015.1, on the reverse strand, counting down.
ATGGAAATGGCCACCACTTTCTCTGCTTCGTCTCTTTCACACCGCCGCAATTTTTTCGCTTACTCCGATTCCAAAAGTTTCAATTCATATTCACTTCAACCGTTGATCTTTTCACCCTTTCATCCCCACCGTCACTCTCTCCCAATCCGCCTCCGTTCCAATTCTAGTAAGCGTCCGCGACGTTCTCTCTCGGCCGGCCCAGGTCCACAATCCCCGCCTGACTCCGACCCTGCTCGTCCCCGAGGTTTCCACCATCTTCTCATCTACTTTCTTATTTGACTTAGATTAATTTCTTTAACGAATAATCCTGTAGATTTTAAGCTTTGGATATTTTCTGCTCATTTTTTCTCCGTTGGTTTTAGTTGCCGGGTTTATCTTTTTGGAAAAAATTTTTTTTTTTTAAATTCCAAATATATCATTTAAATTTAGAGCTTAGGTTTTTTAGAGCCGCATCTTGGTAAAAGGAACGGTTATCAGGTGTTGGATTGGGTACCTGTTTAAGGTTGGCTGCATGGACAAACTGAGCTAAACTCCGAATTCAAAGCTTAGTTTTTGACAAAGAGAGTGGAAGTTTCTAAATTTTGGAGAAACACAGGCAAAGTAAGAATCTAAGATAGTAACTATTGAGTACTCTTTTTTAATTTTTCCTGGATTAAGAAAAAGAAGAGAAAAATTTAGTTTATCAGTAACATTTTTAGCTATTCAAGAGTGGATGAGTGTTATGATTATTATTATTATTGTTGTTGTTGATGCTGTTATTATTATTCTTATTATTTTCCTTCATGCACACCAAATATAACAAAGTAGTGTAATTGTTGAAAAAATAAGCATTAGTGCATAATTTTGGACATCATCTGCAAATGCAGTGAGTCATTTCTATTGCGAAGAGTAATGCAATAGATGGTATTAAAAGTACCCATATTTTTTCTTCGCATATAATTAGTTTGATTTCTCTCTTTCTTGTTTGCTTATTGCATTTGAAGTCAAAATTCCATTTGAAACTGCTTTGAAGGCATCCTGTTCGGTCTGGTGTCTTATGTTCTTTTTCATATAACAGGTTTTGCAGGAAAGTTATCTAGATTTCAAGATCGTGTGCAGATCTTCTTTGCTGTTCTTTTCTGGATGTCTCTGTTCTTCTGGTCCTCTGCATGGGATGGTAGGAATTCTGGTAGACCAAACAAAGGATCTCGATTTAGAAGATAACCTAGTATGAGTTTGATTTGGTATATATATATATATATATATATATATGAGACTTAGATAGAGTAGTAATAGAAATATATGAAGAAAATTCAAATATAAATATTGAACATGTACTTTATTTTCTTTCATTTCCAATTGGTTTAATTATGTTATGAAAACATTTTTCCTGTAACTTTTTTATTGAATCAATCTCAAAATGATTTGCTTCACTTTCTTCGAAGATAATGGTGAGATGGAATTAAAATAGATATGAGAGAGAGAGTAAGTATCCTTCAATGCTTTTTGAAGGGTCTATTCTAGTTGTAGACTAACAAAGAATAACAAATATGTTAACTGTTTTTATTTTTTATTTTTTTATTTTTTGTAAAATCAACATATAGTCACTGATGTATTAAAAAGAACTACAGAAAAGTATTTTTTTTCCTTTTTTTTTTGTGGTTTGCAGTAGAAAGGGATGTAGTGTTGTTGAGGTGGGCACTTTCTACTCAGTTGCTTACAAAAAATGATCCCAGTGATAGTTACTCATGTATCTATACCTCTATTATGCATCACTAGAGCCTCATATTAAATGCTTGAACTTATAGTGCACTGCCCTTTTTCAGATGCAATTAATATGATATTCTTTTGTTACTGCCCATTGCATGCTTATCATGCTTATTGTTTCCTTGAGTGCATGTGTAGAGGCTAACCAATTACATTAGATTATGATTCATATGTTGCTTCTTCTATTTGTTGGATATTTGACCACTGGGATCATGAGCATGATATAAGGGCATTTTATGACAAGGAGGTTCTCTTTTCGATGACAAAGACAAATAATCTATGTTTTGCATTGATTTTGTATTTTGAATATGTGTAATCCTCAAGAAAATTGTATCTTCTGTTTTTTTGTAATGCTCGCACTTTGTCTGAATATGTTGGTGTTATAGATTACTGGCAACCAAGGTCATGAACCGCGATGTTTGAGCCTTTTATGATGTATAAATCTTGTGTAGCACAGTGGGACTATGTATGGTAGTATAAATTTGAGAGAGATTTTTTATGCTCACCTTGGGTAGCCCTCAGGAGATGATAGTGTACCAGTTTGAATGTCTTAGTGACGGATATCTATTAGCACTACTAATGAATGCCCAATAGACAGATATAGTTAGAAAAATGCAGTATATATCTACTCAGTTTTCTAATTTATATATTTAATATTTTGTTGTCATTCTTGCGTGGTATTGCAGTATGGTTGCTAATAAATTGTTCATAATTTTTAGTATTGATATGGCCCAACTTGTCAAGTAGCTTCTCTCTTCTAGAGAGCTAAATTGTTCATAATTGCTGATGTTGGGATTTGAATCTCAAACTAATTGAATATTGTTTATTAAAAAAATTGTATGAATCAAATGAACTAAATTAAGTTTTGCGGGCAGATTTAATTTCACTTCCTATTCTTCTTTCTCTTTGAATAGCAAGGAGTGTTATAAAATATTGAATAGCAAGGAGTGTTAAGTATAAAAAATATATATATATATAAATATATAAAAATATAATTTTTTTATAAATATTTGATATATTAAACATAAAATATATATTTTTATTTTTATATAATTAATATATAATTTTTATTCAAATTTAAATAAAATTATTTTTATATTTTTATACTATTTTCGTAATTTCAATTTTATCGCAATTAAAATTATCATGTCTATAAGGGCAGCAGTGGCTGTTTAACATGGATATATTAATTGAAAGATTACATAAAAGCAGATTTGACATGAATCAAGGAATGCTTATCTGTTTCTTTTTATGGGTTTCTTAATGAGAGTAGATTTAATAATTTAAAATACTATAAAAATAACAAAAAATAATATTATTTAACATTTTAATAAAAGTTAAGAAATATATTTTATATTTTTTATCCACACGAATTAAGATATAATTACAAGATATAAATTATATAAATTATTAACATTTTATACAATAAAAATACATAATTTTAAATGAAATAAAGACATGAATTATCATATGTATTTAATAATAGGAAAAGATTTAAACAAAATTTTGTAGATAAAGTTTATGAAATTTTTTACTAAAAATGATTAAATAAAAAAAAATTAAAATTAATAAATTAAAATATTTTGTTACATAGATCAAGTGTGGGTGAAATTTATAAAAATTTTAATTTATTTTTTAGATTGACATTTTTAATAAAAATATTGATAAAATTTTATTTTTAATAAATATTGATTAAATTCGAATTATAAATTATATTTTTAATAAATTTTTATATATTATTAATATTTACATATCAATTAAATTTAAATTATAAATTTTATATAAAATATGTCGTTCAACAGCAATAATTTTTCCCTTGAACGTAAGTTTTTCTGTTTAACTCTCTCTCAAATGCAAAGCACGCGTCAACCTTGGTTTGGAGGAAAATGAAGGCAAAGCTTAAGATGACAATGATACTGATGCCACTCCTATCAATTGCAAAATGAATCCAAGACCGTCTGTTACTTTTGCTGCAAAAATGCAGTCAGAATACGGCTGTGGTGCGGCGCTCACCTTGCCTGACCCTGTCAGCGACGTGTCCTTGCCTTAGAGGCCAGGAAGTACCAATTGAATCCGTGGGCTTACCTGGTGAATCCAACACATCCAGAGCCAAATATGCTGTTGGGATCTTTGTCGTTTATGGATTAAGCTCATGCTTATCCGACGGGTCTGATTCAATCATTGGCAGTTTCTTTACTCTTTTTCTTTAAATCGCACATAGCTCTTTGCTATTCTTAGTAGGGGAGTTCCCTTCTCCTCTGACTTCCCTGTCAAAATTTCTTTCTTTGAAACAGGTTCTTCTATTAGATATTTTATATTCAAAAGAACAAAGAAAATGCTGCTGAGAAGCTCATCATCACCAATCTCAAACTCGTGGTTACCTCACTCAAAAGCCTGTTCATTACCGGAGCCAGATTTTCCAGTTCTCAAAAGAACCAGATCAGTCTCCTTTTTCTGCACATCTTACATAGATGATCATAAGCAGAAGTTAACACAAACCTTAGCTGATATCAGTATCCAAAATGAGACACCAAAACCAAGGAAAAAGGACAAAGACATAATACCAGCACCCCACTCTCTTGGCAAACAAGCAAAGCAAGAAAGTGATCAAGAAAAAGAGTCAGAGCCCAACTTTTCTACAGTCCAAAGACTGTTTTCAAATTCTGGGTTGGGAGAAGATAGTAAAGATAGTAATGTGATGCAGACACAGGTGACGGAAGGTGGAGCAGGAAATGATGGTGGTAAAATCTGTGGTGGTGCTGGTGGAGGAGGAGGATCAGACGGTGGGGATGATGGTGGTGGCTCAGGATTCTTTGAGAGCAATAATCATGGGAACGATGGCACTGATGTTTACTATCAGAAGATGATTGAAGCAAATCCTGGCAACCCGCTTTTGCTTGGGAATTATGCCAAATTTCTGAAAGAGGTAACAGAAATTCTTAAGACAAGATAATTAGCTTGCTATTTATAGAATTGTTAGGCTCTTTTTTGCAATTCCATGTTGGTGTAAAAGTATAGGAGGAAGAGGAATCGTCCAATCAATTTGTTATCCAACGTTGATTTAGTTCAAACATTGACTAAATTTTCTTTGGTTTGTTCACACAGATTAGAGGAGATTTTGCCAGAGCAGAGGAATACTGCGGAAGAGCAATTTTGGCAAACCGAAATGATGGAAATCTTTTGTCTCTCTATGCTGATTTAATTTGGCAAAGCCGAAAAGATGCTCATAGAGCCGAAAGTTACTTTGATCAAGCTGTTAAGACTGCCCCAAATGACTGGTAAAATACCAAGCACCAGCTTATCAAACTTAATTCATTTCATATGTGAAGATATGCTCTTTGGATCTATATAAATGTTTTAACTTTTATTGCTATATTTGCTCTAACTAGTTTTCTTCTGCATTTTTCTTGCAAAGGAGGCCGTAATTTGGGGATAGAAGAAGAGATTGTAGGTACCGCATTTGAACCAAGGCTAAACTAGGCTAAGCCTTAGGTTCGAACAACCGTCTATTTTAATCAAACTGATATGTTGCCTGAAATTTTACTACATTTACAGCTCTTGATGGTTTCCTTGTAGTGAATTTGTTTCTATAAAATTTAGTCAATTTAATCATATTCATTCCAATAATCCCTTAAATTTTCCCTTTTTGTAAAATCAAATTCGTTTTCAGAAACAAATAACTTTTTAATAGTTAATCCATATGTAGTAGCTCTACTTTCATTGTTAGAGCTCAGAATCACTTATATACCGCTGAAACTTACTGTGTGATCTCAATTTTATCTGCAGTTTTGTCCTGGCTTCATATGCAAAATTTCTTTGGGATGCTGAAGAAGTAGATGAGGAAGAAGAAGAGCATGATGAGAGCGGACAAGAAACTGAGCACAGCCATATACCTCCTCCAGATTTCTTCCTTCGACCTCCTCAACACCCTTCCATAACTGCAGCTTCCTAACTTATGTATAAAAGCTTTGACTTAGTAGGTTAGCTAAGAGAATGCAGCAGATGAAATATCTTCTCTTCTTTTCCTGACTGTATCTTGCAAGAATAATTGTGCCTAAAAATAAAATAAAAGTAATCTTTTTTATTAGTGAAAAAGAGGATGTTGTCTGGAAATATGAGGCTATGGCCTTGTTCAGTGTTCCCCACAGGGCACAAAAAATTATCAATTTATTTTACAAAGGATGCCGCTTGACGAGAATATGGAAAGGGTTATAGTTGGCGAGATTTAAACTCAGATCATGTCACCTCTTAAGATTGATTTCATGTGGTAAAAAAAAGAAGTTGGCTGCACATATCAGCTAAATATCTTTTTTATGTCTTTTGATTTAAATTCCTATACGTTGGACTTGAATGTTGAAAAGGGTTATGTTTAATTGAGAAAAGAAAGATAATCAACCAAAGTAACTCCAGTTTGAGATTTAGATTGGCTTGGCTGGTTTTGGTTGTTTAATTTCCCAAATTCCATTTAAACAGGTCATCTGCTTCAACTTATTTGAAAAATTGAGAAAGGAAAAAGAGAAGGGAGCAAAAGTGAAAAACAAGAAGAATGTGTAAATGAGATAGTGATCTCCTCCAAATCAAGAAAGGGGGAAGGGTAATGGTTGATCTGAATGACAAATATTTTATGCAGTGGTATCTTTACTAGCTTTTTGTAAATATTATTTCGCTATGAATAGATCATATCCTTTTTTTTTTTTTTATGGCTAAATTACAGCACAGATCAGAGAGTAATGGCACTGAAATTGTTTTCATTGTAGCTACCTCATAAAAATTCTCTTTAATAACAAATATCTTCTTGGTTAAGAGATTTTTTTCAACCCATTTTTAGCACTAAAAACAGTATATACTCGAATGATATACTTGTTTCTGCATGGATTTGCCCTTTTTTTAAAAAAGTTTAATACTGAAGTTTTCGGCTTAACACATGGATTTTTACAATTTGGGGTTGTTCTTCTCAAATCCTTGATCCCTCGTCTCATATTTCCTGGTTGAATCTAGATGCTGAAAAGTTTGATTCATTACTTTCAAAACGGCGGAAGAGAACCAAAAACCATAGATTGGGCAAAACCATTTGTTTAGGATACATAAGATGTCTAATCATGCAGCCAAACTAGAACGTAACATATACTTGATCAATTGATAATTTAATATAATATCTTCTGCTAGGGTCTTCTATCTCTTGCCCTTCACATGATCATCAACTCTTAATTTAATAATTTAAAATATGAGTAATGATATTATTAGGAATAATAACTCAAATTTCATAAAAAATTTGTATGAATTGATTAAATATTATTTGATGGATAAAAAACTTATAAAAGAATAATTCTAAGAGAAAATATATTTTTAGTAAGTAAGTTTATATGATTATAAATAAATGGAGTCTCTATAAGGTTTTAAGTATGAAAAAAAAATGTAAGAGAATTATAAAATTTTATAGGATAGACACCTCATAAGAGTACTAGAGATTTACGTCTTATAGATGTATATATTTAAATATTTGTGAGTAGATTAGAGGAGATTGAGAGGATCTACATAGTATGGTATATGTGAGTGGACTAGAAGAGACTAAGAAGGTCTACATAAGTATGATATATGGGTGCACCTAGGTGTATATATATTTGAGTTAAGAATACTTCATAAGTTTAGAAGAAATTAAGAGGATTTATGGGTATTAATTGTAAGTGCTTGATTTGATATATGTTTGTAATTTTCTATAATTAATGGATCTTATTTTTTGGACATAAGTCAGTTGGATCGAATCATGTTAAATTTTTATCTCTTATGTGATTTATTGATTATTTGATTTTACTTTCGTTGATATAATTGAATTGAAGGTTTTTATCTAACAAATATGATTACATAATGAAAAATAATATAAAAAATTAATATGATTTAAAATTTTAATAAAGATTATATATAAATTTAATAAAAATAAAAAATATATTTTATATTTAAGATTTCAACATAAATTCTAATTTAATAATTTTTAGATTTAATATCTATTTGCCAAGTGTAGCCGCTATCCTTTTCTTTCATAGATTGTAGTGATGAGCTGATAACATATATTAATGTATCCCTATTCTTTGATTCCGTTGACACTGTCTGTAGTTATTATTCGGTATGGAGCAACAGAGGAAATACGCCATGATTCAACAATGCCTTATTTTGGTTGTTGCAAAGCTTGGAATCATCTAAAATTTGGACCCATTTTATCTTAGCATTTCACACTCCTTTTTTTTCTGTTTCCCGCTTGGCCTTTTGGTTTACAAGATTGGCTCCATTAGTGGTACTGAAGATCACGTCTTATCTACAAACGTGAAATTGGAATTAGGCTTGTTGTATTATTAATTTCAATGATAATAATGATTTAATCCTTGGCAATTTTAAATATAAAAAATTAAGAATCGATGTGAATGATTGGATTAATTCGGTTACATTGAGATCATGATATCATGCAAAACATATGTTTATCAGCAATTTGAGAATTTTTAGTGTGCTTTTGGCTTCAGATTAAACCAAAAAAAAAAAAAAAGAAAAAACTATTGCTCTTGCATGCTTGGAGAAAAGTATTACCAGAATCCAAACAAAACAAGTGTTGGAAAAACGGCTAAATAATTTATTTGTCAACTATTTAGTTACGCCATTTTTCTCTCCCACTTGAATGCAAAATATCGCCATCAAAGGGGAAAAACGTCTCTCCACCGTGGTCAAATTGGCTTAGGATATCAAAGTGCTTATTGATGTAACTTTGGGTCTTGGTGAGAGAGAAACTGACCGGAGATTGAGGAGGAGAGCATGTCAGACTTATTCACAAAAATGATAATTTAGAGGTGTTGAAGGTAATACTTTGAAACATATTTGGACGCTTACCTACATATGGCTCAATTGGTTAAGATTTATTTTTTTCGATAAAGAAATCTTGAGTCGAATTATACTAATAATCATTTATTAGGATTATTTTAAATATATGATCTATAATAACTTGTTTTATATTATCAAAGACGACATATTCCATTATAATATGGAGAATTGAACAACCTATTTACTATAGAGTTTTTCTAAAAAAAAAAAAAAGTATTTGGGCGCTCAAATAAACAAGCTACACGAGAAAGGAAAGAGGCAAGGGAGAGTAGGAAGTAGTGAGAGAAAGCAGGAAAAGAGTTAGGAATGGTTGATTATTCCTTTTATGTCTGGTAGATGATTACATGACTAGTTAAACTATCGTTTAAGTTCTACTGATATAGCAGTCAGACAGTTGTTGATGACATAATGAATAAGGCATAACAGTGTGTCTTCCGCTTGGTAAAGAAGCTTTAAGGAAGATATTAGAGTTTGGGTTCGAACCAAGTCATCCCCTCTCCTTTTTCATGTAATAGACTTTGCCCTCCTTTGAATAAAAAAAAAAAAAGGCATAACAGTGCTAAAGACCATGGAAATAGTCTTCACCGTTGGAAACTGTCAACCATTTATTGTTCAATTTGTTGTTGTTCTCGTTCTGAATTTGACATGCTGTTGAATATAATGGCCGGGTGAGTCCAAGTTTGCACAGGGTTTACAAAAGAAAGACCAGAAAGCAACGTTCTCGAGAAAAGGAATGCTGTTTTCCTTGGCTAAAATTAGCAAGAAAAGAAAAGATTTTGACATTAACAAGTTTGCAGAGTCAGAGGACATCATTAATCCTAAAGACATATCTCTTGCAATCGTGCTCTCTCGATCAAAAGAGCAAGAAAACGTTGCAATGACAAAAATTCCATAACACTGTTATTATTTCTAACAGTGAATCCTTATTCAAACAATGCCAGGGCCCGACTTAAGATTTTCCATTGACACCTGGGCTGAGTAGCATAGTCCAGGAATGAACAAACCGGGCTTAAATCATTTTGAGCAACTCTGGGTCTTGTTCTGAGAGGTGAAACTCTGTAAGATTATTATAGTAACGTAATTATCGACATGATTTTATTAGCAATGTTATTTTATCATTTATGATTTAAAATTATTATATTTGGTTATCAATCATTTATTTTTAAAAATTAAAAATTATTGTATTTGATATTACTAAAAATTAAATATTATTTTGTTTAAAAGTACGAAAATAAACATGTATATTGTAATAGTTATATAAATTATTAATTTTAATATTGTTTAAAGATAATAATTTGTAAACTATTAGTAATATTTTATTTGTTTTATAATAAAATATAATTAAATTATTAAATTAATAAATATATTTATTGATTGGTAAATTAATTTTTATAATGTAAATTATGTAAAAATATTTGAATTAGAAAATAAATTTAATATATTAAATTCATAACAAAAGAAAAATAAAAAATTAAATTATATATAAAATATTAAAAAATAAAAAACATAAAATTATTTTTTAATTTGTTATAATGAATATTAATTTAAAAATATAAAATAATTATAATTTTAAGAGAAAACAAGTTTTCAATTTATATATTAAATGAGTAATATTGATTATTATTAATTTTATATATCACTTCATTTTAATCATAAAAGTTTTTAATTTTTTTGTATGGAAATTAAATCACCTTGTAATACAGTGATATGATCATTATCGGTGATTCAAAATTATGATCATATAAAATCACAAAATACTTATCAAATATAGCAATCTAATTATCATATATAAATCACTATAATTTTTGGAGTGATTACTTCATATCAAATATTTGAGTTAGGACTCTTGAATCTTGATAAAGAGCATAAATTCAAGATCAATAACTTATTATCACCCTTAACGAGGATAATGCCATCAGTTTGGGCATTAGCTAAACATTGGAATACCTTATCCCTGACTAGAGAAGTGCTTGATTAAACCCATATAAGAGCTCAAGTTAGTCATTTCTAGCATCCTTAATTTAAAGTGAAGACTTCTGGGAACCACATGGTTTAGACTTGAGCTAATAGTAGTTTGACCTGAGGCATGTGATTTTGAGTGTGGGGATTCTATTGGCCATTCCCCCTCCCTTTCAAGTGATTGTTCTTCTGGACTGAGACAGTAAAAAATTTAAAAAAAAAATTGAATGCAGATGGGTTGGGAGAAAAGGAAATATAAGATTTTATGCAGAAAACTTGAAAATTTTTAACTCAGTTATATTGCAAATATATGAAGATCAATGCCCTATTTGGTTTTTCAAGTAAAGCTCAACCCAATGAATTCTAGTTCCATTATGCACAGGTTATATCTTAAAGAATCCAAACAAAAAAAAAAAAAGAAGAATCCAAGACATCAAGTAATCTTCTACAAGGAAGGAAGGACAACCCTTTACAAAGCATAGCAACTCTTGGACTTACAAGCATACTGAAGGGAACATACACATTATAAAATCATAAAAACCAGAACATTTTAAGGCTACTAATCGATGATTTAGAGGCAAAGCTGGAATCTTTTACACTTGAATATTTTTACTTTGTAGATGCATATATTAAAGACAATTTCTAGAGAAAAAAATACAAAATAAATTTAGTTAAAGAAGTTAAGCTAAATTATAAGAATGACATATATTAAAAAATTATTTTAAGAGATTAAAACAATTTAATTCTGTTATCAATGATAAACTCATAGAACATTTAAATAATAAAATCATCAACAAACTTACATGGTTAGCAAATCAATTCAAACACAAATTAAAAGACAAAAAATAAAAAAAAATAAGTATACTCCAACGGCTTAATTATGATTATTTTTAATAAATTTTTTATCAATATAAATTATATGTGCAATTCTTATTATAACAACTAAAGAAACAAACTTGAAATGAGTATCTTATTCCTATGCACTAATGCACACTAATAAGCTTTGATCTATTTATATTTTTATTTTGTCTGAAAATAATTTTTATATCTCAATATGAGTCTAATTATAAAAAAAGAATCTAATAATAAAAAAATTTTATTTAAATTTAAATTTATAAAAATATTACTAATGATATTTTAATCGGTTACTTTTAATATTTTTGGATTTAAATTTTTATGAAAGAGATATTTGTCAATTATTTTTAACACTTTTTAAGTCTAATTACAAAAACGTATAACCTAAAAAATCATTTAAATTAAAAATTTACTAAAAATGTTTTTGGTAATCACTTTTAACAACTTTTGGACCTAAAATGTTAAAATTTTAAGTAGTTTAATTTTATATAAACTCTATTTTTAATATTAGTTAATTTAAGTTACACTTAAATAAATTAATAAAAGTTATATATTTAAGAATAAATTTATTAATTTAAAAAAATTCATAAAAGTATTTAAACCAATAATTTTTAACACTTTTAAAATTTACACTCTTATATATAAATCTATAATTATATATAGACAGTCCCTAAATCTTGATTTGTTGTACAACTATGTAATGTAACAAAAATAAATTAAAAGATAAATTTGGGAAGGAAAAAAGCTAAAGCTTCTCCAGAAGCTTCGTTACCTTCAATATTTTTCATTTGCACTTTAGTTTTCTTCAAAGTTGTTGCTTTTTCCAATGCGTTTTCTCCCAAAACACCCACTTGTCCCATAATTCTAAATACTTTTTCACTTTTCTACTTTATTTTCTGTGTATTTTAAAATACCCATTTCTTTAATAATCTACTTTCTTATTTGGTTGTAGAGATTTACACTTTGTTTAGCAACAATATCAAAGTGGGTACAAACCTAGCTTGAAGTTGATGGAGCTTTTTGGTGAGTTTTGGGTACATTTTCTATTTATTTATGCAATTAACATTTATTCTTTTGTTTTTGATGGCTAATGCATTATGTTTATTTTTGAAGAAATTGATTGATATTTTGTTTAAATTTTGTTTCTTTAGTAAAATAGCTAAAAGTATACATATTTATTTTTTTTAAAAATAAAAATAGACACTTTAAAGAGTAACAAAAAAAAAGAAAGAAATGAACTTGAGAAGGATCGAATGACAGAGGTAAAAGAAGAACTTAAAAAAGGAGGGAAAAAATTTGAAAATCGAACCAAGATTTAAATCGGGGATTGAAACCGAGCTCGATTAGGTAGAGGCTAGATTGAAGAATCAAGTAGAAAGTTGGAGCCTTAGGTTGATCGACTATTTGGAATAAAGTTTCTTGAGAAAATCCAGCAATAAAGATGATAATGAGAGTTTCTAATCAACGAGGAATTGGTAAAGTTGCATTAAGTGATCTGCCATTTATTTTTTTAAGAAAAAAAGAAGAAATATGGAAAGTGAGGCTCTTTTGAGATAAGGAGAAAGGTTTATTAAAGGGAAGAAAAGGGTTTTATTGAAGAAATGAAAACTATGAGACGATAGAGAGAAATTTTATAGTTTTTTTTTCTTATTTTATTAGGAAGTTCAAGTAAACAATGAAAGTCAGACTTTCTTTTATGCAATCAAAACTATTAGTCCTTCCATGACACAATTGAAGATATGGGGTAGCCTACGGAGCTTCTTATATGACCTATCAGTCAACAAGGTTTCAAGTTAAGATCTTGCGGTTTTTGGATTCATCTCATTTTGGATGGTGATGTTTCTTTTTCTGGGCATTGGGTGGATTTTCATGATTTTTTTAGGGTATTTGGGATTTGGAATTTGGGTTTTCTGTTTTTATTACAAAGATTTGATGTTTTTGAGGTGAATTGTGAACAAGTGGAAACAAAGGAGAATGCTTGGAACAAGATTAATAATAAGAAAGAAATATGCTTTGTTGAAGAAAAGTGAACAAATTTGAAAACGAATCAAAATCTTAATAAGGTTGTGAAGTAAAAAAGATGAAATCATAGAGCAATGGTGACAATTTTTTAAAAAAAAATTTCTTTTTTTTTGGAAGATTTTGATAGAGAAACCCAACAATTGGAGTGGAATGAAGGATTGTGAAAATAATCTCTTCTTTAAGTGCTGAAAAAAGTAATTAGATTTTGTGATTTCCAATTTTTTTTTTTTTTTTTTAAGAATGGGAATATTTGTTTGAAGGGTAAAAAAACAAAAGCTGTCAATGAAAATTCTAAAATCTACCTAGATAAATGTGTAGCCATAAACATTTTACTAGTTTAATTGAGTTGATGTAAGACCATTCAGATATTTAAATTCAATTGAATCCAAAATATCAATTGCAAATGTTTTTTGAATTTTCATTGCATGCTAAAACTTTATTGATGAAGACAAAAATAAAAATTCTATTGAGATTATTTTTTCTAAAAATTCCTTCTATTGTAAGCATTTTTCGTGAATTTAATTTTTTGATCAAGCAATTATCTACTTACAAATATTTTCTTATCAATTAGCTAATAATGTCAATTTCCTTCCCATCTCACTTGCAACAGTGCACAAGTGTGAGGCATATGGCTTAAAGTATTCAAGTAAGTGTCCTATTCCTTATTCAATTTTAAATGGCTTATTATTTTTGCAATTGTTTTGTAAAAAATTAACTTTTGGACTTGCTTTTCATAAAATCTTGATAGCAAATATGACCTCTATAGTAAGAATAAAATTTTGGTTGATGTTGAAGAGGTCAAGCCATGTTATGAATCATTTATTGCCAAGGTAACCTCCATTTCCTTTTTTCCTTATCGACTATCAGTTCTTCATTCTTCAAAATTGATTAATTAATTTTTTTGATTGAAAAAAAATAGTATTTCTCAACAAAGCTGAAATGATAAAACATTGAAACTTGTAAAGCTTCAACACAAGATTACTATAGCTGCAATATTAATAGTCCTAACTCTTGATCTGATGAGTGATCACTAGGACAACTAAAGGAAATAAAATGTCAATTTAAGAATTGTTTTAGTTTTAACTACTTTGTTTATTAAATTATTATTCTTTGCTATTTTTTATAATTTTCTATATTTAATTAAAATTTTGTTCTTTTTTTTAAATTGTTGACCTAGTTAATAGGCCAATCCTTTCAAAATGCTCCATCTTCATAATGTTGCATTTCTTCTACTTCAAATAAGGTAAAGCTTTAGTTCAAATACTATCAATTTGTATAATTTGCTTCATATTACCAAGCTTGAATCTACCATTAGTTCCATTAATGACTTCCTATTTATTTGTTTGTTTATATTTTATAGGCCTATATAAAGATTTTAGTTTCTAAAAAAAAGGTCATCACAAATTTTAGGGATTGTTAATTCTAGAGGTAGTTGGAAATTGCCCAATATTTATTAATGTATAAAATGTGGTTTATTATTTTGGTTATTTGTTTGTATTTAACCTTTCTGATGTGAAATTTTGGCTTTTTGACGAGTTTCTTTATGTGAAACCTGGAAATGGGGCTACATTTGTAAAGACCAAAATGTGCAACTATATTGGATTTGACATTTTTTTTCATTTTCAAAACATTTTTTACAAGAAAAAAACAAAGAAGTGGAACTTGCATCAGCAATGGTGACGACAAAAGTATCAGCCATTGTAATGAGACCATTTTGATTTTGGTTTGATTTTCTCCACCTGCTTGAATTTTTTTCTCTTTTTTAGTATTGGTTCTTATGTAAGTTTGTTATTTCTTATTGTTTTTTGTCATTGATTTTCACTTTAGTTGTTGATATTATTTTAGGTGAGTTATAATCTGTTATCAATTTTGATAGTCTACTATTGAAATTAGGTGATTATATATATAATATTTGGTATTTATTTAAATGATGGCTTCTGTAGTTGGTGCTAATGGATTTGGCAAAACAAACTTTTTCCATGGTAACTGTACTTTAATCATATTACTTCTCTTCTATTTGTTAACTTGTGTTTCTTGAAACCAAGTGACATTGAACTTACTCTTTCAATTTTTATTGTAGCTATTTGTTTTGTTTTGAGCAATCTTTTTTAGAATCTGCGCAATGAAGATAGGCATGCACTATTACATGTATGTTTCATAATACATTTCTTTTAAACTATTTTGATGTGGATCTTTCATTCTTTAAGTTTAATATATGTCATAATCAAACAGGAAGATGCAAGACACTAGGTTTTAACTACATCTATGGAGATTGTTTTTGATGATTTTAACAATTATATTCTTGTAATAATTTGTTAGTTCTCATTTTTTCTTTTCTTTGGCAAAAGAAAGTTGTATGGCACCACTTTTATTTTGCTTTTGTAGATGAATGTCTATGATGTTCTTATCTTTTATTTATTACTATTAGTGTTTATTTGGTTGTTAGCAAAATTTGTTATCAAGATGATTGTTTCTTTTGCTTTCTTTTGATTATAAGATCAATTTATTTTATTTTTTGCCATCATTCTTTCTAATAACAATGTTCCATTGTTTGGATATCAAGAAAAGGTGTTCTTTTTTTTTTTTTTTTTACAAAGAAGAATGTTAATGTTTTAAAAAATGACTAAATCTTTTAAGTCACAATAGTGACTGATGTTTTTGATTTACGTATTGGATATTTGGTTCAGTTTCTAAAAAGAATTGGAGAGCATGAGAAAATTAAAAAGGTTTATGGGGTTTAATTATGAAAATATTCATTATGTTTTATTTTATTTTATTTATCTTTCTTATGCTTTTCGATATTTATATTGACTGTGATTACTTGGATCCTCTTTTAGATATTCCTTTGATAGCCATAGCCACTTTCTGAAAAATTTTTAAATGAATTACTGGTATGTATAAAAGTGAGAAGTTGGGTTATCTTTTCTTTTCTGTTATGTTAAGCATCCAATTTAAAATCAATTGGTAGTGAGTGAAGGAGCCCAACCTAAATATAAGACTATAAAAAATTATGTATTTAATAGATGTGGGATAACCCACTTTAACAGTCCTCTATCACGTATAGATAAAGATGAAAAAAGCTTACTATGTGACAGATTAGAAAAGGGCAATGAAAGAAAATCTTAACTCTGATATCATATTAAGCATCAAACTTAAAACTAATTGGCAGTAAGTAGAGGAACCCCACTTGAATATAAGACTATAAGAAATTGGATATCTATTAAATATGAGATAACTCATTTTAACATGTTCAAGGAAGCATAAACCCTTCAAGCAATACAATCCAATTTTCCAAGATTCAATAATAGATGAGTAAAGTTTTCTTTTTTTTTTATTTTTTTTATTGAAAACTTTCAATTGGTTTGGAAAAGATTACTTTCACACGTATTACATTACATGTGGCTTTAGAAAAAAAAATTGAGGAGATTTTGTTCCTATGTTGTTAACTCTTTGTTTTTTGACACCTTACTTTTCATGTTTTTTTTTTTCTTTTTATAGCTCTTTTTTGTTACCTATTTAACCATCAGTGTTCAAATAGGTGATAGTTTTACTTTATGATTATAGTTGTTATCATTCATGGTCTTTTAAAGTTTTATTTGTTTATTTTATCTATGTATTATTATTATTATTATTATTATTATTATTATTATTATTTGACAATTTTAGTTGTGAGTTGTCAATTTAGATATGTTTTTATTGCATGGTTTTCCTTTGACTAAGGATTTTTTTTTTTAATTTCTGTCACTCTCAGTTTTAATCACCTACAAGTTTAGTTATTGTTTACATGCATTTATCGACACTTATTGTTTGAAGCTTTTTGTATTTTGCCTTTCATCTTCTATATATGCTAATGAGCATTTAAGGCAAAATAGATTTAGGAGAATGAAAAGATTAATGGCAAATAGATTAAGAAGGCATTTAAATCTAGTGACAGATACCAATCCTTATGTATTGTTGAATTAGACAAACCATTCAACTAAGCCTCAAAACAGCTTTGCTCAACTTGTGTTTTACACAAGTCACACAAGCATAAACATTTTTTTGCATGTAAGAATCTTCTCATCATGTTATTGATACTGACATTGTACATAATGATATCAATATTAGTGAGGCAATTATTATGTTTGAAAGCAATTTTGTAGGCCACTTAGGTTAGTAAGGGATTCATTAACTATAAATATACTAGCTCATTCTGTTGTAGGAAAAAATAGAGAATTAAATACCAAGTCCATTGAATATGTTACTTTTAGAACACATAACTATTGTGTAGGAGGTCAACAAAAAGGAATTAGCGTCCATTTTGTCCATGGTGGTTCACTAGCTATTGTAATGGTTGGCAAAGTTTGTTTGATGTACCTATAGTTGTAGACATCATAATTGGTATTTTTTTTCACACAATTGCTGCTTTTAGGATGTCAAATAGAGATCGATATTTGTCTCACCCATTGAATGAGTTTCATTGTATTCTACAAAGATAACTTAGTGAAAATTTCGTACATAATAGTTACCAAAACTTATATGATGTGTTTGTCTTGCTAGATGTTGCTTTTGAAAAAAAATACTAGGGCAACTCATTTGGCAAAAACAAATCATAAATAACGTAATGATAAAGATTGGTAACCTATAATAAATTTCTTTTCTTTTTATCTTTTTTATAATATCTGTCAATTTACCATTAACTATTTTTTTAATTGTCACTCTACTATGTCATTAACTATAAAGGGGTTATTAGTGATGCACGTGATGAGTCTCATTAATAACAACATATAAATGAGACAATTTATGAATCAAGTGGTGATGATCATATCAGTAAATAAATAATATTTCCAACATAATTTTAATGTCATGTAGCTACATTTAGCTTTGATCATACTTATAAATTTTGTTTTCTTACTTAATGGTACTATTTGTCATTTAGCTTAGGTCATCTACAGTACTTTTTTTGTAGTGTTTTGATGTATCAAAGAAGGGTAGATAATTTAAAATACATGTTTTTTCACCTTTACACTTTGATGTCAATAAGAAATTATTATACTACCAATGTTAAAGTCTACGCCGATTTTTTTGAACCAACTTCTATACTTTAGAGGATGTTAAAGGTTTGCTCACTTGAGAAAGAATATTAGGGTATACAATTTCATGCTTCAGTTTTTATTTATGGGAGCCAAAGTGGACAATAATATTATATATTTAAGATTAATGGTCAAAACCATCATAGAATATGATTATTACTCCCTCTTTAAGGTTGTGGTCCAAAATTTTCTTAGCTTTATAGCTATGATATTGACAATGAAGTTTCCAACTACATCATCCTCAACATTGGTCAAGAATTCATAATTAAAGCCACCATCATCCCCTACAAATAGCCAAGTCCCAACAGATCTATTTTCATAAGCCAAAAATCAAGTAAAACTACTCCACCCCATAATTTATTTTCACATATTTACCTTTTTTTTTTCTTAAAATGCAATGGTTTTGCATAATAAGGACAAAGGTAAAGGTATCATGAAAGCTTAAAACCACTAGATCTGCCATAATGTACCAAAAGAAAAATAATTTTTACATTTTGTCTCCACCATTATTGTGAAGTAGACCAGACATTTTTTAGAAGTTACACAAAAAAATGTTTGAACTTGCCATCACAATTTGCTTTTGTCATTTTTTTATTCTCTTGTCTTTTTTTGACATATATGATGAAAAAAATAGCAAAGCTGTGAATTCTAACAATGGTTGCAACTATTGACATTATTATATGTTAAGCCTATTGAAATCTAATGTTAATGCCATTACTTTTTATGCTGATTGACACTATTTCTATGCATAACTGATTGTGTTTGTTATTAGCTATTTTATTATTTATAATTTATAGACAACATTGATTTCTTTGTGACTTTAAAAAATGATATGTTTATCAAACATAAGATTCCATCCAATCATGGAATTATGAATGCTTTTTTTTTTTTTTTTGTTATTGTAGACATCCTTTATAATTGACAAATGCTACCCTATTCTTATCAACTTGTGGTTGAACAATGCCTTTTAATTTTCTATAATCTTTTAGTTTATAACATTCGTTGCTGTAATTTTTTTAACCTTTATATTACTATTACCCTGATACAAAGAAGAAGAAAGCAATCCCACAGTATAGTATGGGCAATCCTCTAGCATATATACAATAAGAAAGGATTAAGATATGTTTAAATTATTGATCTTTGCTGCTAAAATTTAACTTATTATAAAAATCACTCATTTGGATTTATAACTTACTATTAAAAGAATTTACAAAGATTCTTTATTCGATACATGTTCTCTTGGACAATAAAAGAAATATTTTGATTATGAAGAGTTTTAAAAGAGTTTGTTTGTTAGAAATTGAATTAAAAAAATGTTAATAAAGATAGACATGTAATTAATGCAATATAAAATAAAATTAGAGAAAATTTTAAAAAATTTGGAATATTAGATACTAAATATATATATCTTATAAATGAAACTTAATTACAACTTTCATTTTTTGAAATTGTCTTGAGATATATATGAGTTTGTGAATAATTTAGTATTTTGATAAGAGTAAATAATTTTTTTTGTAATTTCTTAAGATTATTAGAATAAATTATTAAAGGATAAATTACATATATATACTTTATAGTTAAAAGCGATTTAAGGTTGTTCACTGATATTTAAAATGCGATACTTAACTACCCCATTATTTGTTTTATTGTATTTTTACCCAAAACCGTTACTTTTTCATTTTTTTATCTTTTTTTATTTATTTTCATCTTCATTTCATTTTATATCTCTAAAACTAGTTGAATTCTCTCTCTAAAACTTTTTAAAGAGAGAGATGACTTTTAGTGGCTTTTTCGGCATGATAAGCAACAAGTAATGGTGGTTGTGACCCACGTTATTGGTGACGATGCATGGTAGCAACATTAACTGAGGCTAGTGGGAATTCAAAAACCTAGGTTTGGGAATAAATTTTTATTGAAAATGACTTTTAAAGAGATAGGAGAACTAAAGGAGAACAAGTAATCAGTAATACACAAGTAAGAAAATAATAAAAAAAACATTAAACAACAAGGCTAGTGTTTTGAGAAGTTTTTGGTAAGTAACCAGATAAGCATTCAACATGAGGTAAGGAGGAAAATTTGCACAACAATCAGCCTCGATCAAAGAAAGAATAAAAGAAAAAGTAATTAAGCTCAACAACTAGTTGTGCAAACTAGAAAAAGCAATTAGTCATTTTCAGCAAGATCATTCAACTCAAAACAAACAAAGTCATAACAAAGGAATTGGTAGTAAAGACATCAATAATTAAATAGCTTGCAATTAAGGAATCGATCATCAATCAAACAAATAGTTTATAGAAGCATAAATTCAATAGAAGTAGAGTCAGCATCACAAAGTCATACCCAACTACCATACTCACAGAAGTTGAAAGCCAACAAACTAAAATCTCCAAACTGAAAGCTTCAACTTATTAAACCTAGAAGCAAACCTAAACTTTACACTTGACCAACTCAAAAACCCAATAATCCAATTCAAGAATAAGCATCCTTAAGATACAATTCCCCACATAAAAGATTTCATTTCCAAAAAGACATAAAATCCATAATTTGCATACAAACAAATAAGCAAAAGAATTAAATGTTTTAACCAAGAACAATCAACACAAGCAAAGAATACCATTAGTAGGAACATCTAAGAGCAAAATTAAAAGTTTGGGTCTTGGCTTGAGATTGCTTTTTTGGGTTTGTAGAGAAGAGTAATTTCGATGATTTTGGGTTTGGTTGGCTTTGAGGGTTTATTTGCAGATTAAGAAGAAAGAGTTGCTATTGGGGAAAGAAAATATGGTAGCATAGTGGGTTCTCTGACTTTGGCACTTTGTTAGAGTTTTCTTTTCTAGTTTATGGTGGTGGTCACTGGTAAAAAAGGAAAATAATAGCAGGCAACGATGGTAGCATAATGGATGATGAAAGTGAGCTTTAATGAAATCTGGGATCTTGTTTTCTTTAATTTCAAAAAGAATGTAGAGAACTTGTAGAGAAAGAGCTATTGCACAAAAAAAAAAAAATTAAAGCATTAGAAAGAGGAGAATTAGAGGAAATAAGTTTTATTGAAGATGACAGAGAGAGAGAATTCGTTTGATTTTAGAGAAAGAGAATGAATTAAAAATGAAAAATAAAATTAAAATAAAAATAAAAATAAACAAAAAAAAGTAACAGTTTTGGGTAAAAATACAATAAAACAAATCATAAAATAGTTAAGTGTCACATTTTAAATTTTAGGAAATAAATTCAAATCGCGTTTAACCACAAGGTATATATAAATATATATATGTAATTTACCCATTATTAAAATCTCTTAATATTATTAAGGGCTTTTAATTTTTAATATTGTCAATATGATTGAACTATTGCATTACATAGTAACTTTTATAAAATTTCTTAATTAATATTCAATAATTATTAAATTTAATTGAACAATTTTGATATTTTGATAAGAGTAGATACATTTTTTTTTTTTATAATTTTCTAAGTTGTTAATGGGATTGAATTATTTCAAAACTTTTAATATTACTTAAAGACTTTAATTTTTCAAAATTGTTAGTTAGATTGAACTATTTCACTATATATAAACTTCTATTAAAATTTTTAACATTAAATAATTATCAAATTGAAGTGAATAATTAGGTATTTTGATAATAATAAATATTTTTTCTTTTTTTTTGTAACTTTTCAAAGTTATTAATGAGATTGTATTATTAAAAACTCTTAACAAATGTTAAGTGCTTTTAATTTTTCAAGATTGTTAACTAAATTAAACTATTGTATCATATATAAATTTTTATTAGAGGTAGACCATAAAAGATGTGGATGTAAGTAATAAAAAAAAAAATTAGATGAGGGTTAAGAAAATAGATTAAAATGTTGTTTTTGATAGAAATG
Source organism: Durio zibethinus (assembly GCF_002303985.1). The sequence continues at coordinate 7,031,489 of NW_019168015.1, read as the reverse complement.
AGTGATGTAAGAAAATTCAAAATTATGATCTAACATGATTTTTTTTTTTTTTTTGCTTTTCATATAGTTGATCTCAAAGTTATAAGATATAAAACTTAATTTGTTATTGTTATATAAAAACATCTATTAACAAAATATTATATAAATCCCAAAACGAATCACGAGAGATTTTTTAAATATAATATTATTAACTAGTATGGAATCTAAAGTTATATTTTATCTTATGGTGAATTACAAAAATGATAAAAAGATAAATTTTAAGATAAAAAATTTAAATTATGTTTTTTTTTTAATTTTAAATTATCTCTGATTTTTATATTTATTTAATTCAAAAAATTATGCACATGAGTTCGTGTAACTTTCAAATGTCAATAAAAGCTTTTATGTCAATTAATTCAAACATTAATGTACTTATGATGAAATATTCTTAATAAAAAATCTAAATTGTAATAGTTTTGTCAAATCTAAACTTAATTAAGTGATTTTTTTTTAATTTAAAGCATAAAAGAAAAGTAATTTAAAGAGAAGCATATCTAGAGTATATATAGATAGTAATCTCTCATGAAATGCTCATTTTGTCTTTTCAAATTTGTACCAATTACTTGACACTTGTCCAAAAGTATCACAATGCCCTTATTGTATTAAATGACAAAAATATCTTTTTTTTATTTGATAAACTACTATAATGCACTTTTTTTTCTTAAATGACAAAAATATCCCTCCTATAAATGATGACTTGTTATAATCACTTAGCTCATAATTATGAAAATACTCTTCATCTTATAATTGACTAAAATTAATGTAAGAGCCCTCTTACTATAATTATGGAAATGTTCCTTTATCATGATCAACCAAAATTATTATAATATCCTTCATCATAATTAAGAAAATACCTTTCTACCAAAATTGGTTAAAATAACTATAATACTCCTAACCATAATTACAAAAATATTTTTATGATTACTTTATAAGAAATTGACATGTACTATTTTATTTGAAAATTATTATAATATCTTTTTTAATTTATGTATTAAATTTTAACATAATAATATAAAATTAATCATATATAAAATTATTAAAATACTTTTATCATCATTTCATAGAAATTTGACGTGTGAAATTTTATTTGAAAATTACTATAATACTTTTATTAAATTACATATATTAAAATTTAACATAATATAAAATCAACTACATATTAAATTACTAATTTTATTGAAATTCTCAAAATATCCTATGGTTCTTTGATTAAGTGTTGACTCGTGTTCTAAATGATTGTAATATTCTTGTACCATAATTATAAAAATATTCCTCTTATAATAAATTAGTTAAAATTATGATAATGCCCTCCTAGCATAATTTGGCAAAATTATTATGACACTCTTACTATCATAATTATAAAAATACCTCTAATATCATAATTTCTCAAAATTATTATAATACCTCTCCTACCATAATTATGAAAATGCCCTTAATATTATAATTGATCAAATTTACTATAATATCTTCTTACTATAATGACAAAAATGCTTTTTTAATTATTTAATAATTACACATTAAATTTTAACATCTATATAATAATATGAATGTAATTTGCTTGGAAATGATCATAATGCCTTTCTAATTACTTAACAATTGAACAACACATGCTCAAATTGAATGTAATACCCCTTCTATAATCAATTAAAATTATTATAATGTCTTTCTTATTATAATTACTAAAATATCCTTCTATTATAATTGGTTAAAATTACTATAATATTTCTCTAGCCCTAATTACGAAAATACTCTCATACTATCATTAGTTAAAATTATTATAATATCTCTCATATCATAATAAAATTATAGGTTTTTTTTTTTTTTTTAATTAAACTGAAAGGGTGATGATATTAGTGGCCTTTAATTTCATAGGTAAATAGATTTAAATTTGATAATTGATCAATATTGATAATAAATAAATATTGTATTGATAAATTGGATTGTTATGTATGTATTATTGGATTTGAATTTAATTTATAAAATTTTTTAATGTAATCTTTTTATTTAAAATAGAAGTCAACACTTGTTTAATTGCTTTTGAGTGATATAATTAGAATTATCGATTTTTTTAATTTTTTTCAAGAAATTATGTTTTCTAAAAATAAAAATAAAACCAACAAAATACTAAAAAGTATTTAATTTTTAATTTATTATTAGATTAAAAATAAAACATATATTTTGTCAAAATAAAAAAACTTTAAAACCCGGTCATAGCAGGGTTATTTTTCTAGTAGTAATAGCAAAATAGAATCAGTAACTGTAATTAAACCTGCGCACCGCAAGAAATAAAAACCATCACGTTCGAGTTCGGACCCCAAATTTACATTCCAATTCAGTTTAATATAAAGCGTTATCCTCAACTTTCCACGTTTTCGGAGATGGGGGCACCCTATCTTTGTTTTGCCGTCTCATACTCACTCTCATATTAAAGCGTGCAAGCACAACCCACCTTTTTTTTGTGTTCTTTAATAAGATTTTTTCTTTAAAAAATAACATGAAAAATATTATTATTGATTGAATTTGCATAAGAACATAAATAAATAAAATTTATAGATTTTTAAAATAAATTATTAAATTTTTTTTAACAAAATACTAATTTTATTTTATTTTTTAATATAAAATATCTTACCTAAAAATAGAAAAAATGATTATTGAAATTTGAAACTTAAATTATTTATTGAGTGTGATTGTATAAATAAATTAAATTAAATTTTAATATAATTTTATTTAAATGTTACGGGTTCAAACATTTAAATCAGATAAATAGATATATTAATATAATGCTTTATTATTTGACAAAATTATAAAAAAATTAAATATTATTTATATAACAATTAATATTGATTAAAGGACGAGATTTATCACTTACAATATAGAAATAATAACTTATATATATTTTGAAAAAATCTGATTATATTAGTTTAAGTTTTATATTTTATATTTTTGAATCAAATAGTTAAGATTAAAAATATTATTTTATATTATTTAATTTTGAATCAAAAATAAAAAGTGTAAAATTTATACAAGTTTATTCCTATTAACGACATTATAGAATTACAAAGTCCAATAGAAAAAGTGTGTAGGGAAGTGATAATAAGAATTTTATTCAAATTTTAGAAATGTTCTATTTTTATTAACAAATAAAAAATGGATTTTTATGGACTAAAATCAATATCATTATTAAAATAAATTTCTCAACATTTGCGTACAATCCACGCGCAATGTTACGGCGTGGATCAAATTAACAAGTAGGGATGAAGGGACCGAACAGTACTCTCTGGATATTTTGAAACGCCAAGTCTAAAAGCAAGACGCGTGTCAACCTCAAATCAGAAGTAAAATTTATAAGCCAGACTAAACAGAGAATCGAAACGAGGCAAAACTAGCTTTAAATGACCAAGTGGCACCTTCTCATTGGATATTATTTCAACTCTCCATTGAATTCTCTGTTCCTCGAGTTGTAGCTGCATCACTTTCTCATTAATTTTTCAAGAAAGAGGAAAAAAAAAAAAAAAAACCACCTGAAGTCTCAACGGTTTTCCAGCCTCTCGTCTTACCACACAACACAAAATTTCACAAACAGAGAGATAGAGAGAGACAGAGAGAGAGACAGAACAGAACAGTAAAAAAAGCAAACCCTGTCTAAGGAAAGAGGGAATTTAGAGAGGGAAGGTTTGTTGGTATTTTTTGGTTTTTTTTTTTGAGAGAAAAATTTGTTGTTTTTGCAGGTGAAAAAATGGAGAGTAAAGAAGAAGTTATTTCTGTTGAGCTTCCAGCACCTGCTTCTTGGAAGAAAATGGTACTTTTTTTTAAAGTTTTAATTGTTATTAATTTGGTTGTGTGTTTATTTATTAATTTGTTTGTTCCTTTGAATTTTGTATCTTGTTTTTGTTGTTCATATCTGTTTTTTTTTTTCTTGGAAAATTTGGGCTATTTTTTGTGTAAATTTGGGAATTTACTGATATTTTTTTTATAGGTATTGAGTTGTAATTTTGTTTGGTTATGGTATTAATTTTTATCATTAGGGTTACTTTTGAAGGTTTTACATTTCTGTTGGTGGTGATAGTTGAAGTTAGGGTTTTGTGCTCCCTTTATGGAAGTTTTAATCTTTTCAACCATGTTTAAGTTTAGTTCTGACATGGTGAGTAAGTTTTCCAAAACAGAACCAGGAAAATAAAATTTTGCTTGACACGTTTTTCCCGAAGTAATTTTTTCTTAGAAGAAAGGGGGACTTCTATTTTGCATTATATTATGAACTTCATGAGAGTTTTACTGGCAATTGTGCTAGTTTTCCCAGCTTAACTGTCTGCATTCCCTAACACTGTCTTTTCTGAGTAGTGGTTGAGAAAACTCAAGGGAAAAATCTCTAAAATTTGAAAAAAAATTTGATGTTAAACTTTTATTATGAAATTGCCAAATTGATGTGGATGTTGTGAGATAGACTTTTACAAGTATTAGGAGAGCAAACTTTTAGGACAAAAAAAAATTGGATGTGTGGACTCTGATTTATAGATATTTAGGGGGGTGAGGGGTGGTTGAACTATCAATGCAAATCTGGTTATGCTGTTTCTTGTCAGTTAAAGTAGGATGTTGTTGTACCTAATGCCTAAAGGAAAAATGACGTAAATTTTGCTATGTTGATTCTTCAGCACCAGTCTTTTACAGCTTGTGGTTAGGAATCTTGTTTCAGTTGGACTTGACAGTGGTTATTTGGTTACACTGTGCTTCTTATGCAAAATCTGTTTGCTGAATCAAGATATGGTATGGTTAAGTGGCCATTAGGTGTAGTCATAAGCAAGAAAAGGTTTCTCATCATGTTACTGAGGGTTAAATGTTAGGTTTTGATGATTGAATAGTCAATCTATCAAAACGTGTTCTCCTGTTCAATCTCAGTGGGAAGCATACGCCATGATGTACTATTGTAGTTGAATGCCAGAGATAACCATGAGTCCTTATGAGAATATGACGAATTGCTGTTTCATGGTTTAGAGATCTTGATTTTAAGTTTTGAAACAGCTTTATTTATGAATTGAACTTTTCATCATTTTTCTACAAAGAGGATTGTGGCTATATCATGGGCTTTCAAGTTGCTGGATGTGTGTTTCATCTATTAATGGTCCATGAAAATGAATGTTAGTTGATTAGTGAAGAAGTAAGAGAATTCTGTTAGCCAATTCGTTGGTTTCTTTACAGCATACGTTATCTATGTTATCGTGTATTCAAATTTACTGAAATTAGAGTCCACCTATTGGCCCCTGCTATGACCTTCTTTACTTGCACTAATGGCTGATTTTAAGTTTAACATTTTTACCGTTCATCAATGTATTAAATGGGAATGATTATGTGTAGTGCCGGTGCATCTATGTTAATTGTTTTCTGACCTGTTGCACTTGGCATACAATGGAGTATGGAGATCCTCTTTATCTTCATCATTTTGACCCGTGTCAGCAGTCTTTGATTCTGAGTTTTAGTTTGTTTTTCCACAACTTAAGTTTTGAGCTTTAAGAAAAATTTACAGAATAATAAACAGGGGGGCCTTTACTTGTTCTTTGAGCTTTAAAATTTATTTTTAATGTAAATTTGTGGTATAAAAATCAAGAAGCGGACTCTATATCTACAATTCTCTATTTTTTCTGCTATTTTAGAGCCCATTGTTGTAGTGGTAGCAATTTTGTTGATATCCAATCAATTTTGATTCTGTTACTATTCAGATGGCAAGAATGCTCGATCACATAGCTGTGCACTGAGTACGTAATCAAACTATTAGCTATAATGTATAGTTTGTTAACTTCCTATCTGTTAAATGTGAATTTCCAATGTTTTACATGTGTTTATTTAGATTGAATGCAATTGATTAATGTTATAAATGTAATGTAATACTGTTACTTATTAGCAATTCAGTGGTTTCTACTTTTGGCAAGGGTTGAGGATGTTAGTTGATGTAATATTTTGACTTCTGTGCGTGTGTCTTTGTGTAGACACAAAATAACTCACCCTTGTCTGTTATACTTGTATATGGTCCTCTGCTTCACCTGCTTTGAATTGGTTCATGGTGATTGCAATTTTAGTATCTTGTGTTTTTTACTTATTTACTTTTGCAAATATCCATTGAGCCATTTAGCATGTCCCTCTTCTAAAAATTAAGATATATTTTCAACATGGATTTTAAAACAGGTATTGGATCAGATTGACAATTGGTTTTAGAGAAATTATCCTTCTGAGTGTAAAATTTTTTTTGGTGTTTTGGCTTTTTGCTGCATTTCTTGATAGTTATATTCTATTATTGTTGGCAAAAGCTTATGTACATATATGTGGGTTTTACATTTACTGTTTTAATGTCTATGCCTGGTTTGTGATTATTTGATGTTATAACCGATGTGTTTGTTTTTTTTCAGTTGTCATTTATAAAGGACCCTATACCAATTGGAAGGTCCTTGTAGTAACACTAGCAGATTGGATTAGGGTGGATTTGCATTTTCAATACCTGGACAGCTAAGACCATAGTATTTACTTAAATTGGCTGGACTGCAAAATTGTTTTCATTCAAGGGTTGCATATGCAAAATGTTTTTGATATGTACTCTAGGAGAGTTTATCCATATGCGTATCATATGTCTGGTGCTTGTTGCCATTGGAGTTTGGATGTTCACCCAAACAAGGGGAGAAAAAAGAAGAGGCAAAATTAGAATAATGAAGAAAGAAAACAGAACTAAGGAGACCTTGCTCACTGCTGCAGCTGGTGATCATGCTAGGTTGGAAGCTAGTAAGATGCACATTATTCTCTTTTCGTTGTATTTGGTTCGATGTTAGTCATTGCTGCAAATTAGGATGACTTCATTGAAATTTCCTTTACGGGTTCTCATGGCTGATTGTGCAAGATTGAACTGACAGTAGAGCAGTTTTATTGGAATGGATTCTGCCATTTGCAAGTAGGATTATGAAATACTAATTGAAGGAATAATCACTTACTGGGCAGTTTTGAGAATCCAAGTAAAATGCAGCATAAGTACAATTAGTTTTAGATGTTATAGGAGCATGAGTTTAGACAAGAACCTTGAAGCACCCATGAAATTTCAGAAAAATAATGAAAGCTATTAGAAGTTTGTGGTGATTTGATCTTATTCTATGATTTAAGGTGGGGAAATAGTTTTGTACTGCACTCAGATAGAAGATCTGGCAGGACATGTATATGCAGCCTCCTTCAAAATATTTCTTTAACAAATCAGGCTTTGATGACACATAGATAGACTATAACTGTATTCTACTAAATTTGTGCCTTCCACTTGCTTCACATGATTTGAAACACAGATGGCTTATGGCACATTTTGATTTGAATATTTCAGTGTTCAAGTTATTGTGCTTCTTATCTTACTTGATTTGATGGCTGTACTGCTACTTGTATAACATGTATTTACTGTTTATTGTTACAGTTTTTTCCCAAGAAAGTTGGTTCACCAAGGAAGACTGAGATCATGTTCATTGCACCAACTGGAGAGGAGATTAATAACAGAAAACAATTGGAGCAGTATCTGAAATCGCATCCTGGTAATCCTTCAATAACAGAATTTGATTGGGGTACTGGTGAGACCCCTAGAAGATCAGCGAGGATCAGTGAAAAGGCCAAGGCTACTCCAACACCAGAGAAGGAACCCCCAAAGAAGCGAGGCCGAAAATCATTGAGTGGAAAGAAGGAAGACAAAGAAACAGCAGCTGTTCCTGAAAAATCTGAGGGTGAGAAAGAGAGTGAAAAGGAAGATACACAAGCCACTGAGAAGGAAACTGCAGAAGGTGAAAAAGAAAGAGATACTTCCATTGAAAATGGAGGTAAAACGCTAGCAGCTGATCACACTGCAAACATGGATGCCAAGATGGAGGATGCTGGGCAAGAAGAAGCTGGCAAAGATGGTAAGATACCAGAAACTGCAGAGGATGATAAAAAAGAAGAGGCTGCTGGTGCTGAAGAAACCCCAACTCCTATGGAAGTTCAAGAGAAACCTGCAGAAGCTAGTTGCATTGATGCAATTCAAACTGAAAAAGAAGAGGAAGCCCCTATTGAAAAGGTTCCTGAAACTCAGGCTGAGCAAGAGAATGGTACGTGTGAGAAACAATCAGAAAAGCCAGAAACTGCAACATTGGAAGCTAATGGGGGAGTGGAGAAAGAGAAGCCAAAGGGAGCAATCCCCATATCTGAGGGAGAGGCCAGACAGAAAGGTGTACAGGAGGTTGCTGGCAAGTGTAATGTTCAGTTAGAGGAGAAAGGCAAGGCAGTAGATGCGGAGGTGATTGAAAATGGTAAGGTTAAACCAAGTGGGCAAACTGATGCCCCACAACCTCCTGGGCCTGCTCCTGTAAGCTGCTAAATATACCATCTAATATCCTAGCTATCCTGTGGTACTGTCTTTTTTGTATTTGCCCTTGTAACCTCTATGATTCTATGGATGACTCTAACATTTATGCTGTTGATGCTAGATTTGATTGTAAGTAGGGAAATCAACCTGTATCCCTGTTAGAAGTAGGTTTCAAACATTGCAGCTTTTGTTACTTTGTGCAGAACTTGGATTGTAGGCACTTGGAACTCATGACTTACGGTTGGTGGCTCAAGTTTCAAATTGGGCATAACATGTTATGTGGCATAGATTAACTGCATTGTGTATTCTTTAATATTGTTGTTTAGGCAATGCATATATTTGGTTTGCGTAGTTAGTTTGATCACTGTGAAGAATGGACAAAGGTGGATGGAAAGATGGGCAGTGGTAAGAAGGTGACATCGTCTTTGTAGCTGTGATGACTTGTGGGAATCATTTCATCAGTCCTCGTGTGTGGAATAGAATCTTCTGCACTTCAAAGCGATTTCCTCTCCAAGCTTAAACAGCTTCTTAATCATGACGCCTCCTCTGTAATGCAAAAGATACAAACAAAAGCCAAACTTATTTCTATCATATCATCAATCATGATTCAATTCTCCTCTTTTCGGAAGAAAGGTATATAAAAATAAATATTCAACTATCCACCTGCAAGATATTGACCTCAATTTTTTTGAAAAGAGCAACAGTGTCTCCAAAGTGAATGGAACATTCTTGTAATCAGACTAACACCCAAGAATAGAAAGTTGCAAAAAATGGCATACATTGAGTGTAAAGAATCTTTCAGCTTTTTTTTTTTTAATCTTTGGGTTAAGGTTAAGAATCATCTTCTTCATTTCTCTGGTCTTTTTGGCACATCATCTTTAAACCAAGGTTAAGAATATTTTCTTGGGTGTTCTATGGCATGCCTGCGGAACAAGTATTGCATTCTTTTTGTTACTGCTTTTAAGTCACAAAAGACTGGAACATCCCCACCTCTTTTCTACAAATGGAATGCACTTTCTTTGATTATCTTCCTACATCTCATATGGGTTCTTCTCATTTTCTCTTGCTCTTCCTCATCGTCTCCGTCAAATGCTCTCCGGGTACGTACCCTTCCTTTTGATCTTTTTTTTTTCTTTTTTGTTAATTCTTATTGAATATGTAAGATAATTGCTCTAAGTATCATGTATAGTCACAGAAGAAATGAATTAATGTTGAATACTATTGAATTGAGTAGACCATTAAAAGTCTCTTTGTTCAGCAATATGGTTGGCTTGATTTATTCCATTATCTGGTTGGAAAATGTATTCTAATATCTTTTTCATTATAAGTTAGGTTGCCTGCTGAGTTGATGAATTACTCTGGCTTTCAAGTATTGGCATGCTGAGTTAAATTATTATACGTGCAGTTTCAGCAGCACATTCAGTCACATGGACCTATGGAGTAAATTATGGCAGAATAGCAAACAATCTACCATCGCCCGAAAGTGTAGTGACACTCCTAAGAGCCGCAAAGATAAATCACATTCGAATCTATGACGCCGATCATGCAGTTCTCAAGGCCTTTAAAGGTTATGGTATAGAAATTATAGTTGGACTTCCCAATGAGTATTTGAAAGACATAAGTGTTGGGGAGGATCGCGCCATGAATTGGATAAAAGAAAACGTACAGCCATTTCTTTCTGGAACTCGTATCCGAGGAATTGCTGTGGGGAATGAGATATTGGGTGCTGCTGATTTGGAACTCTGGGAGGTTTTACTGCCAGCAGCAAAGAATGTTTATGGTGCTCTTTACAGATTGGGTTTAAATGAGACTGTTCAGGTTTCAAGTCCACATTCAGAGGCTGTATTTGCCTTCCTTCCTTCCATCTGCCTGCATCTTCAAACCTGATGTTCTTCCATTCATGCGGCCACTTTTGCAGTTTTTCTCTCAGATAGGTTCTCCATTTTATATAAATGCATATCCATTTCTAGCCTATAAGAATGATCCCGAGCATATTGACATTAACTATGCTCTATTCAAAGATAACCCTGGAATTTATGATGCAAAGACCAAGCTACATTATGATAATATGTTTGAAGCTCAGGTTGACGCAGCTTATGCAGCACTGGAAAAAGTTGGTTATACCAAGATGGAAGTCATTGTTTCTGAAACTGGTTGGGCTTCTCGTGGGGATCCAGATGAAGCAGGTGCAACAGTGAAAATGCAAGGATATTTGCCCTAAACACAAAACACCCAAATTGATTGAACTTTCTGAATTGATTGCCTTAAATAATACACTCCAATCACTCGGTATGAAACGATTACAAAGACTCAATCTCAAAACTTAATCCTTAAAAAATCATTGAATTTTTTTTTTTTTAAAGCAAGAAAATTTTTTCTTCTTTCAGAGGAGCTAGCTTTTTCAATTTTTTTATCCCGATTAAAAAATAAAATTGTTAATTTTTTCTTTGGTTTTAAATTGATATATGATGTGATCAATATGTCATGACGTGAAAAAAATCAGACTAAAAACGTGAAATTTTGTTGATAGTTGACATTATTTGATTGGTCATTTAAAACATATCAGCTTTTTTTTTTCCTAACAAAGTTAACTTTTAAGGTAAACTGACTTATGAAATTAAAATTTAAATACCAATGTGATAGAAAAATTTTTTAAATACTAATGTGATCAAAATTTGAAAGTTCAAAGGTCAAAAATATATTTAACCCTTTTAAAAATTGTCCCAAACTTCTTCAATGAACAAGAATTGTCAAAAGAGGCAAAATGAAGTGGGGCCACGAAGGTTCACTACCATTTATGACCAAGAGTTGTTGTAGTTGGTAAAACTAAGTCTTTGCTATTAGGAAAAAAATGCAGGAAAGCTTGAGATGACCCAATTAGAAACCATCAATCGTATGGAATCCTCCAAGTTTATTTCAAAAAACAAATTATTTTATTGACTTTGAGAACTGAGACTAATATCTCCGCATGGAAGGGAATATATAATGCAATATACTTTTCTTTTCATATTAGTCGAAAGCCGTGCAATATTTTCTTTAACATCTTTTCATAACCAGGACACGTTTAAAAAAAAAAATTAAAAAAGAATAATTTTCTATCACTAGCCATGAATTATTTCTTTTAATGCATGGAAAGTTGTTGTATTAGTTTCTTCAAAAATTTTGAGTCTTTAGTCCAAGGTCATTGACATTTGACACAATTATAGTTGTTTAATGAATTAATTATATTTTTGGTATTTGAATTTTATAAAAATATATAAAATGGTATTAAAAAATAAAATATACAATTTATACTTTAAAATTTCAAATATTATTTCATTTTAATTCAAATTCTAATATGTTAACTTAATTTGTCTAAATGATATCTAATTAATATAATTTTATTATATGCAAATTATTTATTAAATCAAAATGTTAAATATTTTGAAAGAATTTCATGTGAATCCCACATGGATGTTAGGTGACAGACAATAATTAATCGATTCAAGATAATTTTTTATGGTTTAGGTAAAATTTTTTTTTTCAATTTATATTAAAAAATGTTGATAGAATACATGATAAATACATAATTTGATAATATTTAATAAACACCTCATATGTATAAGTTAATATAATTTGTGGGATTAGAATTTGAGTTAACATGATACATATTTAAAAATTCATATTACAAATTGTACATTTTATTATTTTTGATAACAATTTGTATATTTTCCGAAATTCAGATAAAAAATTTTAATTAACTCTTGTTTAATTGTTGGAGAAAGCCAAGCCAAACCAATTGATTAGAGAAAAACTATTTGTAATTTCAGAATAAGTTTCTTTGACTAACAGGGAAGTTTTCTGTGGCCCAAGAATAAATATCGTCAGACTAATCTTCAGTTGAGAGTTTCAACATTGGGTTGACCGGGGGACCCCGTCACACACGTACAAAACAGACCGGCATTCGTCCTTCTCGTCTACGTTAGTGCCCACCACCCATCTCTTTCTCCTTTGCAGACTCGGCATCTACGTTTACTTTTTCCTCAGCTCAGCTCTGCTAATATATATAGGCCTAAAAATGTTTCATATTTCTCATCACACAAATATTAAAAACATTGACATAGCTAGCTAGATAGCGATACATCACCACATTTATATATAGTTCAATTGAATAGTAGATTGCGAGAGATCAATGACGAGGTTCATGTGCATGCATGCTTTTGTTGGTATCATCATTGCGGTGGCTCTAATGCAATTCACGGCCGCGCAAACGGTGCATGTGGTGGGGGATGACATGGGATGGACAATTCCCTCGAACGTTCCCTCAGCATACAGCACTTGGGCTGCTAGTAAGAGGTTCATGGTTGGAGACATATTGGGTAATTATCAAAGCTCTCATTTTATCTCTCTTTCCCCTTATGTAATTTTCATGAAAAAATTTAACTGAAGTTACCATTTCTTTCACTTTGAGTAAAGATATGATTAGTTTCTTAATCTAAATTTAAAATAATTACATATTTAACAGTGTTCAACTTCACAACAAATGAGCATGACGTGCTACAAGTCCCCAAGTTATCCTTCGATGCATGCAGCGGCGCCAACCCTATCGGAAATATGCTCACCAATGGTCCAGCCAACGTTACCCTCAACTCCACTGGCGAACACTATTATATTTGCACAATTGGGCAGCACTGTCAACTTGGCCAAAGATTAGCCATTACTGTTTCAGGCGCTTCTGGCTCCCCTTTTCCAGCACCTTCACCGACTACTAATCCAACCACTCCTTCTCCTACTTCAGGCACACCCGCTGATTGCACACCGTCTCCGACATCTGGTCCCACTGGGTCGAGGCCTTCAGCCCCAAATGCCACTCCTAATTCTTCATCTTCAGCTGTTTTTGCCAGTTTGTTGCTGTCCGTGTTGGCAATTGTCATGGGTTTAATTTTCTAAGATATGGTACCGAGGGAGGATGTCATTCTTCTTATAGTTCACATTATTCCTTCCACGATTTTTTTTATGGCGAGCTTGGGGATATATGCATATATCTTTCAATAAAGTTGCGGTTCATTTCATTTGAAAATTTTGTACTAGTAGATTTAGTGCTTCGTTATAAGCATACGGAAAATAAAAGTTTTCTTTTTTTAAGAAATTATGATCAATAAGTATGATGAATAAAGTGAGTTACCCCAAATACATATACTAAAATATGCTGGAAAAATTCCTATGTACCCAAAAAAAAGTTTTAGGGTTGGTAAGTCCTTATTGTACTTCCAAAACGAGGATATATTTGTTTGAAATAACATACAATATTATATTACAACAACCTAATAAAGTTTATTTACATGGATGTTTAGGTGTGACACGTAAAATAGTTTTAAGTAATTTTATTTAATAAATTATTTAAATTTTAAAATTTATATTTATTTAAGTCTTTCAAAGTATACAAATTTTATCATAATTTCAATCCAAAAAAACATAACTCATGCTTCACCATTATCCATATATGAAATATAAAATTCTGATAATTTTTAAAGATTAATTTCTAAATCTTAAGAATTATAAAAAATCATATACCGTCTAAATCAATATTTATATAAATTTAAATAAATAAAATTTATAGCTAAATCACTTATGTTTACCTTTTTTTTGCCTTTATTTTCCTATGATTTAAAATAAAAGAGAAAGATATTATATTTCAATTTAAAATTACACATATTTAACCTCTTTTATCTTAATTTAAAATTAAATTTGGATAAATTACATTTTTTAAATTAAATAATGATCAAATATATATATGTATATGTGATTTCTTCTCACAATCAATATTTTATTTTTATAAAAAGATAAATCAATCAGATTTTTGTCACTAAGTTTAACATGATAAAGTTTCAAAATCAAACATAGAAAAGTTTTTCATGATGGTTGAATAGAAAATTCTCTTTTTATGGTGAGTTTGGATTTTTGGATCCTTTATTTATGTTTCTTTGCTATAGTTTTTAGTATATTTTTATTGATTGACAAGATTATTTTATGAATGTAGACACCCAATTTGGTCCAGGCCCAAATCAATTGGGCCTGGTCCAAATGAGTAAGCCCATTTTTTTTATCTTTATTTTTGTATTTTATATTTATATTTTATTTTATATATATATATTTCTTTTATTTTTATCTTATGTATTTATTATTTATTTATTTATTATTACTATTTATTAATATATATATATCCTTATTATTATTACTATTTTTTTTGTTAATATTTATATATATATTTATCTGATTATATACTATAATTTATCTATTATTTATTTTTAATTCATCTGTTAATTTTTTGGTTTATCTGATTATTTTCATTAATATTTTTATTTGATTTTTTTTTTATTTTTTTGATTTTTTTCGATTTAAGATTGGATTGATTTTGGAGAAATCCTACCATGAATTGGGATTCAATCAAAGTCCATATTGGATTCAATGATTGAATCCCAATCCAAAGAGGAATTGGGATTGATCAGAAACTCTTCTGATCAATCCTTATAAAGGACCCTTGGATCAAAGGAAAAAATAGAGAAAAAGAGTTACTGGCTAAGAGAAAAGGCAGATACAGAGAAGATTTAAAAACTAAAAAAGTTTTGGTGCATTTAGAGCAGCCCTAAGAATCGATAAGAATTTTTGGAGAATTTTTGCAAATTTTTTTTTCTGGAAAATTTTTAGATTTCGGTTGAATTTTTCAGTGAAGGTTGAATTTTTCGGTGACTATTCTGGTCAAGTTTGAAGTTTCTAGCCAACTTCCCAGTTTTCGGCAACCATTTCTAGAAATCGATTAATTTTTCGATGAACTTTCGGTGAAAAACCCAGATTCTGACGAAAATTTTTAGAATTCGACGGCCATTCAAACCGGAGTTCTTCGGGTTTTTAGAGAGAAGGGAGAGAAGAGAAGGAAGAGAGAGAGAGGGAAGAAGGTTTCTGCTGAAAAAATGAAGGAATCAGCCTTATATATCCTCTCAAAATGACATCGTTTCTGTGTTAAGTAAACCAGAGGATCCGCACGTTTTGCCAAAATCCAACCCGACCCGAGCACCGACCTGCTTTCGACTCGCGTGCGACCTGCATCTCAAGCCGTTAACCGAGCCGAGCCAACACCCCTAAGCCGTTTCTCCAAGCCATTTTTTCTTCCTCGAAGCCGAGCCGAGCGCAAGCCGAGCCGTTCCCAGGTGTTTTTTTTTCTTATTATTTATTTATTATTTTTTATTATTATTATATCAAAATTGTTTAATATTTTTATTTTTATTTATTTTTATTCATTTTTAATTTATTTTCATTTTTAATTAATTAATTAATTTTATTTTTTTTATTTTTTTAAATAAAATTATTTTTGAGGAAAAGTTGAAAGTATCAATTTTCCTCGAAATTAAAATTTTCAAAAAATATTTTTGGGTCGAAATTAAAAGTTTCAAAAAAATATTTTTGGGAAAAGTTGAAAGTATCAATTTTCTTAAAAATAAATTTTCAAAAAAAATAAGGTTTTGAGGAAAAGTTGAAAGTATCAATTTTTCTCGAAATTAAAGTTTTAAAAAAATATTTTTGAGGAAAAGTTGAAAGTATCAATTTTTCTTGAAATTAAAGTTCAAAGAATATTTTTGGGAAAAAAGTTGAAAGTATTAATTTTCCCTGCATAAAAACAATCATTTTTTTATTTTTTTTAATGTTAAATATCCAACGATAGAGCCTCTGCAAGTGAAACAGTAGTTTTCTTGCATTACTTTGAGGTGAGGGGATTTTTTCAAATTTCTGCTAAAAGTATTAGAGTTAATTGAGAACAATTTCTAACAACTAATTACTTGGTAAATTTTTAAGGTTTATTGGGTAACACAAAATTAAGCTGGTACCATATTTTGATGGGCATTATAAGAGTGCTATAACTTTCTCACATGTAACCGAACTCTCAAACCCCGTTCTGGTTAGTAGACCCGAACCTATTCTTTTAGGGACCCTTAAACTTAGGTTTTACCTGAAAGGATAGATTTCTTAGGTGGCCAATCGCACCTAGATAAAAAAGATTGGTGGCGACTCCTTCAAGTCAATGTCTAGCGATAGATCCTCGGATCTAGACGTTATGACAGCTTGGCGACTCCATTGGGAACTGAGAGTCAGGCCAGCAAATAAATTTGTGTTATCCAAAAGCCTAATAAAATTGAACCTTTTTGTATATATGTGTTATTATTCATTCATGTTTATTTACTTTATTAATTATGTCATTCATATGCATGTGCATAACATGAGCTCTATACCCGAGCTCCGTCCCTCTAGGAGGGAGTAAAGTACCTATTGCTTTCGTGAGGTCTAATGCCTCCGCAGTGGCTAGCGAAATACTCCCACTCAAATTGAACCTTTTTCGCTTGCAGCCTGTAATGGGTGAGGATTAGGGTGCCTTACTAGTCTGTGATGGACAAGGATGTAAGGAGCAATTTGGAACCTTTAGACTTTGACCTTAAACCACATATAGTGAACCTTAAGAGTGCCTAACCTATAGATAGAGCCATCACTCTTCCCTTTTAGAATTGACCAAAAGCATAGGATTCATTCCTCTTTTTTTATGTGATGTTTAAATTTACTTAGTTATTTATTTATTCTTTTTTTTATTAGCATACTAACCTTTTTCTCATTCTTTTGCATTGGTTCATGCATATCATAAAGTTGCATAAAGAACATTTGCTTGAAAGATGGTCTTCAACAAATTTTTTCATGGACTCCAATGAACGACTAGTTTGTTCTTCATCCGTATTAGCACCTTGTGAGACACCCAACGAAGTAAGGGCCCAGTCAGAAAAGATTCAACTGAAGATGAGGATTGTTTACCAATCGGATATGATTCTACCTTGTCTCAAGAAACATCTATCCTCCTCAAACAGAATAATCTAGAGGATTTGGTTGATATCTGGAAGAGGATGAGTCCGTCAAGACAAGAGCAGTTTTGCCAAGACACGGTCATATAGCACACCTTCTAGCAGTAGTTGTTGATGATCAACTAATCAGAGCTGCAGCATAATTCTGGGATCCTGCATACAAGTGTTTCATCTTTAATAAAGCTGATATGACTCTCACCATCGAAGAATATTCGATTTTATTGGGTTTACACCTCAAGGCTCCTGACAAGATATATGTCAAAAAACACAAGTCAGGATTTCGTAAGGGTCTGGCTCAACTCATGGGGATAGACAAGGAAATTATGGATTCTCATACAAAAAAGAAATAAGAATAGGTTTGCCTACCTTGGAAGTTCTTTCATGAGTTTCTATTGCAACATGTCAATGAAGAACGGGGGTTAGATATATTTGCCTTAGCCATATACGGAATGGTGATCTTTCCAAAGGTTTTGGGTTATATTGAGATAGCGGTGGTTGACTTCATCGAGAGTGTGATCAATGGCTGTAATCTTTCAATGGTAATATTAGCAGAGACTGTCAGATCTTTGAATTACTGTCGTCGAAATAGAGGACGCTTTATAGGTTGCATACAGTTATTGTACTTATGGATGAAAAGCCATTTTGAATGGGAAAATGGTGCTTTCTCGAAGCTTTATATCCGTAATCGAACTTCGATCAAAGAATTCTGTGAAAGTGGGTGGTCAGAAACGAAAGTCTAAAAAGGAATGGATAACTTTCCTACAAAAGTTAACCAGCGTCAAGGTGAGATGGTTGGCCCCATGGATGAACCGTGAGCCTATGTTGTATCAATGTGGGGATAGTATAGTAATCTCACTTCTGGGTTTATGGGGAGCGACAAATTATGCACCACTCCTAGTGAAAAGGCAGTTTGGGGAGAACAGTTCATTCCTATGACTTATGGGCTTCATCAATTAGATTTCTCTTACAGTGAGCCAAAAGCATTTCAGAGGATGAATGAGATGATTAAAGCATGGAAAAATCCTCGAAGAGTGAGTCCTAGATCATTTACTGATAAAGTCACTCCAGGGTACTTGGTTTGGAGAGCAAAATGAAGACAAGAAATGGTATTCACTTATGAAAGCTTTCAACCACCAACAGAAGAAAATTTTGAAGAGACACCATCAGAATTAGAGCTTGCAACAAAAGAATTTGAGTCTAAAAATGGTAAGTTAAAGCAAGAAATCCAGAAGCTTCAAGAAGAAAAAGACCAGTGGAAAGATAGAGCTGAAAGTCATGAAGTTAAAGTTCACAAGATTGCTAGGGAACGTGATACAGCTATGAAAGACCTAGCAAAGCTACACCAAAAGCATAAAAGGTTATGTGTGAGAGAAAGGGCCAAAGAGATAACCATTACCGAGCTGACTGAAGAAAATACAAGATTGAAGCAAGAGTATACTGAATTGGAAAAAAAAAGTACCCAAGTACAAACAGAGAGTAATATGCTAAATAGTTATCTGAGTAGGCTAAGGCAAAAGTTGAATGAACAAGAAGACCGCATTGCTACATTGGTTAGAGAGCATGGAGAATTATCATACCAAGTCTAGTGTGGTAAAAGAGAAAACTTAAGAAGACAAAAATACATTGAGCACCTAACGACCTAAAACCATAAAGGGGTATGCAAGGCAAGAGAGATGGTGGAAGAGGCGGAGGCATTAAAACAAGTGGTGAGCCCAGTAGGAAAACATAGACAGTGTCTGTTAAACTTCATTGAGGAAGCCAAGGCCTAGTATGAACAGATCAAATAATTTTATGGTTATAATTTTAGGATGATAAACCCAATGTAGATAAAAGTTTTTTGGAATAAATGAAATCTTTTAGTTGAATACCGTTTTTAAGGCAAATGTTCTTTGCATACATGCATTTTTCATTCATTACATTCTCATTCATTACACTTAATAAAGTAACTGTGTGATAGTCATACAAATTTACTAATTCTAAGATATGGTACTCAAGGTTCAATGATAGCTCCATCTAGCGAGAACCCTATCCATTGATACAACACAAGATCTAGAGCCAGACAAATGGAGCAGAAAAGTTCTCACAGATTTGAAAAGATAAAAAAAGCACAGAGAAGATTGAAGTGAGTTGAGCAAGATTCTGGATGCTCTCAATAAGCTAAATAAGGGAAAAAGAGTTGAAGACAATACAAGCTAACAAGTTCCCTCATTACAAGAAGTGGCTGACCCTTTGTATCCTCTAGGTTTTGGCCCACCTCAAGCTCAGTCTACACAAGAGGTTCCACCACAACACTTTACATATCCAACATATCCTGAAATGCCATCAGCTTCCAATCCAGGGCATTATCATAGCTATGTAAATCCTGTCTTTACTGAAAAAGTAATATAACCAATTCTTGATCTAGATGATTTGAAAAAGAAAGAGAAAAAAAAGATAAGAGTGAAAACTCAGGAAAGCTCCAAGATTAGTATGCTAGAACAAAGGCTACGGGCTGTGGAAAGATTTGGTTTCTATGGTTCAGTTGATGCTGGGCTTTGCTTAGTCCCTGATGTGGTCATTTCTCATAAGTTTAAAGTACTAGAATTAGAAAAATATGATGGTACGAAGTGCCCCAAAACCCACGTCACCATGTATTGTTGGAAGATGGCAGCCCATGCTCATGATGAAAAACTCTTAATGCATGTATTTCAGGATAGCCTTACAGGCTCTATTGCCAGGTGGTATGTTCAGCTGGACAGGACCCGCATTCATTCTTGGAGCGATATGACTCATGACTTCATCAATCAATATCGACAGATTATCGATTTGGCTCCTGATCGTTTATCTTTACAGAACTTAGAGAAAAAGGTAAATGAGTCTTTTAAAGAGTACGCCTAGAGATGAAAGGATATAGCTTCTCTGGTACAACCTTCCACTGACTGAGAAAAAAACCACAATGCTTTTTGTTAGCACTTTGAAACCTTTTTATTATGAAAAGATGATAGGGAATGCAACAAAAAATTTTACTGATATGGTAATTTCAGGAAAAATTATCGAGAGTGCCATCAAGAATGGCAAGTTGAAAGAAAGTGAAGCATCTAGCAAGAGAATCTCGAAGAAGAAAGAGACTGAAGCTCAGGCTGTAAGCTTTGATAGACAGTAATTTGGGGGCCATCAACCCTACTCACCACCAGGATACCTGCCATATTACCTTACGGTAAATAACACTTCCCCTTACCAACCGTTTGTACAGTCACCTTACCCTCAAACATATCAAACCCCCCCTAGGCCTCAAAATACCATACACAGTCTTAACATTCAGCCTACCCCAAGACCTCAAAATCACCCAACTAACCCTATTGGGTGTTATGAGAGCAACGAACTACCCGTGAGAAACCTGTGTTTGACCCAATTCTAATGACTTATACAAATTATATAGGGAGCTTTACAATAGTCATTTGATTGCTCCTAGTAAATTGGAACCCCTCAAGCCACCTTACCCCAAGTGGTACGATCTTACAGTCTATTGTGACTACCATTATGGGATTGCTGGTCACTTCACCGAAAATTACATTGCTCTGAAACACAAAGTATAATGGTTGATCAAGGATGGAATGATTTGCTTTGATACGGGAGGGGTGACTACACCGAATGTTAGTGGCAATCCCTTGTCAAATCATAATGTGAATGTTCTAAGTGAAGAACATGAGCATCATTTAAAGAAAAAAATGGCAGATATCAAGACACCTCTCAGCCAACTGTTTGATATTTTATGGAAGGCTGACATGATACAACTGGTGAGTCGCATAATTATCATGGAGTATATATAGTCAGGCATTAGTTGTAAATATCATAGTGGGATAATAGGCCATTCTATTGAAACCTGTGAGTAGTTTCACCAAGAGGTGCAAAAACTCTTGGATTCATATCAAATGGAGGTCTATGAAAAAAGAAAAACTTAAGAAGTGTTGAGGTGTCCATGACTGATAAGCCTACAAAGCTGTTTCCAAAGCTAGTAACAATTCATTTTAGGAACAAGCTAAAGTTTATCATAGACAAACTCATTCCTCTACTGATAACTTTTAAAGTTATGACTCATTTCCCATACAAGGATGATAAAGCTGTACCCTAGAGATATGACTGTGATACTGTAGTTCAGGGGTAAGAAAAAGATGTCTCTAAAACTGATGCTTCCAATATAACTGGTATAAGAGGCATTACCCAAAGTGAAAGGTGCTACACTCTAAAAATGTTAGAGAAAGCTAGAAGAGAGAAGGCCAAAAAAGGAGAACAACGAAATAATCCTGAAGTAGAACCTGAAGAAGATTGTCCGAAGTTGGTGTCAGAAAGAGAGGTTTGTGAATTCCTGAAGTTGGTGAAACATAGTGAGTATTTAGTTGTTGAACAGTTGAATAAAATGCCAACTCGAATCTCATTACTATCATTGTGTTAAACTCAGAGCCATACCGAAATGCCCTACTGAAAGTGTTGAATCAGGCATACGTGGCACATAATGTATCTGTTGAATATGTGAATCACTTGGTTGGAAATCTAGTCATGCCGAATCACATTTTGTTCAACGATGATGAAATTTTCTTAGAGGGGAAAAGGAAATGCCAAGGCTCTGCATATCACGATCAAGTGCAAGAACCATATCATAGCCAAGGTCCTTATCGATAATGGCTCTGCTATTAATGTCATGCCTATGTCAACTTTGGTGAGGCTACCCATTGATTACTCTCATATGAAGAATAATCAGATGATTATGAAAGCTTTTGATGAAACAAAAGAGAAGTCCTGGAGGATATCGAGATGCCTTTGTAAATCAGGCCATGCACTTTTAATGTAAAGTTTTAAGTAATGGATATCTCTCCATCCTACAACTGTCTATTGGAAAGGCCATGGATACACATGGCAGGAGCTGTGCCCTTTACCTTGCACCAAAAGATCAAGTTTAATGTAGAAGGTCAACTAGTAGTGGTAGTTGAGAAAGAAGATATGCTAGTGACCCAACCATTGAATACTCCATATGTAGAGGCTATCGAAGAAGCATCGAAATGCTCCTATCGATCTTTTGAATTGGTTAATTCTATAGGTGAAGGATTTAAAAATCAACCTTTTTCAAGGATAGTGATGAGCCAAGTCATCAATAAAGGCTGGTATCCCGGACTAGGGCTGGGCAAGAACTTGCAGGGAATAAAGGAACCCCCGACGGTGATAGACAATAACGACAGGTTAAGCCTAGGCTATGAGATGGTAGAATGGGAGATCAAGAGAAAGCCAGCAGGAAAGACAGCAAGACTAATGGTTATCCCATACCTGTATGAGACTTTCAAACCTGGAGGATTCATGTACCCAGATACAAGAAAAAGCATGGAAAATGCTTTTGCCCAGTTAACCATTGATGCTATCGAAGATGAAAGGGAGATTAATCAAGAGGGGTGGGTTTACCTTTGTCCGTCAGATTATGAGCTGAATAATTAAAGTGCCATCGAGATGCCTGTGACTTTTGAAACTAATACAATGTAATTGTAACATCCCAATAGCTATTGCCCAAGGTATTAGGGTGATCTTTCTTGTTTGGGCCATTTATCTTCTATTATTTTTAATAAAAATTAGGAAAGATGCATTTTCATTCATTTCTTCTTGTGTCTTCATTATTTTCATCTTTCCAAGCATATCTTGCCAACATATCCCATTTCATTCAATTTCAGGTCTTTAAATGAACATGAAGATAATCATGATAACAATCAAGAGGTTAGTTTTGAGAATTCAATTAACACTGATGAACTTGACAATGAAAAAAATTTTAAGGAATATGTTATGCCTCCGGACCTAATGAGATTGATTAAACAAGATTGAGCCTCATCAGAAGATAGTTGACTTAGTGAATCTGAGAGGCGAAGAGAGTAAGAAAGATGTCAGAATGGGTATTTCACTTTCATCAAGAGATAGACAATGATTGGCAGACCTATTTTGAGAATTCGTAGATGTATTTGCTTGGTCTTACCAAGATATGTCAGGGCTGAGCACGGAGATAGTGGAGCATAAATTACCTTTCAGGCCAAAATGTAAGCCAATTCAATAGAAACTGAGACAGATGAAGCCTAAATGCTACTAAAGATCAAAGAAGAGGTGAAGAAACAATTTGATGCAGTTTTTTTATAAGTGGCCAAGTACTTAGAGTGGGTAACCAATATAGTATCCATTCTTAAGAAAGATGGAAAGGTATGAATGTGTGTAGACTATCGGGACTTGAATAAGGCTAGTCCAAAAGATAACTTTCTTTTGCCTCATATCGACACACTGGTAGATAATACGGCTAGGCATTCAATTTTCTCTTTTATGGATGGTTTCTCAGGGTATAATCAGATAAAAATGTGCTATATGGAAAAGACCATTTTCATGACTATGTGAAAAACCTTTTGTTATAAGGTCATGCCCTTTAGGTTAAAGAATGTTGGGGCAACATATTAAAGGGCCATGGTAACACTCTTCCATGACATAATGCACAAAGAGATCGAAGTGTATGTAGACGATATGATTGCAAAGTCTTGTGAGGATGAAGATCATGCCACCAGCCTCAGAAAGTTATTTGAGAGGTTGAGAAGATTTCAGCTCAAATTAAACCCAGTCAAGTGCACTTTTGAGGTAAAGTCAGGAAAGTTATTAGGCTTTGTGGTCAGTGAAAGAGGAATTGAAGTCGATCCAGATAAGATACGGGCTATTCAAAATTTGTCACCTCCAAATATACCAAAGGAAGTTCGAGCTTTTCTAGGGAGATTGAACTACATTTCTCGGTTTATCTCTCAGCTTACTTACAAATGTGATCCCATATTTAAGCTTCTCCGTAAAAATAATCCTGAAAATGGAATGAGGAATGTCAAAAGGTGTTTGATAAAATTAAGCAATACTTGTCGAACCCTCCAGTGTTGGTGCCATCTGTTCTAGGGAAACCTTTAATTTTATACTTAACTGTATGTGAAAATCCAATGGATTTGTGTTGGGGTAGCAAGATGAGTCTGGCCGAAAGGAAAGAGCTATTTACTATCTGAGTAAAAAGTTCACAGAATATGAATCCAAGTACTCTTCATTGGAAAAAATGTGTTGTGCATTAGCGTGGATTGCCAAAAGACTCAGACAGTATATGCTCTATCATACCACATGGCTCATAGCAAAACTGGATCCAATTAAATATATCTTCGAGAAACTTTCTTTGTCTAGAAGAATTGCTAGATGGCAAGTAATGCTCTCAGAGTATGATATTATATATATGAGCTAAAAGGCAATAAAAGGGGGTGTTATAGTGGAGTTTCTTGCAGATCGTGCTACTGAAGAGTATGAGCCAATGAAGTTGGAATTCTTTGATGAAGACCTAATGATTATTTCCCAATTGGAGAAATGAAAGCATAGAGAAAAATTCTAAAGAATGTATTTTGATAGAGCTACCAATGCCTTGGGACATGGAATTGGGGTAACTATGATCTCTCCAGAAGAACAATACTGCCCTGTAATAGCAAGGTTAAATTTTAACTGCATAAATAACATTGCTAAATATGAGGCATGTGTCATGGGCTTACAAGCTGCTATAGATAGAAAAGTGAAAGCATTAAAAATGTTTGGAGACTCAGCTCTAGTTATATATCAGTTGAAAGGAGAGTGGGAGACGAGAGATTCAAAACTCGTTCCATATCATAAGTATATTCTAGAGTTGACGAAACAATTTGAAGATATCCAGTTTGACCACTTACCTCGAGAAAAGAGTTTGATTGCTGATGCATTGGCTATTCTGGTTGTAATGATTCGAATTAATGACAATACTGACATTCAGCCCATTAAGCTAGATGTTAAGGATATACCAGCTTATTACTCTAATATAGAAGAAGAAGAAAAGATGCAAAACCAAGGTATTATGACATCTTATAGTATATTAAGGATCAGCGTACCCAGTTCAAGCAACAAAAAATGATAAAAGGGTCATCCGAAGATTAGCTATGAGCTTTTTCCTAGATGGGGATGTTCTGTACAAAAAAAGTCGAGATCAAGTATTATTGAGGTGTGTAAGTAAGACTGAAGTGAGAAAAATTATTGAAGAGGTACATGATGGAATATGTGGGGCACATACCAGTAGACATATGATGACGAGACAAATCATGAGAGCATGATATTACTGGTTAACGATGGAGAATGATTGCATTGACTATGCTCGTAAATGTCACAAATGCTAGATATATACTGATAAGATCCATGCTTTGCCATCTGCTTTACATGTTATGGCACCACCATGGCCATTCTCAATGTGCGGTATGGATGTCATTGGTCCAATCACACCAAAAGCTTTTAACGGGTACAGATTCATTTTTGTGATGATAGATTACTTCACAAAATGGGTAGAGGCAGCATCATATACAAGTGTGACACGATCTGTGATTTGTAAGTTCATAAAGAGAGAGATCATCTGTAGATATGAACTTTCAGAGAGAATTATTTCAGACAATGCCAATAATCTAAATAGTAAGATGATGTAAGAAATATGTGCTCAATACAAGATCAAGCATCATCGGTATCATACCATTCAAAAATGAATGGGACAGTTGAGGCAGCCAATAAGAACATAAAAAAGATTTTGAAAAAGATGACCGAGACTTATAAAGATTGGCATGAAAAGTTGCCATTTGCATTGCATGCATATTGAACGTCAGTTCGTACCTCTATTAGGGTAACCCTATTTTCTTTGATTTATGATATGGAAGCTGTACTACCAGTGAAAATAGAGATGCCCTCCTTAAGGGTTCTAAAAAAAGTTGAGTTGTAAGAAGTTGAATGGATTCGAGAATGCTATGAACAGTTAAATTTCATAGAAAAAAAGAGATTGACTGCACTATGCCATGGTTAGTTATATCAAAGAAGAATGATGAAGGCTCGTGATAAGAAGATTCGACCCCGTTGCTTTCAAAAAAAAGAGTTGGTCTTGAAGAGAATCTTCTCGATCCAGTAAGATAGTAGAAAAAAATAGACTCCGAATTGGAAAAGACCGTATGTGGTAAAACGAGCTTTCTCGAGTAGAGCATTGGTACTGACTAAGATGGATGGAAATGATTTACCCTATCTTATAAATTCTGATGCTGTGAAGAAATATTATGCTTGAAAAAATGGAAAAAATGAAAAAAATGAAAAATAAAAAAAATGAAAAAAAAGAAAAAGAAAAAAAAGTGATGAAAAAGGAGGACTCAAGGTGAAAGCCCTAAAAGGACGGTTTGAGTCATAGGGGGTTTATTTAAGTTGAAAACCTGAAAAGGTAACTTAGATAAGGAGAATACGGCATCGAATTCAAAAATCTGATGGCATGGAGACTAGCAAATTTGGAGGAGCTCCAAGTTTAAATACATCAGAGGGTTGGATTTTCAGAAAAAACTTTGAGATGTGTTATCATGATTATTCGATTGTTCATTTTGGGCTTTGTCCTCATTCTTATCCTTGTAATTCTCCCTTGGCCAAAATTAGCCAACATTTTGCTAATAAAAGACATTCTATTTCACTCTTTGTGTTTTTTTTTTTCTGGTGACTGTTTTTCAACCATTCTTATTCTTTTCTACTTAATACCCTACAATGGAAGAAATGTGCAAATGCATTCTTACTTTTTGAGTTGGAAATAATGATTGATGAATGAATAATGGCATGAAAGATTTTTACATTACATTGAATAAGTCAAGAGTGATAAAGACAGGATTGAGATGTTCAGTTCCTGATAAGGACATTGAATTTGGAAAGAGATTTTTTTTACAAAAAGAATGTGAGTGGAAGAGATGATTGAGAGCTATACTGGCTCGATCTTAGAAGAGCAGTATAATTGGATCTTTAAAGAATCAAGGGGTTGGGGACCAAAAAAAGAGCTTGAGAAATTTGAGTACCACAATTGAATAGGAGTTAATTAGCCAACATTTGCATAACATGCATTGAATTTCATATACATTGCATAGCATATACTACATAAATTAAAAAAGCAAGGGTATTCCAAAATCCCACATAGAAAAGATAGATGTGAAGACATTTTCAAATTTGAGAATAAACTTATCAAGTAAGTTCCTAATCCTTGAAATAGGATGTCTCTTCGTATCAAGGTTGATTTATAAGATCTTTGGGCATAATCTCCTGAAATTCCTTCAAACATGATTTTCAACTCCTTTAGACATGATTGTCAATGAGCCATTTATTTTTCAAAAGTCGTTGAGCCTCTGTTTAGAGGAGCAATTTATTTTTTAAAGTCATTGAGCCTCTGATTAGAGCAATTTATTTTTCAAAGTCCTCTGATTAAAGGAGCCCTTTATTTCTCAAAGTCGTTGAGCCTCTGATTAGAGGAGCCATTTATTTTTTCAAAGTCATTGAGCCTTTGATTAGAGGAGCCATTTATTTTTTACACAAAGTCATTGAGCCTCTGATTAGAGGAGCCATTTATTTTTTCAAAGAGGAGCAATTTATTTTTTCAAAGTCGTTGAGCCTCTGATTAGATGAGCCATTTATGTTTCTCAAAGACGTTGAGCCTCTGCTTAGAGAGCTTCGATCAAATTTAAAAAACAAAAAACAAAAAAAAAATTACCTCTGTTTAGAGGAGCTTTGTTTATTTTTCAAAGTTGTTGAGCCTCTGATTAGAGGAGCCATTTACTCTTCAAAAGTCATTGAGCCTCTGTTTAGAGGAGCTTTATTTATATTCAAAGTCGTTGAGCCTCTGATCAGAGGAGCATTGTTTATATTTTTCAAAGTCATTGAGCCTCTACTTAAAGGAGTTTTGATCAAATCTTTAACAAAAAAAAAACACAAAAAAATAAAATGTCAAGTTGAGTCTTGATTGGCTGTCTACGTCTTTGCGCAATTTCTGTTTCACAGAAAATGTGCAAAGAGAGGCAGCTGTAGACACCCAATTTGGTTTAGGCCCGAATCAATTGGGTCTGGTCCAAATGAGTAAGCCCATTTTCTTTTTTTTATCTTTATTTTTTTATTTTTTATTTTATTTTTATTTATTTTTTTATTTATTTTTTTCTTATGTATTATTATTTATTTATTTATTATTACTATTTATTAATATATATATCCTTATTATTATTACTATTTTTTTCTGTTAATATTTATATATATATTTATCTGATTATATACTATAATTTATCTATTATTTATTTTTAATTCATCTGTTAATTTTTTGGTTTATCTGATTATTTTCATTAATATTTTTATTTGATTTTTTTTTATTTTTTTGATTTTTTTTGGTTGAAGATTGGATTGGTTTTGGAGGAATCCCACTGTGAATTGAGATTCAATCAGAGTCTATATTGGATTCAATGATTGAATCCCAATCTAAAGAGGAGTTGGGATTGATCAGAAACTCTTCTGATCAATCCCTATAAAAGGACCCTCGGATTAAAGGAAAAAAACAGAGAAAAAGAGTTACTGGCTTAGAGAAAAGACAGATACAGAGAAGATTTAAAAACTAAAAAGGTTTTGGAGCGTTTAGAACAGCTCTAGGAATCGGCAGGAATTTTTGGAGAATTTTTGTGAATTTTTTTTTCTAGAAAATTTTGGAAACTTTTCAGATTTTTGTTGAATTTTTCGATGAATGTTGAATTTTTCGACGACTATTTCGGTCAAGTTTGAAGTTTTCGACCAACTTCATAGTTTCCAGTAACCATTTTCAGAAACCGATCAGTTTTCCGCCAAACTTCCTGCGAAAAACCCAAATTTAGACGAAATTTTCCAAAATTCGACGGCCATTCAATCGGAGTTCTTTGGGTTTTTAGAGAGAAGTGAGAGAAGAGAAAGGAAGAAAGAGAGAGGGAAAAAGGGTTCTGTTGAAAAAAATGAAGGAATCAACCTTATATACCCTCTTAAAACGGTATCGTTTCTGTGTTAAGTAACCCCGAGGATCCGCACGTTTTGCCAAGATTCGACCCGACCCAAGCGTCGACCCACGTCTCAAGCCGTTAGCCGAGCCGAGCCAACACCCCTAAGCCGCTTCTCCGAGCCATTTTTTCTTCCTCAAGCTGAGCCGAGCTGAGCCACAAGCCGAGCCGTTCTCAAGTTTTTTTTTTCTCGTTATTTATTTATTATTATTATTATATCAAAATTGTTTAATATTTTTATTTTTATTTATTTATTATTTATTTTCATTTTTATTTTATTTATTTTATTTTATTATTTTATTTTTTTTAAATAAAATTATTTTTGAGGAAAAGTTGAAAGTATCAATTTTCCTTAAGAAAAAATTTTCAAAAAAAAGGTTTTGAGGAAAAGTTGAAAGTATCAATTTTTCTCGAAATTAAAGTTTTCAAAAAATATTTTTAGGAAAAAGTTGAAAGTATCAATTTTTCTCGAAATTAAAGTTTCAAAAGAATATTTTTGAGGAAAAGTTGAAAGTATCAATTTTCCCTCAACAAAAACAATCATTTTTTTCTTCCTTTTTCATTTTTTTTAATGTTAAATAATCCGACGATGGAGCCTCTGCAAGTGAAACAATAGTTTTCTTGCATACTCTTGAGGTGAAGGGATTTTTTCAATTTTTTGCTAAAAGTATTAGAGTTAATTGAGAACAATTCCAACAACTAATTACTTAGTAAATTTTTAAGGCTTATTGGATAACACAAAATTAAGCTGGTACCACCTTTTGATAGGCGTTGTGAAGGTGCTATAACCTTTCTCACACGTAACCAAACTCCCGAACCTCGTTCTGGTTAGTAGACCCAAACCTATTCTTTTAGGGACCCTTAAACTTAGGTGTTCCCTGAAAGGATAGATTCTTTAGGTGACCAATCGCACCTAGATAAAAAAGATTGGTGGCGACTCCTTCAAGCCAATGTCTAGCGATAGATCTCCGAATCTAGACGTTATGACAATGAATTTCAATTATAGTGTTTGGTGTCTTGTAATCTCAGTTCGTAAATGTATTTGATTTAATGTTTTTTTATTTGTAGACTTGAGAAAATCATGACTCAAGGGTTGTCAACCATCACAAGCATCATTATCTTTTATAGCCTTCAGATTACTAGTGCATTATTATCTTTTATAGTCTTGAAATTATTAATGCTATTCTTTTAAGTCATACTTATTGACTTTATTATATTATATACTGCTATTTGTATTCTACAATTTGTTCTTAAAAAAGATTTCAAGACTATTGTGATGAAAGGTATAATGAGTCAGCAGATCCATTTAGTTGTTAGTAATTATAGTAGTATTTATTATCTTGCCATTTTGAATTTCTAACTTTCTAATTGTTTGGATATTTTTAGTGCTCCAATCCTCTCATATTTATTAATTTTTACTAAAGATAAGTTGTATATAATTTAACATATCCTTTATTAATTAGTTCCATAGGCTACTTATAGTGTATTCTCACTCTTATCCATTTTGTTCGGTTTCTTTATTATATAATTATATACTTACATTCCAATTATGGCAAAACATAAATTAATTATTGTTGTTTTCCCTCTTTTTGAATTGTAGTTACATTTATCTTTTGATGTTTACCATTTGATTTAAATTTTACTTTTGACTTGTTAAACAAATCTATTTTATCTACTTTTGATATGTTAACAAATAATAAGTTTTAGTCTACATTTCAAAATTAGATTTGAGAATATAGTTACGTGTAGAGAATGCCATAATATTCCTACAACATCCATCCTAAAATGGTACCATTAAATTTTAAATTGTTCTAACAAATATCTTGGTTAAAATGGTTTGTTATTTTATTATTAATTAAATATCTGAAAGAAATTTAAAGTTTTCCCACCATTATGTGAAATTTATAAAATTTTCATTATCTCAAAAGTATTCAAAGAATCCATTTGTTCAATTGAAGAGGTTCCATGATCGGATTTAGTTTTCATTTAATCATTTATTTAACTTTCTCTTATTCTAATTTTTATTTTATTAAAAAATATGTAAATTTTCTAACATTTGAAAATATTTAGAAATGCTTTTTATCTAGAGATTTTTGAGAAAATCAACCATTCTGGATTTTTTAAAATTTCACTGTTAGATTCACTCTATCGTAATTTCTAAAATTTGTCATTTACTATTTTTGCTATGCTTAAAAATAAATATTAATTATCATTATTAAAATTTTATCTAACTTTACCATGCATCTTTATGACAAAGTTATCATTATTAAACCTTGCTCCAAAATTTACGTTCAAAGCCTGATTCGTGAACAAATATATGTGACACTGGTTAACATTTTCCATAATTGTATAAATGACATAATGATTCTAAATTAAATAATGAAAGTGCAAAAAAGGTTCATGTTAGCAGCAATCCCAGAGGAAGCAAAGAATGTAAAAAGGGTTTTGCTCAATGCACCAATCCAACAAGACAAAATTAACTAAATTTTAAGAAATTTGTACTTTGAAGACTTGAGATCGGATGCAAAGAATTAAGGAAAGAAAAAAAAAATCAAATTGTGTAGTACAAACTTCTTTTAAAATTATTTTTCTTTGGTGACAAGGAATTCTCTTGTACGTTGACCTCGAATTGGCTGTCTAATTATTCATTGTTGTTTTGAAAGTTGTCCCAAACTTCTTCAATGAACAAGAATTGTCAAAAGAGGCAAAATGAAGTTGGAGCCATGAAGGTTCCCTACCATTTATGACCAAGAGTTGGATGTTGCTGGTATAGCTAAGTCTTTGCTATAAAGAAAAAAAAAGGTATGAAAGCTTGAGATGACCCAATTAGAAAGCATCAATCGTATGGAAGCCTCCAAGTTTATTTGAGAAAACAAATTATTTTATTGACTTTGAGATATGAGACTAATACCTCCACATGAGAGGGAATATATAAATACACTAAAATTTTCTTTTCATAATAGTTGAAAGCCGTGCAATATTTTCTTTGACATCTTTTCATAAACAGGACATGTTTTAAAAAATAAAAAAAAATAATTTTCTATCACTAGTCATGAATTATTTCCTATAATGCATGGAAAATCGTTTTATTAGTTTCTCAAAAAATTGAGTCTTTTATCCAAGTTCATCGACACAATTATAGTTGTTTAATGAATTAATTACATTTTTTGCATCTGATTTTTTTAAAAAATACAAATTGGTATTAAAAAAATAAAATATACAATTTACATTATTATTTAATTTTAATACAGATTCTAATATATTAACTTAATTTATCTATATGATATTTAATCAATATAATTTAATTATATGCAAGTCATTTGTTAAATCAAAGTGTTAAATATTTTGTAAGAATTTAATGTGAATGCGATATGGATGTCAAGTGACAAATAATAATTGATCGATTTAAGATAATTTTTTATGGTTCATGTAAAAAAAATATATTTTTAGTTTATATTAAAAAATATTAATAGAATGTGTGATGAATACATAGCTTGATAATATTTATTAAACGTTATATATCTATAAGCTGATATGAATTTTGAGATTAAAGTTTCAAGTTAACATAATACATAATTTAAAAATTCATGATATAAATTATACATTTTACTTGTTTTGGTATCAATTTATATATCTTTTCAAAATTTAGACAAAAAATTTTAATTGAGTCTTGTTTAATTGTTGGAGAAAGGTAAATTAAACCAATTGATTGGAGAAAAACTATTTGTAATTTCAGAAGTTTCTTTGAATAATAGGGAAGTTATAGATGGGTCAAGAATAAATATCGCCAGACTAGTCTTCAGTTGAGACTTTCAACATTGGGTTTAGCAGGGGACCCCGTCACACACGTACAAAACACACCGGCATTCAACCTTTTCGTCTACGTTGGGCCCATCACCCATCTCTTTCTCCTCTGCAGACTCGACGTCCGGGTTTACTTCTTCCTCAGCTCAGCTCTCTTAATATATATAGGCCGAAAAATGTTTCATACTTCTTCTCATCACACAAATATTAAAAACATTGACATAGCTAGCTAGCTAGCGATACATCACCACATTTATATATAGTTCAATTGAATAGTAGATTGCGAGTGATCAATGACGAGGTTCATGTGCATGCATGCTTTTGTCGGTATCATCAGCTCTAATGCAATTCACGGCGGCGCAAACGATGCATGTGGTGGGGGATGACTTGGGATGGACAATTCCCTCGAACGGTGCCTCAGCATACAGCACTTGGGCTTCTAGCAAGAGGTTCATGGTTGGAGATATATTGGGTAATTATCAAAGCTCTCATTTTTTATCTCTCTCTCCCTTTAAGTAATTTTCATGAAAAAAATTTAATTGAAGTTACCATTTCTTTCACTTTGAGCAAAGATATGATTAGTTTCTTAATCTAAATTTAAAATAATTACATATTTTTACAGTGTTCAACTTCACAACAAATGAGCATGACGTGCTACAAGTCCCCAAGGCATCCTTCGATGCATGCAGCAACGCCAACCCTATCGGAAACATGCTCACCAATGGTCCAGCCAACGTTACCCTCAACTCCGCTGGCAAACACTACTATATTTGCACAATTGGGCAGCACTGTCAACTCGGTCAAAGATTAACCATTACTGTTTCAGGTACTTCTGGCTCTCCTTTTCCAGCACCTTCACCGACTACTACTCCAACCACCCCTTCTCCTACTTTAGGCAAACCCGTTGATTACACCGTCTCCGACATCTGGTCCCACTGGGTCGACGCCTTCAGCCCCCAATGCCACTCCTAATTCTTCATCTTCAGCTGTTTTTGCCAGTTTGTTGCTGTCCATGTTGGCTATTGTCATGGGTTTAATTTTGTAAGATTAGTACTGGGGGAGGATGTCATTCTTCTTCACATTATTCCTTCCACGATTTGGTTTTTTCTTTATATTTTCTAGTGGGCTTGGAGACTTATACATTCATATATCTTTGAATAAAGTTGCGATTCATTTCATTTGAAATTTTTGTACTAGTAGATTTAGTGTGCTTTGTTTTAAGCATACGGGGAATAAAAAGTTTTCTTTTTTTCTTGTTTAAAGAAATTATTATCTTATGTATGATGCATAAAGTGAGTTACAGAAAATATATACACTAAAATATGTTGGAGAAATTCCTATGCACCCAAAAAAACAAAGTTTTAGGGTTGGTGAGTCCTTAATTGTACTTCCCAAACGAGGATGTATTCAAAGGAAGGCAGTCGTTTTTCCATCAATAATCATCAACAGATTATCGATAAAATATCGATGGAATATAAAAAAAATTAATTTTTACTGACGGATTATTGACAGAATTTATCGATGAATTTAATTACATCTATAATTCGTAGGTGAAACTTTGGCACCAATTGCTATGACTTTTATCAACAAAATTTTTCATTGGTAATTTCGTCGATAAAAAATACTTATGGAATTACCAATAAAAAGTTCCTTCAACAAAAAATTTGCAAAAAAAAAAATTGTATACGTTACTAAGAAAATTTTGTCAATAAATTCATTAGTATAAAAAAAATTTGAATTCCCAGCTTCAAGAATCGGGCAAACCCAATTTTTCCCAAAATAAACACCCAAATCCCTAACCCCTTTCTCTTTCTCCCATTCTCCCCCTCCCTCTCTTCCTATCGTGCGCCTTCATTGGCTGGCCAGTAACGTGCCCCCTTTCGTCGGTCAGTATGTTTATTAGTTAAATATTTTCTTTTTTCATATATTTTATGTAACATTTTTATTGAGTTTAGGATTTAATTTTTGGTTATAAATTTATTGAAATTTGTTTGTGTTTTTTGTTATATATTTATTGAGCTTTTGTTGGGTTAAACCTTAAGTTTATTTTTGTTGAATTTTTTCTTGAGTATTAATATTTAGTATTATTAATTATTTTTGGGTTTATTTTTAGTCTTGTTGAGGAAAATTTTTTTTGATTTGTTGAGTAATTTTTTTATTTGTTAAAGTATTGTTGAGATTTGTTGGGTTTTGCTATAGAATTATTAACTGTTAGATGTGTAAGATTTATATTTGTTAATTTAGATTTGATATGTATTAAGATTTATATATGTTTTGACGGATGTTTTATATTTAATATTTTCTAAATTTTAATAATAATTATATAAATTAAAATTATTTATGTTGATTTGAGGTTATAATTGAGTTTGATGTAGAATAAGATTTATATTTGTTTTGAAGTAATTTATATTATAGACATCGGTTTTGTCCGGGTCTACTATCTTCATTTTCAGTTTAATATTAATAATACTTTTAATAATAATAATATTAATAATTAAAAAAAAGAGAAAGACAAAAAAAGGGCTTGAAAATGGTGGTGCCGCTGACCCAACAGCTCTATTTAGCCACCAGACCAATCCCATCAGATCAACCATGCTTATGACCTTCGCACCCTTACAACCACGCTCTACAGACACCTACAGCCACACCTACAGACTCCTAGACTACCTTCGAACATGCGTCTGGTTTTATAAAGACCCTATCTTCCTCGCTTTTCAAAAGGAGGATCCATTTAAAAAAAAAAAAAACCCAGCTCATTTCGTAAAAAAAAAAAAACTTTTCAGACACAGAAGCTAAAAACGTAAACAACCCAAAACTTTGGGCCTCAATCTACATCACTCGAAGTCATTTCTCACAAAAAATGAAGGTTAGATTTGAGTTCACGGGGTCGAAAATAATTTTTTAGGTATTTTTTGAATTTTTTCGACACACTTACGGAAACAGGTGACGGTGACCGGCGACGGCATCGGTGATCGACGATGGCATCTGGCGGCAACAGGATCACCGAAAACTGGAAGGAGAAAAAAGAAGAATTCTGAAGAAGAGAGAAAGAAAGAAGAAAAGGAGAAGAAAGGAAAAATTAAGGAGATGGGGTGTTTTGGGGGGTTATTTATAGTGAAATCAAAACAACGTCGCTTTGATTAAGTGGTAGCCAAGCCATCAACCCGAGCCATATACCCAAAGCCAAGCTAATTAAGTCATTAACTATAGGTCGAAGCCAGTTGACCGAGTCGTTTAAGCAGCTTTTGAGTTTTGATCGTGTTGACCAGGGGCATTTTAGGTATTTTTACCATAACTTTTTATTTCTTTTGTTTTTTTTGCTCAAATTTTTCATATATATCTATTATTTAATTTATGATTTTTTTTTGTTATTTTTATTTTATTTTTGTATAACTTTTTCATATAAAATAAATTAAATGATAGAAAATATAAAATAATTTTAATTTAATTATTTAAATAATTACTGAACATAAACTTATCAAAATTTTAATGAACTAGAATAAAGAAAAATATACAACAATTGATAAAAATTAATTAATAAAAAAGTAATAAAAAATGTAAGAAAAGGAAATTTTTATCCGACAATGAGATTCAAGTATTACGAGTAGTGATGCCTACGAAATCTCTAGGTGAGAAGATTTTTTTTAAATACTACCAGTGTATTGAAGTATTTATAAAAAAATTTCAATACAGTAAAAATTTTCTTTTTTTTTAAATAATAAATAAAAATTGATTAATATATTAAAAATATAAATAATAAAAATGAAAAAAAAGAAATTTTATCTAGTGATGGGATCTAAAAGTATTTCGAGTAGAGATGCTTTAAGAAATCTCTATGTGAGAAAATTTTTTTGTAAAATATTACCAGTGTATTGGAATATTTATAAAAAATCTTCAATATAATGAAAATTTCATTTTTCTTCAGAATTTTAAATAAGAATATTAATAAAATAATTAATAAAATTTCTAACAAAGGAAAATAAAATGTGTGCATCAACATGGTAACATTTTGCATTGCATACATGACATTTTTTACGAAAAGTAAATTTGAGCCTCCGAAGATGAGATTCTAAGGTATTTTGAAAAGCGATGCCTATGAAATCTCTAGGTAAGAAAAAGTTCTTTTAATGTTACCAACGTATTGGAACATTTTAAAAATTATTTCAATAAAAAGGTTTTAATTTATTTTTCTCGAGAATAAATTTTTTTCTAATAAATAAAAAATCGAGGAAATTATTTTTCAAATATTGAAATTGGACTATTTTTATCAAAATCAAAGGATAACACGTTTGTTAATTGGTACCATTTTTAACGGATGCTGTGGGGGTGCTAATCCTTCCCCACGCATAACCGATTCTCGAACCCAGACTGTTACGCAGACCCTAAAATTATCTTTTTAATAAATTTTAATTAATTTTAAGATTTCATTAAAAAGATATGTTTTAATAGGTGAACAATCGCACCTAGCCAAAAAAGATTGGTGGCGACTCCGTTATTTTTTTATTTCATTTCCAAATTCGTCGGGCGGACACAAAATCGTTACGACAGCTTGACGACTCCGCTGGGGATAGCCATTTATTTTTAAGAGTCAGGCCAAAAATAACTACGTATTATCCTCAAATTTTGATTTAAATAGTACTAATTGATTTCTTAGATTTTTATTTTTTATTTTCAACCAAAAAAAAATAAAAAAAACAAAAAAGTTCACACACATTTCTTTTACTATGCCTTTTTTGTACTTTATTTTTCTATATATATTACTCTCAATAAATTAGGATACATTTGGATACACAATGACATATTGCATCTCATGCATGAGCTCTATATCCGAGCTCTGTCCCTTATAGGAGGAAGTAAAGTATCTATACCCTCGTGAGGTGATAACCTCCGCAATGGCAAGCGAAATACTTCCATTCAAATTGAACCCTTTTCGTTCATAGCCTGTAATGGGCGTGGATTGGGGTCCCTTATTAGTCCAACGTGGATGACAGTGATAAACAATTTGAAAACCTTTAGACACATGTCAATCCAAACCCAGCATGTAATAAGCCTAGGAAACTAACCTTAGGTACAACTTCGTCTACCTTCTTGTAAGAAATACCTAAGAATAAAAGTTATGTGTAATACAAAACAAAACAAAAAAAAATCTAAAAAAAAAATTATTTTCAAACCTCATCCTCACACTAACTCAATTTTATTTTTATTTTTATTTTTTTTACATGAATCATATCATACAGTTCTGCATCAAGATATTTGCTCTAGGACATATTTCTCCCCAAGAAGTTTTCATGGATTTCGTAAAACTTCAGATTTGCTCATCTTCAGTCAGTGTCCCATGTGAGCCATAAAGTATATGTTTGGTCAAAAGAAGCCCAACAAAATAATGAAGATTGCTTGTCTATCGGCTATATGTCAAAGTTGCTCGAAAAAGTACATTTGGATCTCACACAGAATGATTTAGAAGATTTAGCTACTATTTGGGGATAATTAAATGAAGAAAAAAAAAGAAAGCTTTTGTAAGAAGTATGGGCAGATTGCATCCCTCATTTCAGTAGTGATCGATGAGCAATTGATAAGGGCAGCTATACAATTCCTATAGATGCTTCACTTTTAATCGAGAAGATTTGATGCCAACTACTGAAGAATATTCGATTTTGCTCGGGATAAAATTACAGTGTCCATATAAAATATTCACCTGAAAGCCAAAATCAGGTTATCACAAAAAGTTGGTCAAGCTTATGGGAGTTAAAATGGAAACCATTGATTCCTTTGCGAAGCTTAAAGGTGAACATCTCGATATTCGTTGGGACTTTTTCCGAAACTTTATTCAGGAGCACTTAAATGATGATAAAGGCATGGTTGTGTTTGCTTTATTATTGTATGGCATGGTAATTTTTCCAAAGACTTTGGGTTACATTGAGATAACTGTGGTAGATTTTTTCGAGCAAATTGAAACCCAAGCAATTAATCTTGCACCAGCAATTTTTACAGAAACCATTCGATCATTGAATTTCTGTCGACAAAATGGAAGGAACGGTTCATAGGATGTGCACCTCTATTATATGTGTGGGTTAAAAGTCATTTTAAATACGGGAAGAGTGCATTTTCAAAGCCATATTTATGAAACAAAACACCAATAGAAAAGTTCTGCAATAGTCAATAGCCAACATTGAAGATTAAAGAAGAATGGGTTTTTTCTTATGAAGGATTACCAATGATGAAATTGAATGGATGGCACCTTGATGCCTCGAGTGCCTTTGTTGTATTATGGAGGAAATGAGCCGTGGATACCATTGTTAGGATTATGGGGTATTGTAAGTTATGCTCTGTTGATGGTGCTTAAGCAATTTGGTGCAAAGTAATTTGTTCCTACCACTCATGGCATAGCCCAAGTGGAATTCATTTACGGGGAACCAAATTCACCAAGAACCTCAGAGCAATTAATCCAAGCATAGAAGAAAACACGAAGAATGAAATTAGGGCCTCTCATCGATAAAGTCACTAATGATTACAAGATTTGGAAAGCAAGGTGACCTAGAGACATAGTACTCTCTTCTGATGATAGCTCATACCAATCAGTTAATCTGTCAACAAAAGTTCAATTATCAGAAGTTGAGCTTATGAAGAAAGAATTAGAAGCTGAAAAAGAAGAAATGAAAAGAGAAAATTTGAGACTTCGTGAAAAGGTGGAACAACTAAAGTATGAAGCAGAGATACAAAGAAGTAGAGATATAAAGAAGCAGATTAGAAAAAACCATAAAAGAATGAGATGTGGCTAATAGTGATTTGAAATATCTACACCAAAAAAATAAGAGGTTACAAATCCAATTCAAAACTGAAAAAGTCACTAAATCTTACCTTAATCGACAACATGAAGTGGATGAGCTCCAAGAAGAAATAAACCAATGAAAAGGTAAAGCTCAAGAAAAGCAAGAAAAGACCACTAAAATTTCTCAAGAATTCCAGAATTGGAAAGGGGTTATACTCTACAACCTCAGCAAGATTGGTGGAATGCCAAAAAGAAAAGAAAGGTTGAAAACTATGCTAGCAAACGAGAAAAGAAAGCACTTTGAAGTACTAAATGAGAAAGAATCACTTCACCGGATAATCCGAGGGTTGGAGCTATAACTGCAAGATCACAAGAACCATATTTCAGTAATGATAGATGAATGGCATAAAAGAAAAAAAGATTGGATCTTCATATATGATTCAAAAAGAGATGCTCGCATGATGTGGAAAGCAGAAAGTTTATACATAGAGCACATAACCAGTCAAGTTTTTAAAGGCAGTAAAAAAGGCATGAGAGATGGTTGAAAAGGTAGAAGCATTAAGACAAGAAGTCAATCTTATAGGAGAATATGGACAGCGCCTAGTAAACTTTCTAGACAAGGTAAAAGACCATTATGAGCAAATCAAACGCTTCTGTGGATATAATTCTAGCATGATAAATCTCATGTATTCAAAGTTGTATGGAATCAATGAAAATTTCTAGTATTGAAATTTGTCCAGGAGCAAATATTTTTTTCATTTGCATTCATGCATCATTTGCACCATTTTTTTTAAAAAAATTTCAATTTCGACACATGGCATTATGATTTTTCTAAAAATTTTGTGGTAATAGAGGTTCAAGAATAGCTCGCCCTTCAAAAATTTTGACTCAACCCACTCACCATTCATACAACACCAGAACTCAAACAAGAATTATGGAGCAAGAACAGATCAGTCGATTTGAGAGAATCGAGAAAGCTCAAGATGAACTAAGAGGGGATCTTAGTACAATAATGGATATGTTCAGAAACTTGACAAGGGAAAAGTAGTGAAAGAAAATCTCAGCTTTCAAGAGCAATCGCCAGACATGGTGGATCCTGTTTACCCTTCAGGATTTGAGCATAACCGACTCAACCTTCTCAAAGAACTAGAGTACAAATTTCTATTCCCGATGGATATCCTAATCCTTATCCAGGAATGACATCCACATTTGCTCTGGGACAATTTCAAAATTTTGTTAATCCTGTCATGATGGAAAAACCACCCGAGCCAATCCTAGTTCCTGATTTGGATGATCCCAAAGAAAGAGAAAAGCTAGGGATAAAGATATCTGAGAAAGTGAAAGATAATAGTGCTCGGAAAAAATGAAGTTATTAGAAGAAATGCTTAGAGCAGTGGAAGGAATGAAATTTTATGGTTCCACAGATGCAACCAAGCTTTGTTTAGTCCATGATGTGGTCATTCTGCCTAAATTTAATGTCCCTGAATTTAAAAAATATGATGGCAGAAAATGCCCGATGACCCATATCACCATGTATTGTCGAAAGATGGTAACACATGCTCATGATGAGAAATTGTTAATGCACATATTTCAAGATAATCTTACGGGTTCTGTAGCTAGATGGTATGTTCAATTAGATAGGACTCGTATTCGTTATTGGCAAGAGCTTACAAAGGCATTCCTTACACAATATCGACATGTCACGGATATAGTTTCAGATCGTCTATCTCTACAAAGTATGGAAAAAAAGTAACTAAAAACTTTAAAGAGTATGCACAAAGATGGAGAGACGTGGCTACACAAGTCCAACCTCCTCTCACGAGAAAGAGACAACCGTTTTATTTTGAATACTCTGAAAGTACCATACTATGAGAGATTGATAGGCAATGCAACCAAGAACTTTACAGCTATGGTGATATCGGGTGAGATTATCGAAAGTGCTATAAAGAATGGCAAGCTCGATACAAGAGAGACAAGTGGAGTAAAAAAAGGTGGAGTTTTCAAAAAGAAAGAAAATGAAGCCCAAGCAGTAAATTATGTAAGGTAACAGTTTAGAGGTTTCATGCCCTACTCTGTACCAGTCTACCAAACCCATTACCCTTCCATAAATAATGTTACATCCATCCCTTATCCATATCAACCATACCAATCACTACAACCACCAGCTTATCCATCCTATTTACAACCATCTTTTCAACACCCACCTATTCCTATAACCGTCCTGTTGTACCTATAAGACCAAAATGGAGACCTAATAGTGATCCAAGAGCCCCAAGAAATACAAGAAAAACTCACTTTCGATCCATTCCCATGACATACACAAATTTGTATCCCTAACTTGTTGAGAAAGATTTACTTGCTCCCGTTATTGTTGAACCTTTGAAACCTCCGTTTCCCAAATGGTATGACCCCAATTTGCATTATGATTATCATTATGAGAATCCAGGTCATTCCACTAAGAACTGTACTGCTTTGAAGTGCAAAGTGCAGGGTTAATCAATGAAGGAGTATTAAACTTTGATACCAACCAACAAAGGACTCCAAATGTCAATGGGAACCCTCTACCAAATCATACCAGACCATCAATAAATACCTTAATTAATGGGCAAAGAAGCCACATGAAGGAAAAAATAAAGAAAGTTAAAACTCCGATGGCTAAGGTGTTCGAAGTATTGGTCAAAACTGACATGTTGAAGCCAATAGAACCTCAAAATTACTCTGAAGCAATTAACTCAACTGAAAGCTGCAATTATCACGGAGGTGTTCTGGGTTATTCTATCAAGAATTGTCACCACTTCCATCAAGAGGTGTAAAAATTGATGGATGAGGGTCGAATAAAGTTTAACCAAGAGAGAGAATAGTTGGTGAAAGCTGAAGTGTTATCATTAATTCAAAGAATAAGTTTATACGTAGACGATAACTATCTATTATGATGAGAAGCCAACATCGAAGCTAAAAAAACCCGTCTCCCGACTAGTAGTGACAATTAAAGTTTCTTGGCCCTTTTTATATCAGAATGATAAAGTAGTACCTTAAAAGTACTATTATGATGTTGTAATCAAGCCCGATACTGCCAACATAACGGGTGTAGGAGGCATAACTCGAAATGGCAGGTGCTATACCCCAGAGGCTCTAGAAAAAGCTAGAAAGGAAAAAGTCAAGGTAAGAGAAGAAAATGAAAGTCAGAGTGGTCTTGACGTAGCCTCAGAAAAAGAATGCCAGAAGCCAGTATTTGAGAGTGAAGCATGTGAATTTCTAAAGTTAATAAAACATAGCAAGTATAGCATGGTAGAATAGCTTAACAAGATGCCAGCTAGAATTTTGCTATTGTCATTATTGCTCAGTTCAGAGTCATACTATAATACTTTGCTGAAGGTGCTAAATCAAGCATATGTGTCTCACAATGCTTCTGTTGAATATGTAGAACAGCTTGTTAGTAATTTGATAATTTCAAACTATATCTCTTTCAATGATGAAGATATTTTTCTTGAAGGTAGAGGAAGTATCAAGGCTCTTCACATTACTGTGAAATGTAAAGATCATATAATGGCTAAGGTTTTGATTGATAGTGGCTCATCCATCACTGTTATGCCTGTGACTACTCTGGTAAAACTCTCTATTGATGGATCTTATATGAAACCTAGTCATATGATAGTGAGAACCTTTAATGAAACAAAAAAAAGGTGCTAGGAGATATAGAAGTGCCATTACAGATTGGTCCATGCACTTTCAACGTGAAATTTCAAGTTATGGACATCTCTCCTTCATACAATTATTTATTGGGTAGACCGTGGATCCATATGGTAGGTGATGTCCCATTCTTATTACATCAAAAAGTTAAATTTATTATTGAAGGAAAACTAACGTGTGTGGCAAAAGAAGAAGATTTATTGGTAACTCAATCGATAAATACTCCTTATATGAAATCAGTAGATGAAGCTCTAGAATGCTCTTATAGATCCTTCGAGATTGCCAATGCAACATATATAGCTAGAGGATCTAAATTATATTCGCCATACTTGTCTACGATAACTAAAATGGTAGTCAAATAGCTTACCAAGATGGGATGGCAACCTGAAGTTGGACTTGGGAAGAACCTATAAGAAATCACGAAGCCATCGATCATATATGAAAAGAGAGACAGATTTAGATTGAGATATAAGCCAACAAGAGGGGACATAATAAGAATGGTGAATGAGAAAAGAGATAAGAGGATAGCTAATCTTAAAGGATATAAGCCAGAGTTAGAGCCCATAGTCATTCCATACCTTTTATGATTCTTTTCACTTGAGAGGATACATTTATTCAGATTTACCGGGAACCCCAAGTGCAAGATTCATGAAAAAATTTTCAGAGCTGGCCATTCAAATGGTGGATGATGGAGAAAAAAAGAGTCGAAGTGAAGAGCTGTTCATGTACCCTTATCCTTCAAATTTTGAGCTGGATAATTAGAAAGTTATAGAGCTGCCTGTTGTCTTTAAAACTT
This sequence comes from Durio zibethinus, assembly GCF_002303985.1. Next base: position 6,987,295 of record NW_019168015.1, on the reverse strand, counting down.
TGGAAAAATAATGTACTGTGAAACTTTAAATCCCTAATTACTTTTTACGAATATTAAGAGATCTTTTATGGTGTGTTTACGTTTGTCATTTTAATAAAAGACTTAGAAGATGCATCTGTATTTCTTCTATTGTTTTCATCTTCATTTTACTTTCCATTCTTTTCTTTCATCATTTTCTTACCATTCCATTTTTGTGTGCCAATATTCTCTTCATCTTACCCTTTGTAAGGTCCCAAACAATGAACATGAAGATAATTATGGCAATAATCTCGGATTTGATTTTGAAAACTTAATTCATGTTAATGAACTTAATAATGAGAAAGATTCAGATAACTACACACTGCCTCTTGATTTGTTAAAATTAATAGAACATGAAGATAAGCCAATTGAATCCCATCAGGAAATTACTGAATTAGTGAATTTGAGAGATGGTGAAAACAAAAAAGAGGTTAAAGTTGGTATATCTCTTTTACCAGCTGAAAGATAGAAGCTAAAAGAGTTACTCTAAGAATATGTAGATGTGTTCACGTGGACTTACCAGGATATGTCAGGACTTAGCATTGATATTGTAGAGCACAAGTTACCTTTAAAACTAGGATGTAAGCCAATACAGTAAAAACTAAGGTGCATGAAACTAGAGATGCTGCTAAAATTAAAGAGGAAGTGAAGAAACAATTCGATGCTGAATTTTTAGAAGTGGTAAAATATCATGAATAGGTAGCCAACATAGTGCCAGTTCTAAGAAAGATGGAAAAGTGAGAATGTGTGTCGATTATCGAGACCTAAATAGGGCAAGTCCCAAGGATAACTTTTCTCTGCCCAATATCGATACTCTAGTAAATAACACTGCTAGGCACTTCACATTTTCCTTTATGAATGATTTTTCAGGCTATAATCAGATCAGGATAGCTCAAGATGATATGGAGAAAACCATATTTATGATCATGTGGGGGACATTCTGTTATAGAGTCATGCCTTTTGGGTTGAAACATGCTGGTGCTACTTATCAAAGAGCAATGGTAACTTTCTTTCATGACATGATGCATAAAGATATAGAAGTGTATGTGGATGATATGATCGTAAAATCTCGTGAAAGAGAAGATCATGTAGTCAATCTTAAAAAGCTATTCGACAGGTTGAGAAGATTTTAGTTGAAGTTGAATCCTACTAAATGTACATTTGGAGCTAAATGTACATTTGGAACCAAATCAAGAAAACTATTAGGCTTTGTAGTCAGTGAAAAAAGAATCAAAGTTGATCCAGATAAGATACAAGGTATCCAAAACTTATCTCCTCCTCATACCTTAAAAGAAGTGCGAGGTTTTTTTGGGAGATTAAACTATATTGCTCGTTTTATCTCTCAACTCACTTATAAGTGTGATCCTATTTTCAAGCTTCTCAGAAAACATGATCCTGGAGAATGGAATGACGAATGCCAAGAAGCTTTTGATAAGATCAAAGAATACTTATCAAATCCACCTGTGTTGGTTCGATCAATGCCAGGAAAACCTTTGATTTTGTACTTAACAGTGCATGAAAATTCAATGGGATGTGTGCTGAGACAAATAGATGAAACTGATAAGAAAGAACGAGTAATTTACTACTTGAGTAAGAAGTTCATTGATTATGAGTCAAAGTATTCACAATTAGAGAAGATGTGTTGTGCATTAACCTGGACAGCTCGAAGGCTTAGACAATACATGCTTTATCACACTACTTGGCTCATAGCAAAGCTGGATCCTATTAAGTATATCTTTGAAAAACCTTCATTGACAGGAAGAATATCACGATGGCAAGTTATGCTTTCAGAATATGATATCATTTATGTGACTCAAAAGATTATTAAAGGGAGTGCAATAGCTGAATTCCTTGCTGATCGTACAGTCGAAGATTATGAGCCAATGACATTAGATTTTTTTGATGAGGATGTGATGGTCATTAAAAAAAATGAACCTGTTGAAAAATCATGGAAGATGTATTTTGATGGAGTTGCTAATGCTTTGGGTCATGGTATTGGGGAAATTTTGATATCACCTAATGGGCATTATTACCCCATCACAACCAGGTTAAATTTCAATTGCACAAATAATATGACTGAATATGAGGCATGTGTTATGGGTTTACAAGTAGCAATTGAAAAGAAGATCAAAGTGTTGATATGTTTGGACATTCAGCTTTAGTCATCTATCAGTTATGAGATGAATGGGAGATAAGAGACTCTAAGTTGATTTGGTACCATAAATGCATCTCTGAGTTGGTCAAGCAATTTAAAGAAATTCAGTTTGAGCATCTACCTAGAGAGGAAAACCAAATTACTGATGCACTAGCTACTCTAGCTGCAATGATTAAAATAGATGCAAATACTGAAATCTAACCTATCAAGCTGGATGTAAAAGATGTATCGGCACATTGCTCAGGTGTTGAAAAAGAAGTTGATGGAGGTCATGGTATCATGATATCATGCAATACATTAAAAGCTAACAATACCTAAAACATGCAATAGAAAATGATAAGAGGACTATCAGAAGATTGGCTATGAGTTTCTTCATTGATGGAGATATCTTTTATAAAAAAGGTCGAGATCAAGTGCTCTTAAGATGTGTAAATGTAGCTGAAGCAAAGAAGATTATTGAAGAAGTACATGATGGAGTTTATGGGGCACATGCAAATGGTCACATGATGGCTAGACAAATTATGAGAGCTGGCTATTATTGGTTGACAATAGAAGGCGACTGTATTGATTATGCTAGGAGATGTCATAAATGTCAGATTTATGCTGACAAGATTCATGTTTTGCCATCAACATTACACGTTTTGGCTCCTCCGTGGCCATTCTCTATGTGAGGCATGGATGTCATTGGTCCCATCACTCTAAAAGCTTCGAATGGGCATAGATTCATTTTTGTGATGATTGATTACTTCACCAAATGGGTAGAAGCTGCATCATATGTTAGCGTGACCCGATCTGTGGTATGTAAGTTCATAAAAAAGAGATAATATACAGATATGGGCTTCTAAAGATAATTATTTCTAATAATGCCAAAAACTTAAACAACAAAATGATGAATGAAGTATGCACTCAGTTTAAGATCTGTCATCATAATTCAGCACCATATCGTCCGAAAATGAATGGGGCAGTGGAGGTTGTGAATAAGAATATCAAAAAAATCCTAGAGAAAATGACTGAAACTTATAAAGATTGGCATGAGAAGTTGCCTTTTGCTTTGCATGCTTATAAAACATCAGTTCGAATATCTACTGTGGCCACCTCATTCTCTTTGGTATATGGAATGGAAGCTGTGCTACCGATCAAAGTGGAAATTCCTTCATTGAGAGTCCTGATGGAGGTAAAGTTAGAGGAAGCAGAATGGGTTCGAAATCATTACGAGCAGTTAAAACTCATTGAAGAGAAAAGACTGTTAGCACTTTGTCATGGTCAATTATATCAAAAGAGGATGATGAGAGCACATGACAAGAAAATTCATCATCGTTGCTTTAGGGAAAGAGACTTAGTGCTAAAAAAAATCCTTCCAAATCAACATGATAATCGAAGAAAATGGACACCAAATTGGGAAGGCCCGTATATGGTGAAAAAGGCATTTTTGGTGAGGCATTGATTTTGATAGAGATGGATTAAGGTGATTTGTTTACTTCAATAAATTCAGATGTTGTGAAGAAATATTTTGCTTAAAAAAAAGAAGAAAAAAAAGAAAGAGAAAAAATGATGACTTATCTAAGCTGAAAACTTGAAAAGGCGACTTGGATATGAAGGAGAAGCATCATCAAGAAAAAATTCCACAATGCAGGGGCAAGTGTAGTTTGACGAACTCTGAATGATAAAAAAAGTCATCTAATTTAGTTTTAGAGAAAAAAATCTGAGAATATTTTGTTCATGATTATCTTGTGATCATTATTTAGGCACATTTGTTTCAACTCAAACACTTTAACATGCACTTGTTATCAACCTAATGAAATACGTTATCTTTCTTTGAAAATAATGCCTATTTTTTCCTTTATCCTTATCTGATATTTTTGTTCATCGTACAAGTGAATAAGAGAAATGTGTGATTGCATTTTATTTGTCTTGAACTTAAAATGATGAAAAAAAAAAACAAACATGAAAGATCTCAGCATTAATTTTAAAGTTGACAAAGGCAAATGAAAAAGATGAGAAAAGTATGACAAGACATTGATATTGCAGACTTTAGAAGAAGAAAAATGAAGAATATAATGGTCAGAAGTTAAGAACAGATTGGTCATATAGCAATTGTTGAGAATTTTGAAGTAAAAAATGAGAGATTTTGAGAACATTTTTACTACAATGAATAATTTTGATTGCATTACATGCATTGCATTTAGAGCACTCAGTACATGCATCCATGAGAAGTTGTAACAAAGATAGAAATTTTCTATTTCTTAATGAAAAATAAGATTTTGGTAAAGACAATGATCAAACAAAAGAATTCAAAAGAGAGAAATTTACTTGTTCAAAGATGAGAACTCAAATTTAAAAATAGATGAAAATTTTTTAAAGTTGTTTAGCCTCTGTTGAAAGGAGCTTTTTACAAAATGAGATTTTAAATTTGTTGAGCCTCTATTGAGATGAGCTTTTTCAGATGAGATTTTAAAGTTGTTGAGCCTCTGCTAAGAAAGCTTTTCTAGATGAAATTTTAAAGTTGTTGAGCCTCTGCTGAAGGAGCTTTTTCAAGATGAGATTTTTTTAAAATTGTAGAGCCTCAGCTTAGAAGAGCTTTTCCAAAATGAGATTTTTTAAAGTTGTTGAGCCTCTGCTGAGAAAAGCTTTTTAAGATGAAAATTTTAAACCAAGATGAGAATTTTAAAGTTGTTGAGCCTCTACTGAGAGAAGCTTTTTTAAGATGAGAATTTTTAAAGTTGTTAAGCCTCTACTGAGATGAGCTTTTTTAAGAGAATTTTAAAGTTGTTGAGCCTCTATTGAGAGGAGCTTTTCAAAAATAAAAAATAAAAAAAAAACAACAAAAAAAAAGAGAAAGAAAAACTTTTGAGAAGTCCACGATATTGCTTCCGAACAAAATCGTTGTGTTTGTCTTTGCCTTATTCCTAATTCTCAGAAATAGGCAAAGAGGGGTAGCTGTAGACATCGATTTTATCCGGGTCTACTGTCTTCATTTCCAGTTTAATATTAATAATAATTTTAATAATATTAATAATTAAAAAAAAGAGAAAGACAAAAAAAAAGAGGGCTTGAAAATGGTAGCGTCGTCGACCTCAGTAGCCCCATTTAGCCACCAGACCAGTCCTATCAGATCAGCCACACTTATGACTTTTCCACCCCTACAACCACGTTCTACAGACACCTACAGTCACACCTACAGACTCCTAGACTACCTTCCGGACATGCGTCTAATTCTATAAAGACCCTATCTTCCTCACTTTCCAAAAGGAGGATCCATTCAAAAAAAAAAACTTCTCAGACATAGAAGCTAAAAACGCAAACAACCCAACACCCAAACAGAAAAACATAATCCAAAAAAAAAAAATAACCCTGGTAACAAGGATTTCAGCGCCAAAAACATAAAATTTTTTTTTTCATTTTAACCAAAACTTTGGGCCTTGATCTACATTGTTCAAAGCTGTTTCTCACAAAACGAAGGTTAGATTTGAGTTCACGGGATCGAAAATAATTTTTTAGATATTTTTTGGAATTTTTTTGACACACTTACCAAAAACGACGACGGTGACCGACGATCGGCGACGGCATCCGATGGCAACTGGATCATTGAAAACTAGGAAAGAGAAAGAAAAAGAATTCTGAAAGAGAGAGAAAGAAAGAAGAGAGAAGGAGAAAAAAGGAAAAATTAATGAGAGGGGGTGTTTTGGGGGGTTATTTATAGTGAAATCAAAACGATGTTCGTTTTGATTAAGTGGTAGCCAAGCCACCAAGCCGAGCCATATACCCAAAGCCAAGCTGATTAAGCTGTTGACTATAGATCCAAGTTGGTTGACCGAGCCGTTTAAGCTACCTTTGAATTTTGACAGTGTTAACTAAGGGCATTTTAGGTATTTTCTCCATAACTTTTTATTTCTTTTATTTTTTTTGCTCAAATTATATATATCTATTATTTAATTTATGATTTTTTTGTTATTTTTATTTTATTTTTGTATAAACTTTTCATGTAAAATAAAATAAATGATAGAAAATATAAAATTATTTTAATTTAATCAATTTAAAATAATTACTAAGCATAAACTTATCAAAATTTTAATGAACTAGAATAAAGAAAAATATACAATAATTGATAAAAATTAATTAATAAAAAAGTAATAAAAAATGTAAGAAAAGAAAATTTTTATCCGACGATGAGATTCAAAGATATTTCGAGTAGTGATGCCTACGAAATCTTTAGGTGAGAAGATTTTTTTTAAATACTACCAGTGTATTAGAGTATTTATAAAAAAATTTTCAATACAGTAAAAATTTTATTTTAAAAAAAAATAATAAATAAAAATTAATTAATATATTAAAAATATAAATAATAAAAATGAGAAGAAAAGAAATTTTATCCGATGATGGGATTCTAAAAGTATTCCGAGTAAGAGATGCTTTAAGAAATCTCTAGGTAAAAAGATTTTTTTTGTAAAATATTACCAGTGTATTGGAATATTTATAAAAAATCTTCAATATAATGAAATTTTCATTTTTATTCAGAATTTTAAATAAGAATATTAATAAAATAATTAATAAAATTTCTAACAAAGGAAAATAAAATGTGTGCATCAACATGATAACATTTTGCATTGCATACATGACATTTTTTACGAAAAGTAAATTTGAGCATCCGAGGATGAGATTCTAAGTTATTCTGAGAAGCGATGCCTATGAAATCTTTAGGTAAGAAAAAGTTCTTCTAATGTTACCAACGTACTGGAACATTTTAAGAATTATTTCAATAAAAAAGTTTTAATTTATTTTTCTCGAGAATAAATTTTTTTTCTAATAAATAAAAAATCAAGGAAATTATTTTTCGAACACCGAAAATTGGACTATTTTTATCAAAATCAAAGGATAATACGTTTGTTAATTGGTACCGTTTTTAATAGGCGCTGTGAGGGTGCTAATCCTTCCCCATGTGTAACCGACTCCTAAACCCAGACTATTGCGCAGACCCTAAAATTATCTTTTTAATAAATTTTAATAAATTTTAAGATTTCATTAAAAAGATATGTTTTAATAGGTGGCCAATCGCACTAGCCAAAAAAGATTGGTGGCGACTCCGTTATTTTTTTATTTCGTTTTCAAATTCATTGGGCGGACACAAAACCGTTACGACATATATATTTGATAGTTTAGTAAAATTTATAGATTACTAATTATTGAAATATTGTGGTTTTATTATATTGATCAAATTTAATATAAATAAATTAAAATTTTCTTTTATTTTTCTTTTCCATAATCTATCCATGAATTTGTGTTTTAAAAGTGAATTTAAATAAATGTATATTCTCTAATGAATATAATTTTTTATTTATTTTCATCATACTAACTTGTTTTGTTTTCCATTCCCCCTTATACAAATGAATACATGGATTATTCTGTGAAGGCAAGTCCTTGGAGAAATGGGAAGGGTGATGTTGTTGCTGAGTTAGCTATGGCAGCTAGGGAATTTGGGGTTGTTTTGAGTCTTTATTTGTCTCCATGGGATAGGCATGAGAATTGTTATGGGAAAACTGTGGAGTACAGTGAATTCTATATGGGGCAGATGGTTGAATTATTGACTAGGTAAATGATTGTTTTGTTTCGTCTTTTAAGTTTTCTCTTGTTTGCTTATCTTGATTTTGTTTCTAATGTTTGATATGCTTTTTTCATTTTTGTGCCTGTCGATCTTGTTCATTTTCTAATTTAGACGAAGTTAATCTTTATGGGCTTTTTCTCTCTTTGCATTCTTTCTTTTTTGTTTAGTCCATCTGTTTGAAGAAATTTGTTTATAAGAACTACTGTGTGCATATGTTGGTTTCATAACTAATGCATTATGCATTCTCTTCGAGCTCTTTGCCTTGAACTTAACTCTACTTCACAAAATATATGCTACATTAGCTGATTGCATAGATTAAGATTTCACTTGAATTGGAGCTTGGTTTTTCTTTCAAATTGTAGGGTTTCTTTTTATTAAAATCTACCACTAAAATAATTATGCTATTAAGTGACTCTTGTGTTAATAGTTTTGTTCCATTTTAGGCTTTCTGAGTTGAGAACCGAGGAATGTTAAATTTCCTCATTCAAATTTAAGCATGTATTGAGATATCAAGGAAGTATGGTTAGATTGTACAAAAAGAGAGGGGCAAAATGATATGGAGTATTACTTTGACGTTTGGTTTAGTCTCATTCATCAGCTCCAACCAGGAGCTGTCATCTTCTCTAATGTTGGTCCTAACATAGGGTAGGTTGGATAATCTGTGTATTCACTTGCCTTCACAGAATAATCTGTATATATTCTATAATGAATATAATTTGTATGAAGTATTTGATGGATGCTATGGATGTTTTATGGATGGATATTTTATAATATTTTATAAATGTTATGGATGAATTGATGGATATTTGATGGATGTTATCTGGATCTGATATTTTAATTAATAATAATAGAATATTTAAATAATTACACATGTTTAAATTGTAATTTGTAGGTTTGTTAAACAATTACAGGTTTTTTGAATATTTATAAATGTTTTTATTTAAATTATTGATAAAACTGTAATTTTACCAACAAAATTTACCAACAGAATTTTATTATTACTGATGAAATTTTGATCGTTACCTATAAAAAAAAAAAACCCTTTTGTGACCATTTTCATAGTTATTACCGATAGATTCTATTGTCAGTAAATCCGTTGGTAATAATTCTGTTTATAATTATTGACGGATTTTTCTTCGGTAATTATCAATGGATTTTTCATCAGTAATTATCAACATATTACATTTATTATCAATGAAATAACATTATCGACTTAGTTATTACTGACAAAATTTGTCCATCACTAATGCTAATACTAACGGAATATTAATTTTTATTGTCAGAAAATTTCGTTGGTAAAACTTTTTTTCTGATAGTGTAATTTTGTACTGGAATTTAAAAATGATTAAAATAATAGTATTATTCTATATTTATTATATTTATTTTTTTGGTGTCATAATTTAATTTTATAACTTATAATTTAAAAGGGACAAAAATCATAAAATGTTTTTTCCCTTTTCTTTATAATTTATTATAACTTCTCATTTTCATAAAATTTTTTTACTTTTAATTCTCCTTTTCAAAAAGAAAAAAAAAAGATTAAAACTGTTCTATAAAAGATTTGATCATAACTTTGAATCTCAAAATTTCAACTTCATCCTTTTAAAAAGTAATTTTATTTTTCTTATTTTGATTAAAAATATATTTTAACAAATGATTTATTCATATTTTTTAATTTAAAATTTTCAAAATAATAAAAAAGTTTTCATAATTCATTAAAAGATTGTATAATTAGATATTCTACCATTAATTTGAAAATATTAGCACTCTTTAAAGTTTAATTATGTCATAGTAAATATTTTAATTTTATAATTTTATGATTTTACTACTTATTATCAATATACAGTTTATATGTATATATATATATATGATATTAGAAATCTTAAGAAAAAAAATAGAGTATTAATTGACCTCTTTAAAATTAAGTATTAAAATCCGTCACTAGATGTATTTATTTGAAATAGTAAAGTAATCAGCTTAAGGATGAACTTGTGTATGGAACATGGACAACAATATTTTACCCATAAATGATCAGTAACCAAAGGGCAAGCATTTAAAAAGACCAAAAAAGATAGGTTAAGAGGTCGAAATTGGGTTCCAATGTAAAGACTTTGATGATCAAGTCGGAAAAGAATGAGCCAAAGAGAGAGGGAAATTGGCAAAGTCAAAGAAAATAAGAGGACAATATTAAGTGGAAAGAATTACTATGTAAGGAAAGAGTAAGAATCCGATGAGAAAGTATCACCACAATTGTTTGATAAAACTCATGAATCCTAATAAAACTATATTATGGCAGCCAAATTAATAAGTAACGCATATAATATTTTATAATGAAAATAAATATAAATTATACTTTTCTTAATTATGGAAAAGGACACAAAAAATAAAAAAAAATTATAAATCTGTCAATGACTGTTCATATACATCTAATATATTGTTTCACTTTTTGTGGTTAAACATAGACCTATCCAAGAGTTAGACCATCTGTCCTAACTCAAAAATCTACTCAAAATTTAAGAGGACTTAGAACATAAATTTTAGACTCATTAAATGAGTTTGGCCTAGAATTTTAGATCTATTTAAAAAATGAATTTGGCCTTAGATGTGAAGCTTAAGATCAGGCTTGGTTCGACCTTATCCAAATAATTATTTTATATTTATATTTATATTTATATTGTATAAAAATAAATAAATAATTAAATAACATATATGTGGACATTAATATTCTATTCCTATATATACTAATCACATTCAAATATTCAAATTAAATTAACAAAATAATTTTAGATTTTATTTTGTTGATTTTTTATTTTATCATAATTAATATTTATTATAACAATTATTTTTATTTTTGTTTAACAAAATTAAAATATTGACAGGTCTAGGTAAAGTCTTTTAAAAATGGACCGACCTTAATAGTAAAATAAAACACATATTTTGAGTTAAGTCGAGTTTAAATAAGTTTGAAAACTTGATGTGATTTGAGAATTCTCGTTATATATGTGCCATCGATTCCAACTACATGCTAAAGCAACTTTGACAAAGAGATGCATATCCCTGATAAATAGTCTTTTCATTCCCCTGAAAAATAGATGCATATTCTCTTTTTTTTTTTTTTTTATGTTACAAGAGAAAACACCTTATATATGTTCCCATTTGACAATAAAAAGTGTGCATACACCTTGGACAATGGATATAGGTCAAGGTTTTAGAACTTGGATACCCAAAAAATAAAGTTACCAGAATGATTGGAGCTGAACTCAAGAGACACAAGTTTGATTAAAAATCAATAGTTATATTTAAATCATTTAATTATTACATTCTTTCTAGCTTTCAAGAAGGCCAAAGGAGAAAAAAAAAAGAAAAAAATAACAATAACAACAACAATAAATTCATATTATAAAATTGTTGTAATGGTTTTAGAGTCATCCAACAAATTTGGAAAATAAAAAGAAAAAACAAAGTCACCACCAATCTTTTTTTACTAGATGCGATTAGTCACATATTAAAACATAGTTTTTTAATAAAAATTTATTAAAAAGATAATTTTAGAATCTGTGAAATAGTTTAAGTCCAGAAGTTGATTACACATGGAGAGAGATTAGCATCTCCAAAGTGTCCATTCAAAACGGTACCAATTAATTATGTGTTAGTTTTAAATCTTGAGAAAAAAATCATAGTTTCGATGTTTAAAAATAATTTTCTTGACTTTCTTTATTTATCGTAGTTTTGTATTATTATTATTATTATTCAAGAAAAATAAATTGGAACCCTTTTATTGAAATAATTTTTAAAATGTTTTAGTATATTGGTAACATTAAAAGAATTTTTTTCACCTAAAGATTTCTTAAGCATCACTTATCGGAATACCTCAAAATCTTATCTTCAGAGGCTTGTATTTATTTTTCATAAAAAATATATCATGCATACAATGCAAATGACAATATATTGATGCACATATTATATTTTTTCTTTAAAACATTTTATTGTTTTTTAATAAAATTATTATTATTTATAAAAGAGAAGAGAAATTTTTATCATATTGAAAATTTTTTATAAATACTCTAATACACTGATCGTATTTAAAAAATTTTCTCACCTAGATATTTTTAAGGCATCACTACTTGAATACCTTAAAATCCCATCATCGGGCAAAATTTTTTTTTCCCTCATTTTTATTATTTTTATTAATAATTTTTAGTTAATTACACTCTATTTGATAATATTTTAGTTAATTTTTTATTTTATAAAAAAGAAAGATTTTTGTTGTATTGAAAACTTTTATAAATACTCCAATACGTTTGTAGTATTTTTTAAAAAACATTTCACATTAAGATTTCATAGGTACCGCTACTTAGAATACCTTAGAATCTCATCTTCAGATAAAAATTTTCTTTCTTACATTTTTTATTATTTTTATTTAGTTTTTGGTTATTATTTTCTTTTTTTTTTTCAAATTTAAAACTATCAAAAGTTTAGAAATCATTTTCATTTTATTATTATTATTATTATTATTATTATCTTTAGTTATTTTTTATTATATTATCTTATAAAGTTTAATTTAATTTTTTAATAAAATTATAAAAAATTTAAACTTTGTTTTTATATTATTTATTATTATTTTTATTATTGTTATTATAAAAAAGCAATAGATATTTATTCTAGAAAATTGAAAACTTTAAATGTGTAAATAAAAATAAAAAACTTAAAATGATAAAAACAAAAAATAAAAATAAAAAATGGTACCTGAATAAGATTGGTCAATGGTCTAGTCAACGCCGGTTCAACTGGATCAACTGAGGGGCTGAAGGTGAACCAGATCGAGGTGAGTCGTAGATCTATGCACAAACCCTAGGGTGCCAAAATGACATCATTTTGGCCCTCTTCTACCTATATATAAACCTCTTTTTTTCAGTTCATTTCTTTCTTCTCTTTCAAAAAAAATTTCAAACTCTTTCAACCAAAAAACCCAAGGGGCTAGCTAGTTCCTAGAAGCTAACCATCGTTCGCCGCCCAAGTCGTCACCTAGTTCTCCTTTGGTGGTCATCGGCCATTGTACCGACCATCGAAAACCAAAAAAAAAACACCAAATTTCTTCTGTTCCTCTTTGTTTTTCCATATTTAGCCTCATTTTCCCTAAAAACTATCACAAAATCCCTATGTTGGCTTTTAAACTTTCGGTCTAAGCTTTTTTTTTAATTTTTTTGTTGATTTTTTTGGTGAAACTGGCATTAGATTCCCTGTTCCTAAGGGATTTTTTTTTGGTGTTTTATTTTTTTATAAGTTTGGTTTTATTTATTTATTTTTTGTTTTGCAGAAGCTTTTTTTGTAGGTTGTTTGCTGGTAGGTTTTTTGGTTATACTAGCACGGTCTCTCCTCTTTTTTTGTTTGGCATTTATGGAGCTCTTATTTATAGAGCTTCAGTTGCAACTCTCATTGCCAAGGTAATGGTGGCAGTTGGGGCAGGTGATGGGTTGGTGCAGGGTTTAAGAGGTAGGTGGTGTCTTAGGGGGGTGGGTAGTTCATGGTTTTATAGTATGTGTCACAGGGTTTGCTAATAAAGTGGACGGCCAATGGGGCGATGCACGGCACCCATTACCATCCGCCCTCTACCTTTTTCATTTTTTTTGCCTTTTTTATTTTTTTTGGTTTAATTAATTAATTAATTATTAATTAATTATTATTATATAAATGATAAAATAAAAATAAAAATAGAAGTAAAATAAACATAAAAACAACAGGGTTCAGGCTTAAAAAAATGAAATTGGGCCTCGACCTAAGAACCTGATAAAAACCTAATAAACTTAAAGCTACTTAATAAAATCAAAGCCTAACTTCGAAAACTCAGAACATATTTGGTGTCTACAACAACCCCTCTTTGCTCATTGCTGAGAATCAAGAATAGGACAAAAATAAAGACAACAATTTTATCCAAAGTCAAAAGATTTTTTTTATTTTTTTTTGTTTTTTTAGAAAATCAACAAGCTCATCTCATTAGAAACTAAACAACTTTAAAAATCAAATCAAAATGCTTTTTTTACTAAAGGCTTGACAACTCTGAAATTTTAAATAGCTTTTCTAAGCAGAGACTTAATAATTTTAAAAAATTCAAATAGCTTCTTTAAGCAATAAAAACTTAAAAAAAAAAAAACTCCTTTAAGCAAAAGCTCAATAATTTTAAAAATTCAAAAATATTTTACTCGAAGGACTTACGAATCTTTACAAAGAAAACTCATTTTATCAGAGGCCTTTAAACTTTAAAAAATTTAAATATTCTGCCCGAAGGTCTTGAAAATCATGTAAAAAAGTCTAAGGTTTTACTTAAAGATCTTTGGAAATCATTTAGAAAATTAAAAATTTTTCCTGGAGGACTTACAAATCATTTTTTGAAAATTTGCTTGTAAAAAAGGAAACATTCAAAAGTTAAAATTTCTTAAACATCGGATATCACCACCAAGTAATTTTGTAAAAAAACTTGATCACAACATTTTTCTTAATTGGTGCCAATTTCATTAGGCTTAAAATTCATATGCTAGCTAAACTGAGTTTAAATCCTGTCGTTGCCAACTAATTTGAGTTTAAAGTGCCAATTAATTTGGGCTTAAAGTACCAACTAATTTGGGCTTAATTTGATTTAGGTACCAGCTAAACTGGGTTTAAAGTACCAGTTAATCTAGACTTAGGTGTCAGTTGATCTAGGCTTGGATACCAGCTAATCTGGGCTTGGATGCCAATTGATATGGACTTAGGTGCCAGCTAATCTGGGCTTAAAGTGCCAACTAATCCAAGCTTAAAGTACCAACTAATCTAGGCTTAAGTCTTATATTGTATCGTATCTTATCTTTTTTCATTCATTTTTTCAAAAACCCCTACGCTTTTTGCAGATTATTTTTCTTTCAACTCTTTAAACCTTTTTGACATTTTGGTATCTTGTCAAACTATTTTTTCTTTTCTCATCTTTTTATGATAGATTTCTTTCTCTTATTACCCCTCAAAATAATCTGGGCACCCATTATCACTGCCCCCTGCCTTTTCCTTTTTTTTTGTTTTTTTTAAAATTAATTTGTTGTTTAATATTTTATTTAATATTTAATTATTATTATATAAATGATAAAATAAAAATAAAAGTAAAAAAAAATAAAAACAATGGATTCAGGCCTGAAAAAATGAAATTGGTCCTCTGCCCAATAACCTGATAAAAATCCAATAAACTTAAGGCTACTCAATAAAATCAAGGCCCAACTCCAAAAATTCAAACAAAATTCGATATCTACATAAATTGATATTAAGTTATAGTTTGGCCTTTATATTGTGTCAAAATTAATACTAGGATGTCAAATCTAAAACTTTTGTATGTGGACCAAACTTTTAGATGGAGTTTTTTTCTTTTTTCTTTGAAGGAAGTTGGTAAAATTATCACATTTAAAAATGACTAAATTCAACCCTAAAATCAAAATTATTAAATTGATATAATTCAATAAACAGATTATTCATTCAACAATTAATCATCTAACTAATGTCTTATATAATAAGTTTGGATTAAAATATATATCATATTTTTCTCATTGTGGAATTTTATTGAATAATTTTTTATATTATTATTGTCAGGAGTTTCTGAACTTTTAAATTTATTAATTAGTAATGTGATATATCTAATTTACTAATATTAAGAATTTAACCCAAAACCTTTATATCAAATATATATGGCATATATTAGTATATATTAATATATACTAGTATTAAGAATTTAAAATGTACATACATCAAATTTAACCCGCAAACTTGTACAAATTTTATCTTAAAAATTCCAATTTAAAAATCACCAACTCAAGTGTGATTGCCATTGTGCGTATGGCATCTCATACGGAAAATGGCTAGGGATCCTTTTCAATGTACGAGTGGACCCTGTAATTGGAATTGCCCAAGTACGAAATTTTGGTGTTAAATTACTTAAGCGTTAGTTTTAAACCATTTTATATTAACAAATAATATATGAAAGAGATCTACTTAAATAAATTGGTGATAAATTAATTAAGTTTTAGTTTTAAACCATTTATTATTATTATTATTATTATTATTATTATTTTGATATAATGAAGATTGTAGTTTTTAGAACGAAGAAAAGATTGTAGGTATTGATATTCAAATTTAAATTTTATTAGATATCACTTTTTAATAGTGACCACATAAATTGATTAAAATAAGTTTTGAATTTATTTTATATTTTATTAATCCAATAGTGAGAAGCATGTTTCATACATGCATTTGTTGTCAAAAGGGTTAAATACAAAAATATCTCATGTAGTATGCACTTTCTATTAGTTTAGTATCAAAAAAATAATAATAATAAAATTCACAATTAAATACTTAACCTTTAATTCCATCATACACTTTGGTATTACGGACTAATGTCATTAATTAATTTGATTACCTGACATAAATATCCAATAAAATTATGATACGTATCAAAATATCCAATCATTGGCACAATACCATTGTTATATCAGTATTCAAAGAAAATTTTTAAAAAATCTTAAAAAATTTTAGAAAAACCAATAAATTTAAAAATTTTAGAAAAATTTTAAAAGTTTTTAAAAATAAAAAAATTTGAAAAAAATAAAAAAATTCAAAATTTTTTTAAAAAATTTAAAAGATCCTAAAAATTTTCAAAATCCAAAAAATTAAAAATATTCTCAAAATTTTTAAAAGTCCAAAAAACTTTTAAAATTTTCCAAAATTTTGAAAAAAAAGAAATTAAAAAATCCAAAAATTTCAAAAACAAATTCTGAAAAATAAAAATGTTAAAATTAAAAAAAATCCCAAAATCTTAAAAAAGATGTAAATTTCTAAAAATTCCTAAAAAAATAAGAAAAGAACGAAAAAATTTTGAAAAGATAAAAAAAATTACTATAAAATTTTTTAAAAACTAACAAAAGTCTGAAAAATTTCCCAAATTTTGAAAAAATCAAAAGAAATTCCTAAAAATTTTAAAAAATCTAAAATTTTCTAAAAAAATAAAATTTTAAAAATTTTAAAGATCTGAAAGAATTGAAAAACGTATTCTGAACAAATCCAAGAAATTTTGAAAAATTAAACAAATCCATAAGAATTAAGAAAAAAACAAATTTGAAAAAAATTCCTATAAAATTAGAAAAATTAAAAAAATTTCAACAAGATTGCAAAAACGAAAAAAATGAAAACTTACAAATTGAAAATTAAAAAATCTGAAAAAAAAAAAAGTTAAAAAAATCGCACATGGCCAAACTTTATTTTTCAACTTTATATATTGATATTTTGTTACTTTTTTTCATATTTTAATTTTTTAAAAATTTTAAACTTTTATTTTTTTATTTTTTTTAATTTTGCTAATATTAAAAAAAAAACTTTCAAACTTTTATTTTGGATTTTTTTAAAAAATTTTAATATCTCATTTTTTAATTTTTTTCATATTTTATATTTTTATGGATTTTTAAAAAGTTTCAAATTTTTTAAAATTTAAAATTTTTCATTTTTTTTCATTTTTTACTTTTTACATTTTCCATTTTTTAATTTTTATAGTTTGAAGAATTTGTTTTTTTTTTTTTTTTGTAGATTTTTTTTGGGTTCATTTGGTAACGTTTCCATTCTATGTTTTTTTATTTCATTTTCAATTTTTTAAAAAGTTTGAAAAAATGCGTTTGGTAGGTTTTTTGTTTTCTATCTTTGAAAACTGAAAACAAAGTTTTGAAAATGGTTGACAACAAAAATATGATGCTTCAAAAGTTTTGGAAACCTTTATACGATTATTACCATACGGGCACTGTTTGCCCACTTGGCTACATTACTGTTATAGTTTAAAATTTTGTTGTTGGCCAGAACCAAATATCTTCCATCTTACAATTTAAAAGTTTTAACCACTTTCTCTCACTTGTTTTTGTTTTCAAATTTTTACAACAAAACATTTTATCAAACAAGTTTTCAACAACAATAATAACATATTAAGTCTTATATTACATAATTTTAGGATCTATTGTATGAAAGATAAAAAAAAAAATTATATTAGGTCATAGTTGTAGACATCTATTTTGTCACCCAAAAAAAATAATAATAAAAATAAAATAAAAAGGGTCAAAGATTGTTTCAACTCTAGCAGTTTGAAATCAAGTTACTAGAAGATTTTTGTTCTTCCTTAGTTGGCACATTAAATGCACCGAAAGCTCACCTTCCATGGCCTAATTTTGTCAACGAGATTTTAGCCCCAAAGTCAATACAATCTAGGAAAATTTGCTTTAATCCCAAATATTTTGGGATTTGAGAGGGAGGTCTTTATAAATTGCTAAAGAGATTGAATGAGAAGAGAACTGAAAGGAATAAGGAGGAATTTAAAGCAGAGAACACTATAAAAAAAAATAAAAAAAATAAAAAAAACCACAAACAAAGAGCATTTTTCTAGATAGCTACTAGGATTCTATAAAAAAAAACACACACACATACATACACCACAATCCTCCTAGAAGAGGAACCATCAATAAAAAAAAAATTTCATAAACAAAAAAAAAATTGAGATCATTTCCTTTGATCTAAAGGTTTGGAATTTCTTTTAAAGAAACTAGTTTGAGATATGTGTTTAGTAGACAAAAACGAACAATTTGGGATTTTTTGAAAAAATTTTTAAGTCGTTAGATTCTAGGAAAACTTTGAATTCTCCAGCAACTAATAAAATTTTTGGTCACTGAAAACTAGAAAAATAATTGGAAACTAGAAACGGTTTAAATTTTTTATGAAAATTGAAGTTTCCAATGATTGCATGGTGGTAATTGGCTGAAAACTAAGATTGCACAAGACCGATGAAGGGAAAAATTTTTATAGAAAGAGAGGCTCTAAAGGTAAAGAGAGAGGAAAGAAAAAATAAAAAAAAAAGCTGGTTTTGGCATATTTATAGGCCACCAAAAAAATTTGGTTTTGGTATCTTGATCCAAGCCCAACTCGTGTAGGATCCATGCATGGACCATATGGAGACTTAACCTAATGGTGAGTTTTTTTTTTCTTTTTCTTTTTTTTTTCTTTTTTGATTTTATTTGATTTTATTTATTTTCATCATATTTCATTTATTATTTATTATATGATATTATTTTTTATTTATTCATTTATTTTTAAAGAAATATATACATAATAGAAAAACATAAAATTAAAATAAAAGGTAGGTTTATTAAAATAAAAATGAATAAAATCTTAAAAAGTATAATTATAAAAAATTTAATTATAAAACAATTTGAATTGACTTTTTTTACAACCAAAATATTTCTTAAATTTCGTTAAAGTGTTAGGAAAATTCAAGAAATTATTTTTGTCGTAACGTCTAGATCCAGGGATCTATCGCTAGACATTGACTTTAGGGAGTCGCCACCAATCTTTTTTATCTAGGTGCGATTGGCCACCTAAAGAATCTGTCCTTTCAGGGAACACCTAAGCTTGAGGGTCCCTAAAAGAATAGGTTCAGGTCTGCTAACCAGAACAAAGTTCGGGAGTTCGGTTACGTGTGAGGAAGGTTGTAGCACCCTCACAACGCCCATCAAAAGATGGTACCAGCTTAAATTTGTGTTATCCAAAAGCCTTAAAATTTTACCAAGTAATTAGTTGTTGGAAATTATTCTCAATTGACTCTAATACTTTTAGCAGAAAATTGAGAAAATTCCCTCACCTCAAGAGTATGCAAGAAAAACTACTGTTTCACTTGCAGGGGCTCCGTCGTCGGATTTATTAAAGAAAAAACAAAATCATCCAATTAATTATTGGAAATTATTCTCAATTAACTCTAATACTTTTAGCAGAAAATTGAGAAAATTCCCTCACCTCAAGAGTATGCAAGAAAAACTACTGTTTCACTTGCAGAGGCTCCGTCGTCGGATTTATTAAAGAAAAAAGAAAAAAAAATCAAGATCAAAATCAAAGTCAAATAAAAAAAAATTCAAAAAAAAATTCAAAAAAAAAAAAAAAAACCTGGAGCGGCTCGGGTTGCGGCTCGGCTCGGCTCGGCTCAAGGAAGAGAAAACGGCTCGGAGAAGCGGCTCGGGAAGAACGGCTCGGCTCGGCTCGGAGGGGGGCTGGGCACGCGCGGGTCAGAATCGGGTCGACGCTCGGGTCGGGTCGGGTTCGGTAAAACGCGCGGATCCTCTGATTAACTTAAAGCCAAAACGACGTCGTTTTGGGAGGGTATAAAAGGCACCTTCCTCCGTTTTTCGGCAGAACACTCCTCTCCCCTCTCTCTCTTCCTTCCCTTTTCTCTCCCTTCTCTCTAAAAAACCGAAGAACTCCGGTGGAAGATTCACCGGATTCTGGAAATTTTCGCCGGAATCTGGGTTTTTTCGCCGGAAGTTGGCCGGAAATTCACCGGTTTCTGGGATTCTTCGTCGGAAACTGGGCAGTTCGCCGGAAACTTCAATGTTGGCCGGAATTTTAGCCGGAAACTTCAAGGTTGGCCGGAAAATTCAACCGGAAACTGGAATTTTCCAGAAACTCCCAGAAAAAAAAAATTTCGAAAAATCCCCAAAAAAATTTCTGATAATTTCTGGAACTCTCCTAAACCTTTTCCTAGCCTTCTATACTCTTCCCTACGCCTTTGCTTCTCAAATCAGTAGCTCTAGCTGACTGTTTTCTGTGTCTTCTTGAACTGTTCCAAAGGGTCCTTTATATAGGGGTTGATCAGGAGTTTCTGATCAATCCCAACTCCTCCTTGGACGGGGATTCAGTCTTTGAATCCAATTGGACTCTTTAGATTGAATCCCCACTCCCAGTAGGATTCTTCAGCTTCAATCTCAACCTTCCAAAAAAAAAAAAATCAAATAAATATAAAAAATAATAGATAATTAGAACAGATAAATAAAAAGATATTATAGTAAAAAAAATATCTGATAATCAGGAAAAAATCAGAACAGATAATTTAAAAAAAATAATAATAAAATAAGATAAATCCAAAAATATCTTACAAAAATAATAATAATAATAATAATAATAAATATATAACTATATAAATAATATACATATAAATCTAATCTGAATAAAAATAAATAAATGAATAAAGATATACATAATAATAATAATAATAGAATACATAAAATACAAAAGAAAAAAATATACAGGATTGAAATGGGCCTTACCCATTTGGGCCAGGCCCAATTGATCTGGGCCCGGACCCAATTGGGTGTCTACAGCTGCCCCTCTTTGCACATTTTCTGTGAAACAGAAATTGCGCAAAGACGTAGACACCCAATCAAGACTCAACTCAACATTTTTATTTTTTGATTTTTTTTTATTTTTGTTTTTTATTTTTTGATTTTTTTTTATTTTTTTAATTTTTTTTTTGATTTTTTTTTTGTTTTTTTTTTTTTTTTTTGCCGAAGCTCCTCTAAACAGAGACTCAACGACTTTTGAAAGTAAATTGCTCCTCTCAACAGAGGTACCACGACTTTGAAAAGTAAATTGCTCCTCTCAACAGAGGCACCACGACTTTGGAAAGTAAATTGCTCCTCTTCAACAGAGGCACCACGACTTTGAAAAGTAAATTGCTCCTCTCAACAGAGGTACCACGACTTTGGAAAAATAAATTGCTCCTCTAAACAGAGGCAACGGAACTTTGGAAATTAAATTGCTCCTCTCAACAGAGGCACCACGACTTTGAAAAGTAAATTGCTCCTCTAAACAGAGGCAACGGAACTTTGGAAATTAAATTGCTCCTCTCAACAGAGGCACCACGACTTTGAAAAGTAAATTGCTCCTCTCAACAGAGGCACCACGACTTTGGAAAGTAAATTGCTCCTCTCAACAGAGGCACCACGACTTTGAAAAAATAAATTGCTCCTCTCAACAGAGGCACCACGACTTTGAAAAGTAAATTGCTCCTCTCAACAGAGGCACCACGACTTTGAAAAAATAAATTGCTCCTCTCAACAGAGGCACCACGACTTTGAAAAGTAAATTGCTCCTCTAAACAGAGGCACCACGACTTTGAAAAGTAAATTGCTCCTCTCAACAGAGGTACCACGACTTTGAAAAGTAAATTGCTCCTCTCAACAGAGGCACCACGACTTTGAAAAGATAAATTGCTCCTCTAAACAGAGGCAACGGAACTTTGGAAATTAATAGGCTCCTTGACAATCATGTCCAAAGGAGTTGAAAGCTGTGTTTGAAGGGATTTCAGGAGATTATGCCCAAAGGTCTTATAAATCAACCCTGATACCAAAAGACATCCTATTTCAAGGATTAGGAACTTACCTGACAAGTTTCTTCTCAAACTTGCAAAGTCTTTTCATATCTGTCTCCTCCATGTGGGATGTTGGAACACCCCTGCTTCTTGAATTTATACACTATATTCTCCTGAAAGTAGTGTATGCTGTGCAAATGCATATGAATTTCAATGCATGCTATGCAAATGTTGACCAATTAATTCATGTTCAATGTATGGTACTCAAGTTTCTCAAGCTCTTTTTTTATTTCTTGGGTGTCAAGCCCTTTGATTTTTCAGGATCCAATTGCACTGCTCTTCTAAGATTGAACCAGTGTAGCTCTCAATTGTCTTTTCCACTCACATTCTTCCTTGTTCAGTTTCTCAATACTCCGGAATAAGCTTCATCAATCGATCATCCCTTGACCATCATCCATGAATTTCTCAGCACTAGCAAATTTTAAAACAAATTTCATCCACCATCACTGGGTCCTTGTCTCAGCATCAATCATTCCAAAACAAATTCTGTCCACTGATTGTTCCCACCATTCGACCAATTCATCCTTGTACTCATCACTTGGTTGTATCGCTTTTCAAGATTTGCCCCATCATATTCTCTATTTGGTCACATCATACATCCTTCTAAATCATCTCTTTTAGGTTTCTACCATTTCTTCATCATCTTAGATTTCTTTTCAAATGAATGCAAGACTCTTTTAAGCGCATATTCATTCATTCATTATCATTTCAATTCTTGACAAATACCATGCAATCAAGCATTTTCTCAATTCATTCTAGGGGTGAAACAATGAGAGAACGCAAGGTGAATTATGGTAAAGATAATCAATGAAGATCTGTTTTGGTACAAAACAAATGGGAAAGGAAATAAATTGGATGTCATTGAGATGGATGGTATGTCCAAATGATGAATATTCAGACAATTCTCAACATTAATCTAGGATTCTTTTTCAAAAACTCATTCCATTTACAGTTGAAGTCATCTTGAGCTTGTCGAACTTTGCCCCAGTCTTTGAGGGATCTTCAGATGTCTTTGACCTTTCATTCATGTGAGCCATTTGCCCTGGATCTTTTTTTCTACCAAGATCACCCTTTCAGGTTTTCAATTTGAATCTCTTTTTTTCATTTTCTCATTTTTTCCTTTTTTTTCTATTTTTTTCTTTTTTTTTCATCATCTTCTTTTTTTCTCATTTTTCATCCGTTGTTGATATCTTTCATACATCCAACTTTAGAGCAATGTAGCATGATTTCATTGCTTCATCATGAGCATACATTCGCTCAACATATGATCATTCAAGTTGAGTATTCACACTTGATCCAAATGGACTTTTCAAGGTTGTAACGTAGGCCAAGGGGAAGGGTCATAAAAGAAATGGATATAATAGGCTCAAAACATGTATTAAAAAGGTTCAAAACCAAAGGATCATTTGATGCAGCTTGGCATTTTGCCCCCACATCATTTCACTACTTTTTTCTTTCATCACACAAAGGATTCTCATTACTTTGCCCCAAGTCATGTGTGGCATTTGTTTTTTCTTTTTTTTTTCATTTTTGAGACCTTTTGTGGTGTTTTTTTTTTTTTTTTTTTCAAAAATTACCCTCCAGTGTAGAGGGTGATCCTTGGTTGGGGTTCTTCAAGAAAAAAAATCATGATTGGCTCAAAGGGGTAGCAATAAATGGTTTTTCCAATGGTAAAAGAAAGGTGGCCATTTTTCATCTCAATTGTGAATACCTTTCTTGAACATCATCTATTGAACAAAGCTCATGAATCTGTATAAAAGATTACACATCTTCAAGACATATCTGTTTCTTCTCCAGTAATAGCTTACTTCTGTTCAAATCATCTTCTCATATTAATGTGGATGAGTTCTCAAAATTAAATCCCAGAATTATTGTTATCATTGTCTAAATATTCATCATCTGAAATTTAAGAATGGGAATGTGAAGTTATGAAGGGTAGCAGGGTATGGAATAATGGTCAAATGAAAGAGAAAAATGTAATGAAATGCATTGACTTGCCTTTATTAAAATGATAACAAGTAAAGTCATATTGCAAAAAGAAATCCAACATTACTTGAAAAGAAATCTTAAAGTGACAAAAAAACTTTCAACCCGCCTTATCTCCATTAAAAATTAGCCCCCTATATGATCAGGTGAAGAAATCCCCATTGACGTCTTGCCCCTCAATTCATTGTGACTCTCCAGATCCTTTCTGTTCTTGACTTTCACTTAGGGTGTTAACATTGAATGTTGTTGCTTTTCCTTGATCAAAACTTACCATTCCATCATTGATCAACCGTTGCACCTTATACTTTAAAGCAGTGCAATTTTCAGTAGAATGGCCAGTAATTCCATAGTGATAGTCGCAGTGGGCTGTAGGATCATACCACTTTGGGTAGGGTGGTTTAAGAGGTTCCACATGGCTGGGGGCAATCAAGTGGCTATTATAAAGCTCTCGATATAACTCTGTATAAGTCATAGGGATTGGATCAAATACAGGTTTTTCTCGAGCAGTCCGTTGTTCTCGCGAGCCACTTGCTGGGTTAGTAGGGCGAACTTGAGTTCTTACAGGAGCTTGAATGTTAAGGCGGTAAGTGGATGAATGAGATGGTTGTGAAGCTAACTGGTATGGGTAGGATGAGGCATTATTCACAGCGGGATAGTATGGAGAGTAGCCTTGGGATGGATAGGGTTGATAACCCCTGAATTGTTGTCTATCAAAGCTCACAGCTTGAGCTTCAGCTTCTTTCTTTTCTGATGTCTTCTTGGTTTCTCCTCCTTTCAACTTGCCATTTTTTATGGCACTTTCAATAATTTCTCCAGAGATCACCATGTCAGCAAAATTCTTTGTTGCATTTCCTATCATCTTTTCATAATAGGGAGGTTTCAAAGTGCTAACAAACAGCACTGTGGTCTCTTTTTCTGTCAGTGGAGGTTGCACCTGTGAAGCTATATCTCTCCATCTCTGGGCATATTCTTTAAAAGACTCGTTTGCCTTTTTCTCCAGGTTCTGCAAAGACAAACGATCAGGAGCCAAATCGATAATGTGTCGATATTGACTGATGAAGTCGTGTGCCATATCACTCCAAGAGCGAATACGAGTCCTATCCAACTGAACATACCATCTGGGCGGCAGAGCCAGTAAGACTGTCCTGGAAAACATGCATCAGAAGTTTTTCATCATGAGCATGAGCTGCCATCTTCCTGCAATACATGGTGATGTGGGTTTTGGGGCACTTGGTACCGTCATATTTTTCAAATTTTGGTACTTTGAACTTATAGGGAATAACCACATCAGGGACTAGGCAGAGCCCAGCAGCATCTACTGACCCATAGAAGCTAAATCCTTCCACGACCCTTAGCCTTTGCTCTAGCATGCTAATCTTGGAACTCTCCTCAGCTTCCACCCTCATCTTTTCCCTTTCCTTCTCTTTTAAATCATCTAAATCAGGAATTGGTTCTGCTGCCTTTTCATTGAAGACAGGATTTAGATAGCTATTATACTGCCCGGGGTTGAAAGTCGATGGCATTCCAGGATAGGCGAAATGTTGTGGCGGGACCTCTTGGGCAGACTGGGCTTGAGATGGGCCAAAACCTGGAGGGTACAAAGGGTCAGCTACTTCTTGTAAATGGGGAACTTGTTGGCTTGTATTTCCTTCAACCCCTTTCCCCTTATTCATGTTATGGAGGGCCTCCAAATTTTGCTAAGTTCATTTTCAATCTTCTCCTGAGCTTTTTCTAGCTTTTCAAATCTATGAGAACTTTCTTCTTCCATTTGCCTTGCTCTGGATCTTGTGTTGTATGGATGAGCAGGGTTTTCGCTAGATGGAGCTATCCTCGGACCTTGAGTACCATACTTATGATTAGAAATGTTATGCTGTGCCTTATGTATGATGCTTTGACACACAAATGAAATGTACATTTTTTGAATGAAATCTAGTATGAAATGAATGCAAATGATTGTGTTGAAACATGATCATGAAAAGAATACAGATGCATACAATCAGACAAACAATATAGTTAGTTCCGTTGATGAAACGTAAGTGATGTTGATGCATAATGTTACATATGATAAAAATAATACACAAAGTTAAGCAATCAAAATGATTAGATAAACACCTTTTTTGTGTCCTAATTTCAGGGTATATCTATCATTGGGTAGAAAGGGTTCTATCCTAGGGTTAGGCACTCTTAAGGTTCACTACATGTGGTTTTAAAGTCAGAGTCTAAAGGTCCTCAAATTGTTCCTTACATCCTTGTCCATCACAGACTAATAAGGCACCCTAATCCTCACCCATTACAGGCTACAAGCGGAAAAGGTTCAATTTGAGTGGGAGTATTTCGCTAGCCACTGCGGAGGTATTAGACCTCACGAAAGCAATAGGTACTTTACTCCCTCCTAGAGGGACGGAGCTCGGGTATAGAGCTCATGTTATGCACATGCATATGAATGACATAATCAACAAAGTGAATAAACATGAATGAATAATAACACATATATACAAAAAGGGTTCAATTTTATTAGGCTTTTGGATAACACAAATTATTTGCTGGCCTGACTCTCAAGGTCCCCAGTGGAGTCGCCAAGCTGTCGTAACGTCTAGATCCAGGGATCTATCGCTAGACATTGACTTTAGGGAGTCGCCACCAATCTTTTTTATCTAGGTGCGATTGGCCACCTAAAGAATCTGTCCTTTCAGGGAACACCTAAGCTTGAGGGTCCCTAAAAGAATAGGTTCAGGTCTGCTAACCAGAACAAAGTTCGGGAGTTCGGTTACGTGTGAGGAAGGTTGTAGCACCCTCACAACGCCCATCAAAAGATGGTACCAGCTTAAATTTGTGTTATCCAAAAGCCTTAAAATTTTACCAAGTAATTAGTTGTTGGAAATTATTCTCAATTGACTCTAATACTTTTAGCAGAAAATTGAGAAAATTCCCTCACCTCAAGAGTATGCAAGAAAAACTACTGTTTCACTTGCAGGGGCTCCGTCGTCGGATTTATTAAAGAAAAAACAAAATCATCCAATTAATTATTGGAAATTATTCTCAATTAACTCTAATACTTTTAGCAGAAAATTGAGAAAATTCCCTCACCTCAAGAGTATGCAAGAAAAACTACTGTTTCACTTGCAGAGGCTCCGTCGTCGGATTTATTAAAGAAAAAAGAAAAAAAATCAAGATCAAAATCAAAGTCAAATAAAAAAAAATTCAAAAAAAATTCAAAAAAAAAAAAAACCTGGAGCGGCTCGGGTTGCGGCTCGGCTCGGCTCGGCTCAAGGAAGAGAAAACGGCTCGGAGAAGCGGCTCGGGAAGAACGGCTCGGCTCGGCTCGGAGGGGGCTGGGCACGCGCGGGTCAGAATCGGGTCGACGCTCGGGTCGGGTCGGGTTCGGTAAAACGCGCGGATCCTCTGATTAACTTAAAGCCAAAACGACGTCGTTTTGGGAGGGTATAAAAGGCACCTTCCTCCGTTTTTCGGCAGAACGCTCCTCTCCCCTCTCTCTCTTCCTTCCCTTTTCTCTCCCTTCTCTCTAAAAAACCGAAGAACTCCGGTGGAAGATTCACCGGATTCTGGAAATTTTCGTCGGAATCTGGGTTTTTTCGCCGGAAGTTGGCCGAAAATTCACCGGTTTCTGGGATTCTTCGTCGGAAACTGGGCAGTTCGCCGGAAACTTCAATGTTGGCCGGAATTTTAGCCGGAAACTTCAAGGTTGGCCGGAAAATTCAACCGGAAACTGGAATTTTCCAGAAACTCCCAGAAAAAAAAAATTTTGAAAAATCCCCAAAAAAATTTCTGATAATTTCTGGAACTCTCCTAAACCTTTTCCTAGCCTTCTATACTCTTCCCTACGCCTTTGCTTCTCAAATCAGTAGCTCTAGCTGACTGTTTTCTGTGTCTTCTTGAACTGTTCCAAAGGGTCCTTTATATAGGGGTTGATCAGGAGTTTCTGATCAATCCCAACTCCTCCTTGGACGGGGATTCAGTCTTTGAATCCAATTGGACTCTTTAGATTGAATCCCCACTCCCAGTAGGATTCTTCAGCTTCAATCTCAACCTTCCAAAAAAAAAAAATCAAATAAATATAAAAAATAATAGATAATTAGAACAGATAAATAAAAAGATATTATAGTAAAAAAATATCTGATAATCAGGAAAAAATCAGAACAGATAATTTAAAAAAATAATAATAAAATAAGATAAATCCAAAAATATCTTACAAAAATAATAATAATAATAATAATAATAAATATATAACTATATAAATAATATACATATAAATCTAATCTGAATAAAAATAAATAAATGAATAAAGATATACATAATAATAATAATAATAGAATACATAAAATACAAAAGAAAAAAATATACAGGATTGAAATGGGCCTTACCCATTTGGGCCAGGCCCAATTGATCTGGGCCCGGACCCAATTGGGTGTCTACAATTTTTATTACGTAATAAAATAATAATAATAACAATAATAATAATAATAATAATAATAATAATAATAATAACAATAATAATAATCGACTATTTGAATAAATATTCTAAAAATGTAATTTTTAAAGAAAATTGAAGGAGTTTAATTTTCTTTAATTAATGCAAGTAAAAATATATATTTTTAGATTTCGCCAATGAGTTAGGATAATTTACAAATTATTTTTACTAAATAAATATTTTATTTAAATAATAATAAAAAACAATAAAAATCAAAATATTTTTTAAAATAAATCTCTTAATTATTACAAAAAATATATATTTTTGGACTTTACCAAAAAGTTGAGATAATTCAAAAATTTTATTTTTTAATAAATAAAGATTTATTTAAATAATAATAAAAATGTAATAACAGAAAACTAGAAAAATAATAGTAATAAAATTAATTAAATGTTTAATTAAATCTTTTAAGTAAAATTTTAAGGAAAATTTGGAGGATCTCATTTTTCTTAATTATCATTAATAAAAAATAATTTTATTTAGGATCTCATCAGAAAGTTGGGATGATTTTAAAATCTATTTAAAAATTTTAAGATTTATTCGAAGAGTCGAGATAATCCTAAAATTTGTTTAATGAATTTTGTAATTTCATAAAAAAGTCAGGATAATCTTAAAATCATTTTTAATAAATAGATAAAATATCTTATGATAAAATTTTGAGAATTTTATGAATGGTCAATTTTCCTGAAATATTTTCTAAATAAAGATTTTCTATAAATTTCATCAAAGCGTTAGAAGATTTATAGAATACTAAAATAATAATAATATTGATTTCACAACAAAAAATGTTTTTCATAAATAAATTTTAGGAAATTAAATTTAAATATGAGGAAGACTATATTGTCAAAATTAAAGGATTACACATGTTTAATTAGTATCGTTCTTCAAATGTGTGACGTAAAGGTGCTAATACCTTCCTCACTCCTAACCGTACTTTCAGACCCCAACCATGATTTCGTAAACCTAAGCATCTTTTAGTAAATCTTAATTAATTTTAAGACTTTTACTAAAAGATGATATTTTTATGTGACCAATCACGCCCTACAAAAAAAAAAAGATTGATGGTGACTTCAAAAAAATTTTACTCCAAGTCTAGCGATCGAGTCCCTCCGGACGAAAAATCATTATATGACAACTTGGTGACTCCACTAAGACGCCTAGAGAGTCAAGCTAAAAATTAAACATGCGTCATCTAAACTTTGATTTTAGGTCTTTTCAATATTTAATTTTAAATAAAAATAAGATTAAAAAAAAAGAAGGCAAAATTTAATGGTTTCATTTAGTTTTGTTATGCTATTTACTTGTTTTATATCATAGCTAATTATTGTTGATTTTATTTCAATTAATAATTGCTATGTTGCCTTACACGTGCACATTTGCATTCATGCACGAGCTCCATACCCAAGCTTTCAAATCAATCCTTTTTTAAGAGAGAATAGAGTACGTATGCTTTCATAAGGTTATAATGCCTCTGCTTGAGCTAGCGAAATACTTTTACTCAAATTGAACCCTTTCTGTTAGTAACCCATTATGGTATGGGTAAGGATCGAGGGCTTTACTAGTCCAAGTGGACAACAGTGATGATCAATTTAGGAACTTTTTTGGCCTTTGTTAAATACCAAACTCTACACATAATGAATCTTAAGAAACAAACCGTAGATAGAGCGATACCATTTTTGTAGATTATGCCCTAAATTAGGACATATGAGGGAATAGTTATTTTAATACGATTACTAACCCTAATTTGTTTTGCTTTCCTTTTGCTTCATGATCATGCATCATCATAAACACTTACATATGGGATGTGTTATTCAATGAGTCAATATCAGTAAAAAAATTTTCAATCTTGCTTTAAAAATACCATCATGATGTTCTCAGCTATAAAGCCCACCATGTATGAAAAGGCATATATAGTAATAACTTTATTGTTAGAAACCTAAAGCAGAATAGGAAACTATATGAAAGAATCTGAAAATGAAACTTTGCCTGAAGAAATCAAACTAGGGCTTTAACAAAATGACATCTTTGAGTTGGTCAAGATTGGTGCCATGTAACAACTCCTAAGAAGATGGCTTTTGAGGAAAAATATGGTCATATTGCTTCACTCATTAAACTGTCTATAGAAAATCAACTAATAAGAGCTCTAGTTCAGTTTTGAGATCCTGCATATAGATGTTTCATGTTCAACGAGATAGACATAACTCTGACGATCGAAGAGTACATTACATTGCTATGGTTATATCTCTTTAATGCAAATAAAATGTATTAATGAGGTTAAAACTTGGATCTTAAAAGAAACTTGCCTGTATGATAGAGTCTCCACTTAAAATGTAAACTTATATATCTAAACAAAAGGCAATAGTGATTGCATCCCATGGAAAATCTTACATGATTATATCATCAAACACTTAAAAGATGAATGAGGCATGAAAATTATACCTTTGGCAATTTATGGCTTGATCATTTTTCCAAAGGTTTTAGGGCACATTGAGTTATTAGTAATTGACTTGCTTGAGCAAGTGGACAATAAAATCAATCATATTTTTTCTATACTGATAGAAACATTTAAATCATTGAATCACTATCGAAGAGGAGGAGGACGTTTCATAGGGTATGCATAGTTACTCTATATTTGGGTAAAAAGTTATCTTTAGCATCCTTTAGGTAAATTTTATCCTAATTATAGTAATAAAAGTAGGCCAATTGAAGAATTTTATAATGTTGAGTAGCTAGAATCAAAGTCCAAAAAAGAGTAGGTACCGCTTATGCAGTATCTAACCAATGTCCAAGTTATATAAAGGGCTCCATGGATGCCATGAGAAACCAGGCTATACAAATGTGGTGACAAGCCATAGGTTCCACTCTTAGGGCCATGACGAGGTGTAAGCCATCCTCCAGCAATGGTTTTGTTGAAATCAGGATCAGAGTAATTCATTTCAATGACTCATGGGTTTCAAAATTAGAATTCTCTTTTAAATAGTCAAGATTTCTTGGAAAAAGGAAAGAAATTATCAAAGAATGGAAACAAATTTGAAGAGTAGATCACAGGAGGTATACAGATAAAGTCATTCTTGAATATCTTATATAAAAAAGTCAACGTGTCATAAGCAAAGTTGGTCTTAAATAAGAGAGATCATGCCACCAGAAGACACCTATTATGAAAAGATATTTGAAGATATAAGATTATGGAGTGTAAATTTAAAGAAGAGAAAGAAATATAGAGGCTTAAAAAAAAGAGGCTTCAGTAAGAGATCAATGAGTGGAAAGATAAGACTGAGGATAGTGAAGCAAAATTTTGATAGCTTAAAGAAAAACAAAAAAATATGTCTGAAAGCTTGCATAAGTCTATCATTTCGATGACCACTGAGCTTAAAGAATTTAGAAAAAATAAGGAATAACTTTAGTCTAATTTATTGTCCAAAGAAAAAGAGCTTAGCCAGTCTATAAAAGAAAAGAAATACTATAAAGTCTCATGGATGACTTAAAACAACAAATACACTATTAACGTAAAACCATTAAAGTCTTGAGAGAAGAACGAGATCAATTTAAAATTAAAGCCAAAGAAGCACAGTATTGGAAAAAAGAATGTTTGCTGAAGGAATCTTAAGCCACTCACCTAGTAGAACAGATAAGAGAAGTTAACTTCAAAGTAAGAGACATGGCCTAATAAGCTAAACAAGTAGGGAAAAAGTCTACCCACGACAACATAGCCAATGTTTGACTAATTTCCAAAATAGTGCTTACGAATAGGACAAGCATGTAGGGCACTTTTTAAAAAAATTTTAATATTGTGATTTGAATGAAAAAAGTCTTCAATAAGATAGTATGGTAAACTTAAAGTTGTAATATTGTAATTTGAATAATGAGACATTATGATGTGGTGGTTTGAGTTTAGACTCAAAATCTTTGCAAATATTGGATACAAACAAGTACATCATTTGTATTCATGCATTCATGCATCATACATGTATTCCATTCAATGTTAAATGCATCGTGACTAAAAAAAAGGCCTCAAAATAACATATCTCAAAGAGTTTCCTTTAACTGAATCAGGTGCAAGGATACTTAGGCCATCAGAAAACATAAATCGGACTACTCGTCATCATTACAACACTCGCTTACAAGTCAAAATCATGAAAAATGCGCAAGCATCTAGAATGGAAATGATGAAGAAAACCTAGTTTAAGATACAAGAACAAATGAGTAGATCTCAACAAGAGTTGATAGAACAAATGACTAGGTCTCAAGAAGAAACTCAAAAAGAAATGGCTATAATGATGGACATGATAAGAAAAATGACCAAGGGAAAGGGTAACTGAATAAATGACTATCGAGAAAAAGCCCCACGCCCAAAAAAACACCAATGATAGGGAAGATTCATTTTATCCAGTAGGGTTTACTCCACCTTGTGCCAAACCTCTTAACAAGTGCATCCACAAATGACACAGCCTGAAAGGTAGCCACATGTTCAATTTAATTTACCTCTCTTTATGATATAATCACGAAGTCAATGACACGTTGGTCTAAACATTAGGACAAGTCACGTTGATCCTATTATGGTCCAAAATTTAAATGATCCAAAAGAATGAGAGAAATTAAAGAAAGGCACATATGATCAATCTAATATTATAAAAGCACAATAAAAATTTGATCTCTTAGAAGAAAAGCCATAGGCTATTGAAGGCATGAATATTTTCGATAGAATTGATGCAAATGAACTCAGTTTGGTTTCAAATTTGGTAATTTTACCAAAGTTTAAGGTACCAAAATTTGAAAAATATGATGGAACCAAATGCCCCATACACATATCACTATGTTTTGTCGAAAAATGATTGGGCATACATACAATGACAAGTTGCTTATCTATTATTTTCAGGATAGTCTTACCAGATTAATTGTCAAATGGTATATTCAATTAAACAAAAGTCGGATTCATTCATGAAAAGATCTGGCCAAAGAATTTATTACTTAATACAAACATATCACAAACATGGCTTCCAGATAGACTGTCCTTACAAAACATGAAAAAAAAGGCTAGTGAAAACTTTAAAGAGTATGCCCAAAAATGGTGAAATGCTGCCACCCAAGTTCAGTCTCCTTTCATCGAGAAAGAAATAACTATTCTATTTATCCATACCCTTTGAGCCTCGTACTATGATAGGCTCATTATTCATGTCATGAAAAATTTACTGATATGGTGATTACGAGTGAGATAATAGAAAATGCCAATAAAAATGGATAGATCGAAAGAGGTAATGCTTCTGGATCAAATAAAGGAAGACCACCTAAGAAAAAAAAAAAGCAAAAGTACAAGCTATCACCACTAAAAAAACAAAATCAAAACCTTCTACTCCATACAATTCATATCCTGCATACCAACCTTCCTACCCAACCATTTCTAACATTTTCTAAAACCATTACCAACCAGTGCAAACCTAAATACCTACTTTTCAAACCAATTTTCATCCCTGAACACCTCCATTATGACCTTTCCCTCAATCAAACACCATAGACTTTAATCAAAGAGAACCCTAAAATAATCGAGAGCAACAATGATTTGATCAAATTCCTATGACTTACACGAAACTATTTTCTCAGTTATTTCTGAAACACTTGGTGGCTTGATTGCTCATAAATTCTTTCAAACCTCCATTTCCTCAATGGTATGATCCTGAAGCTTATTGTAACTATCATTAATGGATTCATGGCCATTCTTTGGAAAATTGTATAGCTTTTAAGCATAAGGTACAAAGCTTGATTGATAATGAAATATTGAATTTCACAACGAAGGAAGACCAAGTGTTGATTCCAATCCATTGCCCAATCATGGTGGGGGATTAATTAATGCTTTAAGTAGCGGAATAATTTAGAACATCAAAAAAGAAGTAAATAGGATTAGAACATCAATGGATTAAATATTTACTACCCTAGTGAAAGCCAATATGATTTGCCTAATACCTAGAAACATAAAAAATGGGAATTTCAAATAAAATCCTAATCAAACTTGTGAATTCTATATGGAGGTGATTGGTCATTCGCTTCAAGATTGTGAAGCCTTTAGATGAAATTTGCAAAGGATGATGGATTCGATCCTAGTCAAATTTTACGAGGAACATAAAGGCAATTTAGTAAATGTTGTGAATGGAGATTCATCCAAAAACAGCCTTTATCGAATGAGTTTCAAGCCTTTTACCATCTTTTATGAAAAAAAAATCAATTTTTTTAAAATACAATAATACTAAACAAACCCTTAATTTTTTAAAATTTATGAATTTTTTGAAGTTTGTGGGAAGTTTTATAAAATTTCCAGATTTTAGGAGATTTTTAAAATTTTTTAAAATTTTTAGATTTTTTTAAACTTTTTAATTGTTCAAAAAATTATTGTGATTTTTTTAATTTTCAAAAAATTTTACATTATTTTTGAAATTTTCTTCTAATACTAATGAAGCAATTATAATGTGACAATAATTAGATATTTTTGACACGTGTCATGATTTTATTGGGCATTAATGTTACATTAGTAATTTGACTAACAGCGTTATTCTGAAGTAATAAAGTGTATGACAAAATAAAAATTTGAGTAATTAATTATAAATTTTATTTATTTAAGTACTAAACTGATAAAAAATATATAATGCAAAACCCTTTTTCACATTTAACCTTTATCAAAATTTGGGTCATTAATTAATATTTATATATTCTGGCCTCCCATTTGTATCTCATATATTTTTCCACTTTGAAAAACTTTTTATAAGATACGTGCCATCGATTCCAACTTTAAAGTTAAAGCAACTTTGGGAAAGAGATGCATCTTTCATTCAATTAAAGATGCGTATTCTCATTTTTTATTTAGAAAAAAAAAACACCTTATGTTCCCATTTGGTCACCATCGCACTATGCAATGCGAGATTAAGATATCTCTGGGAATAAAAAATAATTGGGAAAATTAGAAAAAATAAAAGGAAAAGGTGTGCATAAATTCTGTTGGAAATCTCTCGTCTAGACTAATTGAATAATAGATATAGGTCAAGGTAGTAGAACTTGGCTTACCCCAGAAAAGTAAGTCGGCAGAATGATCTATTGATCTTAATCGAGAAGCTGAACTCAAAAGATCCATGTTTGATCATAAATCGATAATTATATTTAAATCATTTAATTATTATTACATTCTTTTCTAGCTTTGAAGAAGGCCGAAGGAAAAAAGCCAACAAAAAATTTTATTCAATAAAATGTATATACATCAAATATAATTCCAAACTGTTACAAATCTAATGGACAAATTTTGTATATGTACTGATGTCACGTGTCATTTTTTTTATTTTTATTATTATATTTAAGAAATATTTTTTAAAATTATAAAAAATATATTTTTAAAGATTTTTTTGTGTGGATTCACTTATATTAATTTTCTTTTTACTTTTTCTTTTTTAAAAAATATTTATTAAATAATTTTTAGGTTTTAAATTTTTTGGGTGGGAGACACTTGCTACAAAAGGTATATTATTTTTAGCTGAGGTATCGAGGTCACATTATTTTTTTTTTCTTTCGGTCATTTCTTTTTTAGTTTGTTTTTAAAAATTTATGATGTAAATTTTTCAATAAAAGCTCATCATTTGCTAATTTAGCATGGCAACTCAATTTTTTTTTTTTAGTCTTTTTTCTATTTTTTCTTAGTTTTTTTCTTTTCTTTTTCTTAAATTAGATATTTTTATAAAAAAAGTAGACGAATATGTATATGAGGCACTATATTTCATTTTTTTTGCTTTTCATCTTTTTATGTTTTATTTTTTAATTAAAAATATTTTGCACCAAAAGAAATTGGTAAATAAATTTTCGAAGCAAAAATGTGAATAGAGGTATCTATGACAAACTCTTGTATAGTTTCGATTTGTTTGGATTTATTTTTTTTATTTGGGATCACATTAAGTTTCTTTTTTTCAAAATTCAAGGTTACGTCGGATACAAATTTAAGATATTTCATCCTACTCAAATATATATATATATATAAATATATATTTTATTATTCATTTAATTATATATATTACATTAATAAAACTAGATATTATTCATTTAATTATATATATTACATTAATTGGTAAATAAATTTTCGAAGCAAAAATGTGAATAGAGGTATCTATGACAAACTCTTGTATAGTTTCAATTCGTTTGGATTTATTTTTTTTATTTGGGATCACATTAAGTTTCTTTTTTTCAAAATTCGGATACAAATTTAAGTTATTTCATCCTACTCAAATATATATATATATATATTTTATTATTCATTTAATTATATATATTACATAAATAAAACTATTATTTAATATCTTAATTTAATAAATACATGTGTCATCCCCATTTGACTTCTTTTTCTTTACTTTTTTTTTCATCATTTTCTTTATTTTTAAAGTTTTTTACTTTTTTAAATTAGATAAATTTTGTTAAAAAAAGGTTAATGGATGTAAAAATAATAAAATAATTCATATCTCATGTGCAAGTTTTTTAAAAAATTTAAGATTAGATCGATGTTTTTCTTTTTTCAAAATCAAAATTAAATCGAAAGAGAGTTTAGGATCTTTCGTCTTATCCCAAGTATATATATATAATAATATTTTAAATTATATATTCTATTTATATTTATATATTATTATATAATAAAATTATTATTTAATATCTTAATTTAATAAAAAATAATATATTTATACATAATTAATATTTAATTCATCCATTTATCTATTATATAAATTCTATTCATTTTGACTTTTGTTTGACCTTCATTTAAGATGTAGATATCACACCTTATGTTTCATTTTTCTACTTTGTTTCTTTCTTTTTTCTTTTTTTGTCAACTTTTTTAATTTTTTGTTTTTAATTTAAATAAATTTGTTAAAAAACACAATTGAGATATCCACGCGACATTCCAAAATTTTTTTCCTTTCATTTTTTTATTTTTTAATTACATAAATTTTGTAAGAAATGAAGGTGATGAATAACAATTCGTATTCAATGTGTTTCAATCTGACTTAATTCAATAAGGACAATTGTTTTCTCTTTTGTTTTTATATTTTTTGCTTTTGTCGTTTATTGTTTTTTATTTGATAAATTTTATAAGAAAACAATATTAATGTAACTATCCATGTACATCCCGTTTGTTTATTTCTTTTTCATTTTTTTATATTTTTTAATTAAATCAATTTTATAAGAAAATAAGAATATAGATAAAGACAACAAAACAATCAGTATCCAATAAGTTTTATCAATCTTGATGTGGGCGTTTTGCATAAAAAATTAGTATCGAGTCAAGTAAGGCAAATTTTTTATAGAAATCTTGGATAGGTTAAAAATGGATTTATAGAGCTCTATCCCCAAGCCACCTGTGATATATATATATATATGTATATATTTTATTATTTATTTAATTTTATATTAATATACATGTATTATATTAGTAAAGTTATTATATTATTCCTTAATTTAATATATTAACATTATAAATTCAATTTAAATGTCGACATAGCACCTCAATAATATTTTTTTTCTTTTTTTTCTTAATAAAATTATTATGTAATATCTTAATTTTTTAAAAAATTAATATTTTAAACTCTATTGCAATGTCCATATAGTTCCCCATTAAAGCATTTTTTTTGTTTTTTTTTAATGTTTTTGTTTTTATGACTTTTTTGTTTAATTAATTTTGTTACAAAAATAAATTTAATGGAAATGTCCATGTGGTACCCCATTTGGGCTTTTTTATATTTTTAATTAAATAAATTCTACAACAAAAAGTGTTGATTAATAGATATGCCAAAACAATTTGTATTCAATGGTTTCGATCCATCCTGAATCAATAGAAGATGATTTTTTTAAAATTGAAATTGAGTTGAGATGGGTCAATTTTTTTATAAGAAGTAAGATTTAGACGAAAGTATATTTAAGATGCTTTGTCTTAACTTATTTCAAGCTATATATAGAAGTATATAAATTATTATGAATTTAATTTTATATTTATATATGTGTATTATATTAATAAAATTATTATTTAATACTTTAATTTAAAAAATTAATATTTTAAATTCAATGTGAATGTCCATGTGACATCCTCAATGAGTTGATTTTTTTTTTGCTTTGTTTTATTTTTTAGTTTATTATTTTTTTTAATTTTTATTTTTTATTAGATATATTTTGTGAGAATAGGAGGTCAATTCAGATATCCACATGTCACATTTATTTCTTTTTATCTTTTTTAATTAAATAAAAATTGTAAAAAATGATAAATAAAAATAACAAAACAAAAGATTTTGACCCATAACAATACATTAACATATTTTTAGTATTATATTAAAAATTATGGTTAAATATAAAAATGGCTCATGTACTATATATTTTCTGTCAGTTTATTATCTAAAAAAATAAAATTTTTAGTTTGGTACTCCAATTTTCATCTTGTCATTCATTTGGTATCTAAAACTAACGTTGTCAGTCAACTTATTGATATTACATAAATATTCAATATGAAGTTAACACATGTCAAAAAATCTATTCAATGCCATAACCGCTATTACAATGTCAGTATTAAGAGAAAATTTCTAAAAAATTCTAAAATTTTTTTAAATTTTCTAAATTTTTTTTAAAAAATGTAAAACATTTTACAAAATTAAAAAAAAAATTAAAAAACATAGATATTTTAAAAAAAATTATAAAAAAAATTATGAAAACTTTAAAAATTCAAAAATTTTCAAAAATTTAATAAAAATCCAAAAAAGTACCAAAAAACTTTGTAAAATTCATAACAAATGAAAATTTAGTAAAAAAAAAATTTCCTAAAATTAAAAAAAAATTCACTAAAACTGAAAAAATGAAAATATAAAATATAAAATTTTTTGAAAAAATCTAAAAATTTTTAAAAATTTTAATTTTTTTTAAGTTATGAAATTTTCATTTTTAATCTTACAATTTCATTTTTATATATTTTATGAAATTTTTTATTTTTGATTTTTATGTATTTCTATTAAAATTTTAAAATTTTGTATTTGTTTATTTCTCAAGAATTTTTTTCTAATTCTTATAATTTTTTATAATATTTCAGATTTTTGAAATTTTTTATTTTTCAAAATTTTTTAAAATTTTGTATATTTTTTTAATAAAGTTTTAGATTTTTTACAAAAATGTTAGATTCTTTTAATTTTTAAATTGTTTCAAAATTTTAGATTTTTTTATTTTCATTTTTTAGGTTTATGTGATTTTTTTTAAGAAAATTTTATTTTTATTACAATTTTCATTTTTTGAAAATTTTTTTATTAATATTAAAATTTTTAGATTTTTGAATTTTTTAAGTTTTCATATTTTTTAAAATTTTTATAATTTCTAAAAATATTGCAATTTTAAAATATTTTAGATTTTTAAAAAATTTAAAATATTTTTTAGAATTTTTCTTAATTTTTAAAATTTTTAAAAATTTTTATTTTAATATTGACTTAATAATTTATGATACGACACTTATTAGATTTTTTTAACTTATGTTAATAATTTATTAAATATTCATACTATATGTCATAACGTCTAGATCCGGGGATCTATCACTAGACATTGACTTAAAGGAGTCACCACCAAATTTTTTTATCTAGGTGCGATTGGTCACCTAAGGAATCTATCCTTTTAGGGAACACCTAAGTTTAAGGGTCCCTAAAAGAATAGGTTTGGGTCTACTAACCAGAACAAGGTTCGGGAGTTCGATTACGTGTGAGGAAAGTTATAGCACCCTCACAACGTCCATCAAAAGATGGCACCAGCTTAAATTTGTGTTATCCAATGAGCCTTAAAAATTTACCAAGTGATTAATTATTGAAAATTATTCTCAATTGACTCTAATACTTTTAGCAAAAAATTGAGAAAATTCCCTCACCTCAGGAGTATGCAAGAAAACTACTGTTTCACTTGTAGAGGCTCCATCGTCGGATTATTTAACATTTAAAAATAAAAAGGAAGAAAAATATGATTTTTTTGTGCAAGAAAAATTGATACTTTTAACTTTTCCCTAAAATATTTTTTAGAAATTTTAATCTCGAAGAAAATTAATACTTTCAACTTTTTTCCAAAATATCTTTTGAAACTTTAATTTCGAGGAAAATTGATACTTTCAACTTTTTCTCAAAAATCTTTTTTTGAAAATTTATTTTTAAGAAAAAGTTGAAAGTTTTAACTTTTCCCCAAAAATATTTTTTGGAAACCTTAATTTCGAGAAAAATTGATACTTTCAACTTTTCTTCAAAAATTTTTTTTGAAAATTTATTTTTAAGGAAAATTGATACTTTCAACTTTTAATCAAAAACTTTTTTTTTGAAAATTTATTTTTAAGGAAAATTGACACTTTCAACTTTTTTTCAAAAATATTTTTTGGAAAGCTTATTTTCAAAGAAAATTTATACTCTCAACTTTTCCCTAAAAATATTTTTTTTTGGAAATTTTATTTTATGTTTTTTTATTCCTTTTTTATTTATTCATGCAAAAAATATTCTAAAAAACTGAACAAGCACATAAAATAAAAAATAGGTTAGGGCTTCTCGCCAGGTGGGGACCTCTCTTTTCGCCTTGCGAAGTTTCTTAATCAAAGCCATGGGCTTTCGCTTGAGACCTCTCCGGAACCTTCTGCAGGCATGAGCAGGGAACAGCTTGACCAGCTCATCAGTGGACATATCAAGGAAAGCATCCAAATCAACACCTCTGAAGCTAAACTTCTTGAATGTTATTTCAAGAGTGCGCACATTTGCTGCAGCCTCCATTGATCCAAATTTACACCGAATGAGAGAACTGGAAGCCACTTGGGCGATCTGCAGGATCTTCCTTTGTACCTCGACGAAAGACATCAACAAGAAATCTAAGTGTTTCTACTTTAGCCTTTGTTTCAGATTGGGTCACTACGCTTTCACTCGATGATTCCCATGCCTTTTTGTAATCTCTCTTTTCTTTATATTTCTCCCTCAAATCTATTTTTTTCGTCTGCTTCAATTTTTTTTTTTGCTGAAGTTTATGGATCTACTGATTCATCTGTCATTGGAGACTCATAGTTTGCTGCACTCGGAGCTGATTCTCTCGACTCGGTAACCAAATATCTATCCTCAAACATGGATCATTTTGACCACCCTAGTCCAGAACTCTATAAACGGGTTGTTCATATCCTTTCGTAAAATCAGTTACTCCCAAAATGCCTCAAGAACTTCAAATGCTACGCGACAGCTATTGTAACTCTGAGGATACTAGTGAAACAACATTGGCTAATCCAGGTATACTTGATCCTTTTCAGCTCAGAAACAATGCCTTCAATCCATGTAATTTCAGGTATGGATATTGACAATATCTTGGCATGTGATAGGTATTGCCTGCAGGAATAACCAACAGCATATACCATCCGTCACAAGAACAGGTGAGAGATCCCCTTACACCAGGACTCAAGTATTGAACCTGCTTTTGGAAGATTTATCAAGAATCCAGTTATGGCTTCCCTTGGAGCTGTCTTGAGCAACAATACCACACATTCGGAGGCTACATCTATAATGTTGCTTCATGAGATGCACTTAACTCTAGTAAGACTCCAGCATGGCTGCTAAAATCTATTATATCTCGTATGCAGTGCCGCTGATCAACTGGACCACTTGACTTGAAAGAACCATCCCCTAAAAATGTAGGTTCTTTTGCATAAACAAAACCTTTTCTACTCCCTACAGAGTGCAGAAGGAAAGCCTTACGCATGCCAAAAGTTATTTCAAGAAAATCTTCCATACCTTTTGCGTATACGAACTCCAAAAAGATTCCCAATCTTTCTTACTATTTTTAGGTGCGAAAGTAACTTAGAATCCATCTCTGGAGCATAAGCCGAAGCCAGACACAATTTGATATTGTTTACATTTGCATTTGTCAAATTGCCAAGCAAAAATTTAAAACATTTTGAGACCATTTTCAGATCTAAAATATCAAGGATTTTAATATACTCAAACTCAATTAGCATCAGTAGAAGCTTCTGCGCATGCATGGGAATGGGATTTTCATCTTCAATCAAGGTGGGGTAGAGAGGAAGAAAATGAGAGTTAGATATGAATTTCAGATTTTGACCTTTGATTGTGTAATGAAGGTTCATTCAAGAAATTGTACTAATCACATCCTGGTTGGTGAAACGAGCTGCCTATTGTCCTCCTTGACTGCAAATATTTTTCTGCCATAAAAAATCTTCTCACTTCTTCCTACCTGTCTCTAAGACCATCAGTAACTCAACGTAACAAAGTGGAGCGCATTTTCCAACATGTCCTCCAGAACCTGGTCCAGGTACGATAGTTGGAACTTCGGGTGATCCACCATCCAGGCTGCTGCTAGCTGGAGCTTTTCTTGAAGCAACTTGCCCATTTTGGAAGCATCAAAAGTGAGGAAATCCCAATCATCAGACATTTCAGATCTCCAAGAAGGTCCCCTCTTTCTCAAACCTGGAGCAATTCCATTAGATTCGACAAATCTTGGTCTTTAAGCACTTCTCGAGTCATGTATAGGGAGGTCACCAGGATACCAATCCTGTTTCCAAGTTGGAGTTTCACAACTGGCCCGTAGGTATAAGTTAGTACAGCAAAGTAAGAGTGAAGGTCAAGGTCAATGAAGGGAAGGTTTCCCACCAAGGGGAAGCCTCGAAGGCTTGGTGGCGATGGGGGCTTCCCCTTTTGTTTGGCTTCTGTTTTTTCTTCCTCCCTTTTTTTTTTTTCCCTTTAGTTTGTATATTCATTGTTGATATATAGATCCATGCTGATAGAGTTTAAATTCAATTCCAATTAGTCATCTAATGCTAAAGATTAACATCTAGATAACAATCATCACAATCACCAAACTTAATCTTAATCTTTCAACTTTTTTCTTTTTTTTTTTTTAAATTAATTAGATAGTCAAAAGAAAGAAAAAGAAAATAAATCATAAAATAAAAATAAAAATGATAAATATGAAATAAAAAATTTTAAATAAAAATAAATAAAAATCCCTACAACTAAACTTGGATTAATCTCAATTGACAAAAAATTTCAGACAAAATGAAATGTCTACACTATATAAGTAAGTTGATTAATAATATTAATCTAAAATATTTAAAAAATATATAAGTAAATTGACTAACGATATTAATCTAAAATATCAAAATATATGATAAACTAAAATATTTTTACATCAAAAATATCAAAAAATATATAATATAAAATTATTTTTATATTTAACCCTTAAACTTACATTTTGAATTGTCATTCTTATATGGATGTACGCGAAAATGGTTGAGGGATCCTTTTTAATGTACGAGCTGAACCCTGAAATTGAAATTTTGTTGATGTGTTTTCTTTTTTGGACGATTACACGAGCGAGGAACCTTTAGGACGGATTTTGAAATAAAATGTCGGCCGTATGAAACGAGACGTCACTAATTTGTACTTTTAAATGCAAAAGAAAAAAAAAAAATCCAATCCTCTTTCATCTTTTAGTGGCCAAGCAGAATCTTCCTTCCATTCTCGGACCCGGGCCAAGGTTACAAAATCCAATTAAACATTTCCATTCCAGGGTCAAAAAGAGATTTACTTTTATTTTTATTCTGTGTTCTTAACTTCAAGCCTAACTTAATTATATAAAAAACTATATCAACATGCACATGATGCTAAGGTAACAATTTGGTTGGATATCAACGACGATTAACGAAATTGATAAATTTATTCAAAATTTTATTAATTAATACCCCTTCGGTGCATAATAAAAAAACCCAATAATTTTACAAAAAATATAAAATTACGACTCAAACCCCAACCAAGAACTTACTTACCTTAACAATACTAGCTCACCAAATAACGAATATGAGAAATATATATTTAAAATGATCATAAAAAAATAATAAAAATGAGTAGAACCTTTTTTTTTCTTTTAAGTTAATTTAGTTAGTTAGTGCTCATAATTAAATTTATTTATCTAATTGCATTTAATTGTTCTACTCTACGTATAAAAATGTTTATTAATCTATCACTTATAGCCACTCACGGTTTTGTGGTGGATCGTTCGACGTACTCAACTTTGAATTTGTGCTCTTTTATAATTAATGCAAGAACAATTTGACAAGTGGGTAAATTTTTATGTGGATACTTTCCCTTTAATTTTTTTTTTTTTTTTTTTTTTGTTGGTGAAAGGGGGGCAGGTTAGGTTTAAACGTAAACTCTAAGCAAATTTAAGGCAGGGAAAGGCAACCTAGCTGTTGG
Source organism: Durio zibethinus (assembly GCF_002303985.1). Next base: position 6,942,556 of record NW_019168015.1, on the reverse strand, counting down.
CGATATTCTCCTCCTCTCAAATTTCAAGTGGTGAAATTTTCAAACATTTTAGGCTTTACATTTATCAGTACCACCGCAAATTTATTTGAAAGCCAACTTTAAAGTTCATATAATATTTCCTATTTAAAAAACATACGATTTTTTTATCTTAAATCTTTTGATATTTAATAATTATTTTAAGGTTCAAATAATTTAAAATTGAATCGAATTAAACTTGATAAAAAAATAATTTTTTTTAAATTATTTTTTTATTTATAAAATTTAAAATCAAAATTTTATTTAAAAAAATTGAATTTTTTATTAGTTGAACTAATAGATATTGATAAAAAAATACGATTGATATTATATTTGTAAATTTTTTAAAGACTTCTTTAATAAAATTAATATTAAGTAATTTCATATTATTTGTTAATATAATATTAAAATTTTAATTTTTTTCAAAATTTAATTGAAAAATATTTTTATTTAATAATAAGAGATTTTAAATTTCGTTCATTATATTTTTTGAGTCGATTCAAATAAATTTATTTATATTAAATCAAATAAATTCATAAAAAATTATTTTTTTATAATCTCTTAACATATTTGAATTTAAAGAAAAAAAATTCACATTCCTTTTACTACTAAAATTAATTATTCATTGATTAATTTCTAATAATTTGAAATATTAAAAAAATAACTAATACCAGAATAAAGATAAAAATGGTGGGATCAACATTTGATTTGTCTTATTATTGTTTTTCCACGAGAATAGTACCAAAATAAGGAAGTTCTCAAAGCCATTTTCACGTTGATCAAAGGCAATTCTTATTACTTTTGTAATCATATACAAGCATTTTTTCCACCTCTCTTTCTATAAAAGTGATCAAACCTTAAAAAACATTAATCCTCTGCGGTAGGGATCATCTGAGCCTCATCATTTTCAACATAATCATCACCGTTGATATGGTCAAGAACAAGAACCAATCCCATGGCAAAGGCCCCATCAAAGCCAGGCTTTAAGGAAAGCGAGAAAACGTCCTTACCAAGTACCACGTTAGTGGAAGCATCAATTTTCCGTTTGATCTCAGCCACTGATTCCTTGGCTGCATTGAAGATCGTGCAACTGCGTTGTCCAAAGTTTCCTTCGATCTGGTACTCCTCCCCTGGATTGTTGAACACTTCAACCGTCATCCCACACCGTCCGATTATTGATGATCTTTTCACACTGAATATCGGTTTCTGACCCTCTGATCTTTCGCCTAGAAAGCCTTCCCACCGGTGATGCAAACTTGGCCTCTGTTTGGTAAAATAGAAGAGAGAGTTTATCAGCGAGTTAACTCACTAAAACTGGAAATAAATTGTTTTTTCCTTTCTTTCGTGCCCATTTATAAAAATATCCAGTAAACCAAAATATAACAAAGCAAATCTAAACTAGATTTTGTGTTTGCCTCTATAAATGGAGAATTCCAAACACTGACGAGTTGACTCGGTTTAGTTAACAATTGGACGAATTTAAGATTGAAATAAACTAAAAATTAAATCCCAATCCATTAACTGAAATTGATAATTTAGCACATTAATTATTGTAAAAAATGAATATCAAATAAATGAAAAAAAGTATATCAACGAGTTGACTCAAAATTCAGAATGCTTTATGATTGAGTTATCAAAACTTCTTAAATTATATGGAAATCAAATCTATACCCATTTATTCAAATCAAATCATAAAAGAACCCGTTAAAAAAAATCCAATTCTTTTTGCGTTTCACTAAATAAAATTCAGAATCAAATCATTCAAGTGACAAAAAAAAAAAAAAAAGAAAATACCTTTTTTCTCACAGTGAGTAAGCATCTTCCATGAGCATCCATAAGAACAACTTCACATTTATCACGAGGGTCAGGGCCGTACGAGTCAACTCGAAAGATTAAGAGGCCTTTACGATCATAAACAGTAAAACCATCGTTGGCAAAGAAAAGAGAAGTTTTGAGAACAGTGAAATGCTTTTCTTCTTCATAAATATAATCACCATCCACGACCAAACATGTTTTCATTTTGTTCTCCTGTAATATTATTAACCCTTCTCTTATTTTTCTTGTCCAGACTTTCCCTCCCTTAGAATCCAGGATCTTCAATTTGGAGCAAAGAAAAAAAAAAGACTTTTGGGCGTAACGTGGGGAATGAAGCAGAAAAATTAGACGTTGATGAAAAGTAAAACGTTCAAGGGAAGATTTATAGTGTTTTTTGGGAAGAAGATGACTCGGTTCTCAATTGGGACGTGGACTATATATAAAGCAATAGAATGCTGCTATGGGGACCCAAGAAAAACGGAATTTATTGAGAATATCGAAGCCTGAACTTGGACTATGAAAACTGAATCGGATGTATGACTCAGCTTTATTTATGGTGTAACTGAGTTCATTAGGTTATGACTCGGGAAATGTTTTGCAAACTATTGGAATATTTTTGGTGGGCCTGGTAATAATTTATGGATTTAGGTGTTCTTTTTTTTTTTTTTCGTTTTTGTTTAAACAATATATTTTAATACAAATTGGAAAATGTGGGTTAAAAGGTTTAAGATACTGGCTAAAAAAAAAAAACCAAAGTTAACGTTAGCAATACAAATTTAGATGAAAAATTTTAAAAAAAATTTGTGAATTTTTTAAAAAAAATGGTTTAATAAAAATTTTAAATTGATAATTAATAAAATTTAATATGAAAATTAATAATATTTAAAAATATTATTTGTAATTCAAATTTAATTAGTACTTATTAATGGTATAAATTTTGTTAAAATTTTTATTAAAAATGCTTATTTAAATTCAAATTTTATACATTTAATTTATGCAACAAAGATTTTTTAATTTAATTCAATATTTTTAATAAAAAATTTCATTTAAATCTTTCCTGTATTATAATTTTTTTTTTTTGAAAACCATGTGCTAATTTAATATAGAAAATGCTTTTTTTTTTTTTACAAGAGCATCTTATTCAAGCTTTCATGGAAAGCGATTGAAAGAAAGAAGACCTCACAAATGAGAAAGGTACAATTAAAGAAGGGGACATGGTATATCAGCATCCTCTTTATCTTTTGAGTTCGTTTGTTATATATCATTAAAAATAATTTTAATTTTACAAATAATAATAATAATAATAATAATAATAAATTAAATCTTATATCTCGTATCTCTTTGAAACCAATTATATGAAAAATAAAAAAAATAATTATATTAAATCATAATTTTGAATTAGAATTAAAAATATCTTTTAAATTAAAATAATAATACATATTTTATTTATTAATTAAAATTTTAATTTATTTTAAAAAATTTATATCATCTTTCTAATCTCATTTATAATATCAAAAATTTTCATTAACAGTGCATGAAATATTTTCTTTTATTTTTTTCCCCTAATGCCACTAACTTCAGTTTATACTATTTGGTATGGTATTCCACTAATCGGCTTTATCCTTTGAAGAAATAAATTCGAAAGTAAGTTGGAGTTTTATCCAAATCAAACTCCATATAGCTTATATATATTATTTATAATAATTTATTCAAAAGAATATTTGTTTAAATTTTATTTATTTCATTCTCATCAAATTATTATATATATATATGATATTATTCATAGCTTTTAAAATTTTAAACCCTGCAAATAAAATTAAATGGTTGTTATTTTAACTAATAATTAATAAATTTATTAAGTTTCATAAATACATCTCAATTCTATTAATTGTTTTTGAAATTTAAAATTTCCATCGTCCATGTATAAGATAAATTTTTTGACTTATATATATATATATATTACTTTTTTCAGGAAATATCAAATGCTTCTTCTAGTTATTTCTAAAATTTAGAATTGATAAAAACTTATCTTGTCTAATCTATAATATACATATTAAAATAATTTATATTTGATTTACTGTTAGCGATCTAATGTTTCACTAATAAGTAGCTTTTTTAGGGACATTAATAAGGTAAAAGCTAAGAAATCCTTAAAGGCATGAATTATTTATTTTTAAAGACCCTCAAACTTTTAAATTATGTCATAAATAATAAGTTGACATTATGTGAATAGGTGACAATATTATGAGTTTCATATAGAGCTGATGCAATATCAAATATAAACACTATTAAAATACCCCAGAAATTCATTTTTAGAAGAGATTATTAGGGAAAAAATACCTCAAAGATGTACCCAATAATATTCGATTTCTAAAATGATTATTTTTTTTCTAATCAATTATAATAGCTATATTTTCCACACTGTTGCTTTTACAATCAAGTTTTATGATTTCGAATTAGAATTACAAATTCTTTTATTTTATTTTTGGATTGTTTTGATTTGACGACCAATATTGAAAGCATCATTCTACTTTTGCAGCTTATTATTCCCGTATTGGAACATGTATATCTAACTCAAAAGTCAAAAACATGGCACAGGGAAGGAAATTAAAAGAGAAGAAGATTCCAGCCTTTTATTCGTACTGCTTAATTTTACCATTGATTTTGAGCTTTAGTTTTATAATTAGAGGTGAAAGAATTCGATTGGAATCAAGAATAAATCTCACATTTTTATTCCAACAAATGAAAGAGAGACAGGATGAACATGGTGATAATGTTAAGTCGGTGTTGCCAAACAGATAATAGATTTCATAATTGGTTTTCATATCTTTTCTTTCCCTCGTCGGCATTTCACTTTCACATGCCTGCCCATGACTTTACTTGCTTTCCAGCGACCCTTTTTTAAAAGAGTTAATTACATTTTTTGGTATTAGAATTTTGAAAAAAAAAGATTGTACAATGTACATTTTTAATTTTTAAATAATGTATCATTTTAATTCAAATTCTAATATTATTAATTTATATAATATTTAACTAGTATGATTTTATTATATATATTTTATTTAAATAAAAGCATTAAACTTTTTGTAAAAATTTCACGTGAATGTCACGTGACAAATAACGATTTACCAATTCTAAATATTTTTTAAGGTTAAGTTGTTAAATATATATTTTTAATTTATACTAAAAAGATATTAATAATATGTGTGGTGAATACATGATTTGATAATATTTATCAAATATCACTTATATAAGCTGATATAGTTAATAGGATAAGAGTTTGGGTTGACATCATACTTAATTTGAAAATACATGTTATAAATTGTAAATTTTATTTCTTTAGGCACCAATTTATATATTTTTACTAGTTCAAATATCAAAAGTGATATTAACTCTTTTGGAAACCATATGCTAAATCCAAATTAAATCTCTTATTTAAAGAATTAAAATTATTTTATCTAGCCAATAAGGCATTAGCTTAATGACAAGAAGAAAGCTTGAGAACCTTGAAATCTTAAGTTCAAATTCTACTATGTGTATATTAGGTTTAGCTTTATGTTGAATTTGTTTATGTTTTTAGTTTGTTGATTAGTATGTAAGTTTGATTATCAAGTAATTTATTATATATAAATGTAATACTTGATTATAATTATAATTATATTATAATTTCATAAAACAATATTTTATCCCCATATTAGTAAAAAATTTTCTAACCATATTCTCAAACTTTAAATTTACTCATTAATAAGATAATTGATATTCATTGAATATTTTAAATTTTAATTTATATTGTTGATATTCATTGAATATTATAAACTTTAATTTATACACTGATAATATAGTAAATATACGCATTCAATCTAATCTTAATTCATGCTTCATCATGCATAGACTAATTTCGTTGGTAACGATAACCTCACAATTAATTCAAAATGCTTTCATCTTGCAAATAGTGTATATTTGTTGTTTGAGCTTTAACTTTTTTTCTTGTTTGAAAATTTTTTATGGGGATAGGTTGCTCCAACTCAACTCTAGGTTAACACAAAATGTGCAGTTTACAAATTTTTATTGGCTGTATTCAAAATTAGTATAGCGAGAGATTACTAACTATACTTGAACTCAAAACATTTCATAATAAAAAAAGTAAACTTAACAATTAAGCTGACCCTTCGTTGATTTTGAGTTTATACTCTACACCGTCTGAATACAAAATTATATATCTTCAATACGACATTAGTGCCATGTTCATAATACAAAGAGAGAAAGGCAGAAAAAAATAGTATGATTGTTCTTCCATAGCACCCCAATATAGAAAAGAACAAAAGCCAGAGAACAAAGGGAAAAAGCACTTTGGAATTTGGATCAAAAGGAAAGAAGGAAAGGAAATAATTAATGGAATACGCACAGCTCAGCTCAATAATGCAAACCAACATTTTCTATCATCTGAAAGAGCACGATGGCAATGTTTTTTCCATATGCACACGACTTGGCTTTTCTTGATGGAGCAATTATGTGTTAGCCCATTCCCAATATATATCAAAATAAAAATTATCATATATGTTAGGAGTTAGACTTGTCTTTGTATATGTTTATCAAAAGGCCCCAACAAATCAGATTATTTAATTTTGATTATTAAAATTAAAAATTTAATTCTTTAACAACATATCACATAATTATTACAATAATATTATATAATTTCGATTACATGATTTTTTAATAATGAACATTTAGCTAGATACATATATACCAAAAGCCTTATCAAAAGGAAATAGCACGAGACAATTAGGAAATAGTACTATCAATTACGTGGAAGAAAAACCCTACTAATAGGGTAAATAAAGAATCAAGTATGATTATTTGTGATAATATGATTATTTAGATTTTTAATTTTAATGACAAAACTTAATTTTTGACAATTTTAATTATAAAAAAAAAATCATTGAATCAGTGGGGTCAACCCAGAATTGTTCACTGCCCCTTCCAATCTGAAACGAGAAAATTAAGGTATGAGACAAGGGTCCCTATTTTCCTAAATGCCAAAAACATGGGCGATCTGTCAAATCTTTTTAAAATTCAAAATTATATGAAGAAAGAATAATTGAAAATAAAGTAGAAATGAAACAAACAAAATATCATTCAAGAAATTATTGTCGACCACCGCCATTTATTACTATCTAAACTTTTTCAGCAGTTACCCTTTCTAACAAGCACACACAAAAAAAAAAAAAAAAGGGGCAGAAATCGGTTGAGCTGTATGCACCAGACAAATTGGACTTTGATATTTGATTTATTTTTTCAACCGCGTGTTTACCAATTTGTGGCCTCTAATTTAAAGGGTTTCTACCCTATCTTTCTTGCTTTGAAATTTAAAGGGTTCTCCAAATATTTAATAACTAAATTATTGAAGCCTTTTCAGTTCTCGTTCATGTATTTATTTTTATATATAAAAAGAGGACAGTGTGACTTGAAATTTTGAGGTGTTGTTATTTATTATATGTTAAATATTAAACTTATAATTTTATATTTAAATTAATCATTTCATTTAGTATCAATTAATTTTAAATTAAAATTTTAATATAATAAATAAATTTATATTTTATTTTATTATTTTTGTTTGTTATTTTTATCTGTTATTTTATTTCAAATATGATATTTTAATAAATTTATATCTTTGTATTGTGTTATTATCTTAAATATAAATAAATTTTATTTTCAAATTTACCAACTTGTAACATATCTTAAATTCAAATATAACTTTCAACTGTGATATCTGTAATGATCTCAGCTTGACTTTATGTTCTAACACACTCATATATCTATATATATAATGAGATATAGATTGAAATGAAATAAATTTTTATCTTTAGATTGTTTCAATATTCTGGTTATGATGTAGAAATTTGAATTCTTAACTTGCTATCTGAAGGTTTAAATACGATATAAACTTTGATGAGAGAAAATTTACAAACGACAAAAGAATTTCAATATTTCAATTTGTATTAAATGCAACTATGAGAAAAAAAAAAAACGAAGAACAAGTCTCAATGATTTTCAGACTTTCCATCCTATGATTTGTAGGTGGTAAGTGCTTGGAGGAGAATCGTCCAACCAGCTTGGTTGAATAATTTTCGACCCAAGAAAAAAGACAGCCACTCAATCGCATAATTTTTCTTCTTGTGACGGGCTTTATGCAAAGATATTTTTTTGTACTCAAATATTTAGCCGTGGGAAGTAACCCATTGACTAGTTACATGTGTGAGAATATTGTTTGAAAGATTTAAGCCATTACCATTAAACTAATCTAGGTTACTTCTCAATCCATGGGACCTCCATACTTCCATAAGCAGATTTTTCAAGTTTTTAAACCTTTTGATGAATAGTGGAGTTGCCCACTTTCATGGGCCACAAGGCTGGTGATTTCTAGGCTATTGCCTTATGTTTTTAAATTAACCATATTGTGATTTTTTAGATAATTGAAATTTGTATTTAAATTAAAAAAAAGTAAGTATTAGTCTGCTACTTGAAAATACATTAAAATAACATTTCATATTATTTTTAAAATTATCATGGTAATATAATCATAAAAGTAATCTTATTATCAAAATGATTTTATCATTTTTGATTTAAAATTATTTTGTTTAATTAACAATTATTAATTAATAAAAATTAAATATCATTTTATTTGGTATCACTATTAAAAATATGATTATTATTGATAATTTTTTTATCGATAATTACTAATAAAATACTAACGAATTATCATCAAAATTGAAAAAATGGAACTATCAATTTATTACCGATAGGATACCGATGGGATAACTTCCATCTATATGCCGTTGATAAATTTTTGGCGCAGCTACAAAATTTTGGCACTGTACTTATGGACAAGAAATTCTATTGATAATAATGTAAACGCGTATTTTATTGACGGAATATGGGAAAAAATTTTCTGTCGGAAAATAATATTGATAAAAAAATTATATGTAAAAAATAATTTTAAATTAATAAATAAAATTTTATATTTCTAATTTTTTAAATTGGCTTTTGAAATATGGACGAAATTTTCGTCGGTATAAATAAAATCCCTACCTTTTCTCTTAACATTTATCTCCCTCACTCACAGTTCCCGCCCCCTCTGCTAGACTGTCATCCCTCTTCTCTATCCTTAATTCTTTACATTCGACGGTTTTTCTCCTTCGATAGCCTTTCTCCTCCGCCGTTCACTGCTACAACATCATTTGTGACTGAGAACATCTCAAAAACCAGTAATCGAGGAAGCTTCAGGTGAAACTATATATATATATTTAAAGTGATGCTTCTTTTAATCTTTTTTATAGCCACACAAGCACTAAAGGAGAAGAAAGGAGAAGCAGTGGTGATCGACGGTGGGCATAATGGGTAGACACCTGCGGCTTACTTGGCTTGTGGCAGCTTGTCTGTTGCCGTGCTCGAGCAATACATGTCCATAGAAGCTTCAGTTGAAACTTTTGTTTTTGTTTTTTTTTTAAAAATTTTTTAATAATATTAGGTTTTTTGTATGGCGTTGAAATTGAAAAAAAAATGAAGAATTAAAGAAACATGTTTGAATTAGTTGAAGCTGACAACAATGGCGTTTACTGATTGGTTGAACAATTCAAAGAAAAGTAAAATTTCAAGGAAAATGAAATCTCTAATTTCTTTGATACTACGTGATGAATCACACCTCTCTTTAGAATGTCCACCATATCTCAAATTTGTATTTTTTTTTTATAGTTTGATTCAAATTTTTAATAAATCAAACAAAACTTTATGTTTTTTCTAGGTTTTGAAGTAAAGGTAAAGTTGAAATTCATTTTAGCTTTTTAAATTTTCCATCAAGTATATTTTCTATGCAATTTTAAACTTTGATTTGTGATGAACTAGAGCCAGTCAGAAAGTCGACTTAATTTGTTGAAACAGCAAATCATGTGATTTGAGATGTAGTATGGTGTGAAGAAAGTGAAAATGCTTGCTTATATAAGCCAATAAATAACATATTTAAATTTACTATATTCTTATTGAGGTTTGTTTGTAATAAATGAGTTGAGAATCATTTGTTCTATTTCTAATTAAGGTCATGGCTATTTGAATTAATATAGTTAACATCATTTAGTGTTAGCAATAAGCCATTCTACAATTTTTATGAACCATTGTCAAATGTGAGTTGATGTTTTTCCTTGTCTATTCCTTTTATTGAATTTGACTTTTATTTCTGGTACTTAACTAATTCATTTATGGTTTTTTGTCTTCACTTTTTTGGCAATTCATCTATTAACTAATGGCTTCTAAGGGACCAAGGTCCAAGCTTGAGCGTAAGACAAGAGCTAGGTGTCAAAAGGTAATAGTGTTTGAGGTTTTTATAGCTTTTTTTTTTTCTGGTCTCTTATATTGTTATTATTGTTGTTAGTCTCATCATGCAAGCACATACATCCACATGCTTAATTGTAAATAAGTTTAAAGATGAAATCTTTGTGGAGACTTAAATGCTTTTAATAGTGAATTTCTGTCAAGTATGTGCTTAATTGTCATGAAGTTTTTGTTGTACCTTAGTTTCTAAATTGCTTTTTGCTAGAAGCAATTAGTTGTTATTTTCTAATACAAGCAAGGTTTTCTTTTGACTTGGGCTTTGTAAGTTCTATTAACAATTAAGGTTTGAATCCATCTCTTAACTATAAATAAAAATCAGTTTTATAAATATTCTTCAAGAATATCTACCTACACATAAATGAGTAAATCTTCTAAGAATATGAAAAGTGTTGGGAATAATGACTTAAATCCCATAAGAGATTTGTTTGGGATTTGTTTGAGATTTATTAGATATTGCTGGATGGACAAGAAGACTTGCAAAAGAAGAATTCTAAGAGAAAGAAGATTTTTAATAGGTAAGTTTGACTTGCAAGAGAAGAATTTAAAAAAAAAAAGAGATTTTTAATAGGCAAGTTTGACTTACAGGAGAAGAATTCTAAGAGGAGAGAGATTCTTAATGGGCAAGTTTGTATGGTTATAAATACATGAAGTTTCTACAGGGTTAGGTATGAGAAAAAGATGTAAGAGAGTTGTAGGATTTTGTGGGATAGACACTCCATAGGAGTATTAGGGTTTTACGTCTTATGAGCATGTATGTTTGTTTGTGAGTGGACTAGAGGAGACTAAGAGGGTCCATATAGGTATGATGTATGGGAGCATATAGGTATGTATTTGGTTATGTTGAAATGGTGCACAAGGGTTTGGGTTTGTGTTTGTTTGGGTTAAGAATACTCCATAGGACTAGAGGAGATTGAGAGTGTCTTATGAGTATTGATTGTTGAGTGAAGTTGATGATTTGATGTATATTTGTAATTCTCTACAACTAGTGGATCTTGTTTCTTATCCGTGGACGTAGGTTGATTAGATCGAACTACGTTAAATTATTGTCTCTTGTGTGTTTAATTTATTGTTTGATTTTTCTTTTGCTGGTGTGATTGGATTAGAGGCTTTTAGCCTAATAAGTGATATCAGAGCTGTGGTGTTTCCCAACAAGTGGCATCAGAGCTGAAGGTTCGAAACATGAGAAGAGTTGAAAATTCAAGATGTGGAAAGAGTCGAAGGTTCGAGACATGGAAGAGCTGAAAGTTTGAGATGTGAGAAAAGCTAAAGGTTTAAGATATGGGAAGTGCATGGTTTGAGACATGGAAAGAAGTAAGTCCAGAAGAGCTCGATTTAAGAGAAAAGTTCGAGTTTAAGTTTTAAAGATTGAAGATTGGTTTGTATGAAATGTAAAAACATAAGAGAAGAGAAGATGATTGTGAGACTTCCATTGTAGGTGGAGTCAAACATGTTTAGCATGAAGACAAATGATTGATAAAATTTGAGTCAAGATAGAGATTGTTGAGAATAATGACTCAAATCCCATAAGAGATTTATTTGGGATTTGTTAGAGATTTGTTTGAGATTTGTTTGAGATTTGTTAGATATTGTTGGATGGACAAGAAGACTTACAAAAGAAAAATTCTAAGAGAAAGAGGATTCTTAATAGGTAAGTTTGACTTGCAAGAGAAGAATTTTAAAAGGAAAGGGATTTTTAATAAGCAAGTTTGACTTACCGGAGAAAAATTCTAAGAGGATAGAGATTCTTAATGGGTAAGTTTGTATGGTTATAAATACGTGAAGTCTCTACAAGGTTAGGTATGAGAAAAAGATGTAAGAGAGTTGTAAGATTTTATGGGATAGACACCTCATAGGAGTATTGAGGTTCTACATCTTATGGGTGTAAATGTTTATTTGTGAGTGGACTAGAGGAGACTGAGAAGGTCCACATAGGTATGATGTATGGGAGCATATGAGTATGTGTTTAGTTATGTTGAAAGGGTGCACAAGGGTTTAGGTTTGTATTTATTTTAAGGTTGAGAATACTCCACAAGACTAGAGAAGATTGAGAGTGTCTTATGAGTATTGATTGTTGAGAGAGGTTGATGATTTGATGTATGTTTGTAATTTTATACAACTAGTGGATCTTGTTTCTCATCCGTGGACGTAGGTTGTTGGACCGAACCATGTTAAATTGTTGTCTCTTGTGTGTTTGATTTATTGTTTGATTTTGCTTTCGTTGGTGTGATTGGATTGGAGGCTTTTAGCCTAATAAGTGATATCAGAGCTGTGGTGTTCCCCAACAAGTGGTATCAGAGCTGAAGGTTCGAAACGTGGGAAGAGTTAAAGATTCAAGATGTGGAAAAAGTCGAAGGTTCGAGACGTGGAAGAGCTGAAAGTTTGAGATGTAAGAAGAGCTAAATGTTTAAGATGTAGGAAGTGCATGGTTTGAGACATGAGAAGAAGCAAGTCCAGAAGAGCTCGATTCAAGAAAAGAGTTCGAGTTTAAGTTTTGAAGATTGAGGATTGGTTTGTATGAAGCGTGAAGACACAAGAGAAAAAAAGATGATTGTGAGACTTCCATTGCAGGTGGAGCCAAACATGTCTAGCATGAAGACAGATGATTGATAGAATTTGAGTCAAGGTAGAGATTGTTGGGAATAATGACTTAAATCTCATAAGAGATTTGTTTGGGATTTGTTAGAGATTTGTTTGAGATTTGTTAGATATTGCTGGATGGACAAGAAGACTTGTAAAAGAAAAATTCTAAGAGAAAAAAGATTCTTAATAGGTAAGTTTGACTTGCAAGATAAGAATTCTAAAAGGAAATGGATTCTTAATAGGCAAGTTTAACTTACAGGAGAAGAATTCTAAGAGGAGAGAGATTCTTAATGGGCAAGTTTGTATAGTTATAAATACGTAAAGTCTCTACAAGGTTAGGTATGAGAAAAAGATGTAAGAGAGTTTTAGAGTTTTGTGAGATAAACATCCTATAGGAGTATTGAGGTTCTATGTCTTATGGGTGTGTATGTTTGTTTGTGAGTGGACTAAAGGAGACTGAAAGGGTCCACATAGGTATGATGTATAGGAGCATATGGGTATGTGTTTGGTTATGTTGAAAGGGTGCATAACGGTTTGGGTTTGCAGTTGTTTGGGTTAAGAATACTCCATAGGACTAGAGGAGATTGAGAGTGTCTTATGAGTGTTGATTGTTGAGTGAGGTTGATGATTTGATGTATGTTTGTAATTCTCTACAACTAGTGGATCTTGTTTCTTATCCGTGGACGTAGGTTGATTGGACCGAACCACGTTAACTTATTGTCTCTTGTGTGTTTGATTTATTGTTTGATTTTGCTTTCGCTGGTGTGATTGAATTGGAGGCTTTTAGCCCAACAAGTGGTATCAGAGCTGTGATGTTCCCCAACAAAAAGAAGAATTAAATATCATAAACACTCGGTGATGTTTGACATTAGTGCTAACGTGGTGCTTGTTCAAGATGAATTTTAGAAAATTAGTGCAAATTCTACTTGGCATCGTTTTATTTTGTTTCCAAGGCTATCATTTATCTTGGCCTTTTGTTTGCTTAATATGGTTTTGCAATATATCTTGTATGCATCCAAAAATTATGATTTTTTAGTTCATTACTCGTGATTTTACTTTGATATTATTTTAATAAAGCTTTCAAATTTGTTATGGAAATAAATTGCTCTAGTAATTGAGCCCAAGGATAAGGAAGCAAGTAATATGTACAGACAAGTTTTAGAGGTGTGGCCAAAGGCCAATGTCAAGTTCAATTGCTTTGGTTGGAATTTTGTGCAATAAATTTTTTATTAGCTTGATTTATAGTTTGTATGGTCTCATGGTGATGTGGCAAAAAAAAGTTAATTGTTTTGTTTTCTAATAAAGAAGTTAATAATTGAATATAATTGAATAGCATTGAATTTTTCGGTGAAGGTTGAGGTTTTTGGTGAAATTCAGGCAAAGTTTCCAAAATCTGATGGGTTTTTCAAAAACCGATAGGTTTTCCAATTTTTGATTGAATTTTTTTATGAATTTTTCAGAAGTCGGTGGGATTTTTAGTTTTTGGTTGAACTTTTTAATGGATATTTTAGAGAGAGGTCAAAGGATTTTTGGGGTAGAGAGAGAAAGGCTCTAGGGTTTTGAGAAAAAACACTGAAAGGTAACTTTTATACCGCTCCAAAACGATGTCATTTTGCCAAGCTAGATCCACACTTCTATTTGAAGATCCATCCGCTGATCGTGTCCCGACCTGACCCGACCGTAGGTTTTTCTTTTTTATTTTATTTTTATTTTTTTATTTAATTTAGTTATTTATACCCATATTTAATTTTTTGATTTTTTTATTTAAAAAAAAAAGAAAAAAATTATTCTGTCCTTTTCAAAAAAAAAAGAGAAAAAAAAATTATCCTATCTCTTAAAAAAAAAAAGAAATATAAAATTTACTATCTGATAAACAAAAAATAATAAGCAAGGCTTGGGTAATTCAAAATCAAATTGGTGACATCCTTTGGATGAGCATTTTGGCGGTGTTATAACCTTTCTCATGCGCAATCAATTTCTAAACCTAACCTCTATTTTACAGATCAACTTTAACCAGGTGATGAATCACACCTAATAAAAAAAAATTGGTGGTGACTCATTTCCATTCCGAGTCTAGTAATAAGTCCATAGACTTATACATTATGACACCTGTAAAACATATCTATTTTTCATGAATGATATCTGCTCACAAATTACTTTTTTACTCAAATAGTTTCCATAGATCAATATGAATAAGTTTTTAAAAATTAAATTTCAGAATTATTGTTTATCATTGTCCCAACATTCACCATTTGGAATTTGAGAATGGGAATAAAATGGATATGGAAAGTAACAAAAAATAATGTTTTAGATGAAAGAGAAAATGTAATGAAATGCATCAGCTTGTCTTTTATTAAAATGATAAAAAAATGAAATCTTATTACATAAAAAAATCTTACCATTACTCTAAAAGAAATCCAAGCAACTTTCAACCAGGATTAACATCCCTGTCTTTCCTAAAATTATGCCTCTGTCTGATTAGGTGAAGGGTTTTTGCTGACATCTGATTTTTTTGATTCGTTGAAGTTCACCAAGGCTTTTTGGATCAAACTTTGCACCTTGTGCTTGAAAGTAGGGCCAGTTTCTATTGAATGACCCACATTCCCATTATGGTAATCACATGTAACATTAGCATCATATCATTAAGGATAGGATGGCTTTAATGGTTCTATAATAACTAGAGATACTAAGTTATTTTTAACTAGTTCTGGGAATAACTTAGTGTAATTCATGGGGATAGGATCAATATGGACCCTTTCTTGGTTGTTTTGAGATCTCCTTAAACCACCTACTTGGTTATTAGGATTGAAGCTGGTGTAGTAATAAGACTGGGCCTATACATGGATGTTTAAAAAGTTGGTCGGTAAACTGGTTGTGAAACAAGATGGTAAGAGCTGGTGCAACATGATTAATGGCTAGATAATGGTAGAATATATTAGCTGTGGGTATAGGGCATAACTTCTAAATTAATATCCTTCAAAACACACCGCTTGAGCTTCACTTTCTTTTCTTTTAGACATTCCACCCTTTTTTAGTACTAGAAGTCTTTTCTTCTTCAAGCTTGCCACTCTTAATGGCATTCTTTATCATTTCTCTAGAGATCACCATATCAGTAAAATTTTTGGTAGCATTCCTAATCATATTCTCATAATATAGAGGCTTCAAAGTACTCATAAATAAAATAGTTGTTTCCTTTTTGGTAAAAGGTGGTTGAACTTGAGCAGCTATATCTCTCCACCTTTGTGCATACTCTTTGAAGCTTTTAAAAGGTTTCTTTTCCATACTTTGTAGAGATAGATGATCTGAAGCTAAATCTATAATGTGTTAGTATTGGGCAATGAATGCCTTTGCCAAATCATTCTAGGAATAGATACGGGCTTGGCTAACGACATACCACCTCGTGGTTGAGCCAGTAAGACTATCTTGAAACACATACATTAGTAATTTTTCATCATGAGCATGGGCTACCATTTTGTGTTAGTACATGGTAACATAAGTTGCTGAGCATTTTGTCCTATCGTATTTTTCAAATTTAGGGACTTTAAATTTTGGTGAGATAACCACATCTAGAATTAAGCATAGCTCAACTACATCTATAAAGCCAAAATAATCCATTCCTTCGATAACTCGCACTCTTTCTTCTCAAAGGTTCATTTGTTGCATGCTTGAATCTTTCATTACCTTGGAAATCTTCATATTCAATCTCTTTTTTTTTTTAAGATTATCAAAATTAGGAACTTCGATTGGATCATACGTCTTTGCCCTAAAAGTAGGGTTAGTGTAGCTATGAAATGGCATTTTAGGATATGCCCTAGAAAATGGCATCCATGGCGCTTGTGTATTTTTGAAAATTTTATCTTCAAGGAAATTTGATACTTTTAACTTTTTTTCAAATAGTATTTTTTTGAAATTTTAATTTTCAAGAAAAATTGATACTTTCAACTTTTCCTTAAAACTCTTTTTTTATTATTGAAGTTATTTAAGGAAAATTGATACTTTAACTTTTCCTCAAAATTTTTTTTTAATTTTTATTTTTAAGAAAAATTGATTCTTTAACCTTTTTTGAAAATTTCAAATTATTTTTATTTTTATTTTTATTATCATTTTTTTAGAACAAAGATTTACCCAAAAAATAATTAAGTAAATAAATAAAATAACACAAGAAAGTACCAAACAAATCTCAGCTCGGCTTGGCTCAAAAAGGTTTGGTTATAAGAGTGAATAAGGCCTAGTGGCTCTTTTTTTGGTAATCCAAAATGCTTAAGAAGATTGATGGCTTTTTTTAGATTTTGGTGCATCATCAACACTGTCGGCGCCACAAGTTGCCACCACCATCCTTTTTGTTTATTGCTTTTTCCTTTCTTTAATCTTAAAATTTTAGTCAAGAATCCTGCACCTGAAACCCTACTCTTTGATTGTCATCGCTCTATAGATATGAGTCACAATAAAATCCTGCACTCAAAACTTTACTTTTTGATCATCATCACTCCGTCAATGTAAGTCACAACCACCACTGCCTTCTTTGTCTATGTGAGTTATAACAGAATCCTGCACTTGAAACCTTAATCTTTGGTCGCCATCACTCCGCCGACATGAGTCACAACCACACTGCCTTCTTTGCTACTTGTTGTGACTAATCTTAGGTTGATTGTGGTTTTCTATATTTTGATTGTCTATTAAGTTTCGGGTATTTTAAGCTTTGGGTTTGATTGATTATTTTTGGTAGTGGGTGATTGGGAAATTGTTTGTAGGATTGTGGCTTTGGATTATGTTGCTGAGCTTGATTCTGAATGTTTTCTTCTGGACTTGAACAACAATTTATATAACATGATGAAGATAGGGTTTCAAATAAAAAAACCAAGCATCCTATCACCTTTAATTTAAATTTTGATTTCAAAAAACAATTGAATTTCAAAAATTTAATCCACCAAATCTTATCACTTGTTTTATCTCTTTTTTATCTTTTTTATTTATTTTTAGAATAATGATAAAAATAAATAAATAAATAAAATAATAAAATAAATTGATTAAGTCCAACGCCCAAATAACCCAAAATAAAATAGGGTGTCTACACACCTCAAATTCTTCAATCCAAACAAACAAATTTTACACAGACTTAACCATTAATTTTTCCCTTTTCCCTTTTTTTATTTTTTAATTAATAAAACAAATATAACCCCAGACGATTGGGATGTCTATAGCTGCCCCACTTTGCACATATTTTTTGGAATAGGAATTGTGCAAAGACATAGACAACCCAATCAAGAATCAACTTGACACTTTTTTTTTTGGAACATACTTAGACTTCTTGAATAACACAAAAACTCATCTAAAAAGAGTCTCTATGACTTTTAAGAAACAAATAAAGCTCCTTTAAGTAGAGGCTCAACTACTTTTGAAAATAAATAAAGCTCCTCTAAGTAGAGGCTCAATAACTTCTAAAAAATAAATAAGGCTCTTCTAAACAAAGGCTCAACAACTTTGAAAAATAAATAGGCTCCTCTAAATAGAGGTTCAACAACTTTGAAAAATATATAAAGTTCCTCTAAGTAGAGGCTCAATGACTTCAAAAAATAAATAAGGCTTCTCGACAATCATGTTTAAATGTTTTATAGATCATCAAAAGAAATTATAGGAGATTATGCCTAGAGGTCTTACAAATCATTCCTAAAATAGAAGAATGCTCCTTTTTGAAGGATCATAACCTTACCTCAGAGGTTTTCTTTTTTCAAATGAGAATTTGAAATTCTTTCATTAGAAAGTCTTCATATTTGTCTTTTCCATATGTGATCTTCAAATATCCTTGCTTCCTTGTTAACCTTGAATTGATAAAATATTTTGAAATGACAAAACAAAAATTTGCTAAAATTGAATTAAAATTATTTGAACTTAATTTGAATACTTTTTAAATGTTTAATCCAGTCAAAAACATGTTTAAATTTATCTGGCATAATTTAAAAATAAAATTTGGCAAAGTAATATAAAAGGGATCAAACACCCCTCAAAGAGATCAATTGATTTTTTAGCCAAAATGCTTAATCATGCAAATTTCATGAAAACCAATCAATCCCTTCCTTTTATGGATTGATTGGTTTTAAGTTTTGGTGAAAACAATCGATCCCCTCAAAAAGGGATGGATTGGTATTTTACCTAGAATGAATTTTTGCTCTAGGATTTGAAAAAGGGATCCATCACCCATACTAAGGGATCGATCACTTAAAGAAGGGATCGATTGGTAGCAAAAGGGATCAATTGGTTAGCCTTTTCATGCGTAAAATTACTTTATTTTTTATTGACCCAATCGATCCCTCTAAGAGGGGATCGACCTTCTCTTGCCCAAAAAGCCCAAATGACTATTTTCTTATCTGAAAGTTTTGCAAATTTGAAGCATTAAATGCAACCAATGGCTAGCTCTTTCTTTTTACATATAAATAAAGCTTTCTACTACAATTGAAGAGCAATGAAAAGCTAAGATAACTTATTGCTTTTATCTACTATTTTCTTCAAACATTAAAACCAAGTTTGGAGAGAAAAGTGCAAAAATTTCACATTGTATCATTTTTTCTCTTAATCTTCTTCTCAATATTGATTTGTACTTCAAGTTAGCAAACACCTAACCTTAGAGAGGTTTTTTAAGTTTGCAAAACACTTTAAAAAACTTGTATTGTGAGATTGTGAGCTTAAGGGGAAGGATAACCCTTAAGAGTTTGTGGTGTTGATTGTATAGAGCTTTGAAGAGCTAGGTTGTAACTTTCATCACATAATGGATTAAACTCTTTAGTAAGTGAGGCTAAGGGAGAGGATCTAGGTGCTTAAAGGAAGGGTTGAACCTTTATAAATCTTGGTGTTTAATTCTCTATCTCTATCTTTTTTTAAAAAAAAGATTTTTAGTATACTTACATTTGTTGTGTTCATTTGCTTAGAAAATTTGATTTGCAAAATTTGTGCTTAATAGGTATTGATTTTGAAAAATTTGTTATCAACCAATTCATCCCTTATTGGTTTATTTTAAGTCTTTGAGCTAATAATTAGTATCAAAGCTAGTACTCTTTTTTGTAAGTTTAACAACCTATGAGTGATCCTGAAAATGGCTCAAAGAAATATGGTAATCAATGTGGAGCAATCATTCTCAAGCTACAACAAATACAGTGGGCAACAAAAAATGTGTCTCATGGCAAATAACATGGCTGCTACATCTCTTGAAAGTGAAGGCCATTCAATTGTAAGACTTCCTCTTTTTGTTGGTGACTACTACTCCTATTGGAAGACTAGGATAAGATTGTTTATTCAAGCGAATGATTATGAAGTTTAAAAGGTCATTGTAAATGGTCCTTAAATTCCAATCAGGATGATGGATGGTAGAAAGGTGATCAAGTAAAAAAATGAATGGGATGTCAATGATATGAAGATGCCTCAACTCAATGCCAAAGTAATGCATACACTCTTTTGTGTATTAGGGCCTAATGAGCACAATAAAGTTTCTTTGTGTGAAAATGCAAAAGAAATTTGGGACTAGTTGGCCATCACTCATTAAAGTATCAATCAAGTGAAAGAGATAAAATTGGTATACTCACTCATGATTATGAGTTATTCAAAATGAAATCAGATGAAACCATTAGTGAAATGTCAAATCACTTTATCGACATCATTAATGGTTTAAAGGCTATTGGGAAGACTTACTCAAATGGGGAGATGGTAAAGAAAATTATAAATAGTCTACCAAAGAGCTGGGAAGCTAAAGTGATAGCCATTGAAGAGTCCAAAGATCCTCACACTTTTTTTGGATGAACTCATGGGCTCTCTCCTTACTTATGAGGTAAAACTCAAAAGGTGACAAGAACCAATCAAGAAAAGGTAGCATTACTCTCAAATCAACCTTTTCAGAAGATAAAGAAAATTTTGAACAAGATGGGGTTGATGAAGATGAAAAAATGATCATGTTTGCAAAAAAATTCAATAAGTTCATGAGGATAAACAAGTTCTCTAATAGAAGAAGACTACAAAGGAAAATGATCAAAAGAGAATCAAGTAGAAGAAAAAAGGATCAAATTACTTACTATGAATGCAACAAATCGGGTCATATCAAATTCGATTGTCCTTTATGAAAGAAGCAAAACATAATGAAGCCAAAGAAAAAAACCATGCTTACAACATAGAGTGATAATGGCTTCTCTGATGATGAATCAAATGAGGAGGAAATAGCCAACCTATATCTCATGGCCCTTGATAAGCCCAATGTGATTTCTAATCCACATAATTTAACTTATTATTATTATTATTATTATTATTATTATTCATTTAAAAAAGAGTAAAAATAAAAATAGAATTAAAATAAAATGTAGGTTTGTTAAAATTAAAAATTTTGCATAAATCTTTAAAAAATAATTATTTAAGGAAAATTAAAATTTTGTTGTAAGCAAAATGTTACTTAAATTTCACCAAAGTTTTAAGATAATTTAAAAAATAATTTTGCCTAAAAAATAATAAAATAAAAAAACTAATGAATTGTTTAAGTTCATTTTTTAAATGTAATTTTTTTAAAAATTTGATAAAGTTTAGTTTTCTTTAATTATTGCAAGTAAAAATATTTTTTGAATTTCACTGTAGAGTTAAGATAATCTAAAAATTATTTTTACTAGAATAAAGATTTATTTAAACAATACAAAAATAAAATAATAAAAATGTTTCTTTAAATTAATCTTTTAATTATTCCCAAAAATATATTTTTGGATTTTGCCAAAGAGTTTGGATAATCCAAAAAAAAATATTTTTACTAAATACAAATTTATTTAAATAATAAGAAAAAAAGATGAAAATAATAAATAGTAAATAATAACAAAAAAAACAATCACAATAAAAATTAATTAAATGTTTAATTAAATATCTTAAGTAAGAATTTTAAGAAAAATTTGGAAAATATCATTTTTCTTAATTATCATAAAAAAATAATTTTTTAAGATCTCGTCAAAAAATTGGGATGATTCTAAAATTTGTTTAAAATTTTTTGGATTTTGCCGAAAAGTTAGAATAATTTTAAAACCAGTTTAATAAAATTTTAGGATTTTGCCAAAAAGTTGGGGTAATCCTAAAATTAGTTTTAATAAATGAACAAAATATCTTATGATGAAATTTCAAAAATTTTGTGAATGATTAATTTTTTTCGAAATCTTTTTAAATAAAAATATTTTCTATAAATTCTGTCAAAGCGTTAAAAACTTTATAGAATGCAATAATAATAATAATAATAATAATAATAATAATAATAATAATAATAATAATTTCATAATAAAAAATATTTTATTTTCATAAATAAATTTTAGGAAATTAATTTTAAATATAAAGAAAACCTTATCATCGAAATTAAAAGATAACATATGTTTAATTAGTATCCTTCTTCGAACAGACAACATGAGAGTCGTAATAATTTTCTCACTCGTAACCGTACTCTCGTACCCAACCTAATTTTGCAGACCTAAGCATATTTTAATAAATCTTAATTAATTTTAAGATTTTTATTAAAAAATGATGTTTTTGGGTGACTAATCACACCCCTATAAAAAGATCGATGATGACATCGTAAATTTTCACAAAGTCTAGCAATCAAGTCCTCCCATTGACGAAAAATTGTTATAACATATAAAATACGAAAATTATTGTATCATAATTGGTATCGATATGTCAAACACAAAATATATTTTTTTATCAAACTCATAGATGATTTTTGTCAAAATTTAAATTGTATCATTTTTTTTATATCATTTTCATATTATATTATCATGTTATGTCTAAAATTACCATATCTAACTAAAATTGTGACATTATTGTTTTTGAAAGACAACATTTATTGGACAATGTAAAAATGTCATGGTATTATTAAGATACCGGTAATAACTACTTTAGTTAGCAACGTAAAAAAGAAAAACACTAGCTTACAAGTTACATGTATAGTCGCCAAAGACATCTTATAGTTATGCTAAAAATTGCACCACGCTTATATTTTGTTTTTTAAGACTAATATTGCACTTTGAACCAGTCACCTGATGCACAAAGAGTAAAAACTTCTGTACAAATTACTCCACGAGAGAGGAGAAGCTTCGAACTTAATTTTTTAACAACGAAAAACATTATGCTTACTATTTGAACCAAATATTTATATAAAAATGCATATTAATTCACTTAAAAAGCAGTAATATTATGATTAAATATAAAAAAAACTCTTGAGTAAAAATAAAAAAAAAATTTCAAACTTCTTGTTGTAATTAATTGAACCCTCAAATATTCATTTTCATATAATTATACCCTTAAATATCTATTTTTATCAAATTAAGCACACAGTTAAATAAAAATTGAAGATGTCAATTAACAAATTTTTGCCTGATAAGGATTCAATTAGATGAAAAAAAATCTTTGAGAGCTCAATTAATTGCAATAAAATTATAAAAGATTGGATGATCATTTAATTTTAATTCAAAAATTTTTTATACATCAACCTAATATTATTATTTGCTTAAAAAATATAGTATTGTTTGTTGTTGTTGGAATGGATACATTTTCAGTTTGATTTGGGTAAATTACATGATTAATCACCTAATTTTAGGTAATTTTTTTATTTTGATATGAAAAGTTACAATTTAGATACTAATTTTTATGAAATTTTTTTATCACTCAACTATTCCATATCAAAGACATGCCGCTGTGACATTGTCACATCATTTGTTAAAGGCCATGTGAAATTGTCATATTATTTAACATGTTATGAGTATTATTTAGGAGGTATTATAAATATTGAAAAAAAGCTAAAATTTGAAAATTAAAAAAAATAAATTATAATTTTGATTACTTAGCTTTTCAAAAGTTTTTATTTTTGTCATCCAATTTCAAAAATTTTATAATTTGATCATCAATATTTGTGAAATTATTGATATTTTGGTTTTCGTTGTTAACATCTTACCATCGGTGTGGTTTTTTAACAATTTATTCATCAATATTTTTTAATTTAATATAATAAATTATTTTATAATTTTTTTATTTATACATTTTTTATTTTATTTTATTGCATGGAATCAAGTCTATGAACTTTCATTATAATTAGGATGAAATATTTCAAATTTTATTTATAGTTTGGCTGGCTGATGTAATATATAAAAAAAATACTTGTTTATTGGGATGAGCTGGATGGTAGATACTTGAAATCATCCCATTTTAATGATTTTGAAAATTGGATTTATTCATTCATTGTTTTTAATTTAAAGGGTACAATTATATTAAAATAAAATTTTAAAATTTTAATTTCATATAATAAAAATATCGAATGCTTATTTTTATTTGTTTTATAAAATTTGATGACTTATTGGATAATTATCTCAAAATATTTCAAAGTAAATAATAAAAATAATAAAATAACTTAATATATTACATTTCATAAATATTGATAATCAAAGCATTATAAAATCACATCAGCAATTGAAATCAAAATATTAATAACGTGACAAAAATTATAATTTGATTTTTTTTATTTTTAAACTTTTTTTTTCAAAAGTTATAATCATATAGTATATGATTTGATGTGTTAATATCATGTGATATATAATAAATTACCATATAAGCATACCATTAATCTCTAACGAGTGAATGACAAACTAATTTCATAAACATTAATAATCACATTGTAAATTTTTATAATTAAGTGACCACAATAACAAATCACTAAGAAATTAGGTGCTAAATGTGTAATTTATTGTCGTCATTTTATCGGGGTCTCTAGGAGAGTGGGAGAGCGAAGGGTGTTTTACATGTATCATCAATTGTTAGAATAATAAAGTAGATGGAGCATGTCACCGGCTCTCCCCCTGTTCTGTAAGGTTAGGTGCTTGGCATTTCAACTTGAAGAGCAGGGTTCGAGAGTCGGTATCCAAAGGAAATGAATGGAAAACCAATTATCACTCAAATGAGGTATTTCAAAATACCTTTAAATTTTTTTTAATCTTCTTACTAGATAAGATGTATCAAAATGTACGTGGAATCTTAATAAGCTCTACATATGGTATTTTTCGTACACGTGTAGGTACATGCATCCTTGCAAAATTATTTAATTCAATTTACATTCTTTTTTTCAATGACATCTCAATGCTCCGTATCCGGAAAATATATAAATTTACTTTGTAATAAACCAAGTAATATTACTGCATATCTACTTTCACAACAATATATATATTATATAATATATAATAATAGAGAGAGATCAAGTTATACAAAAAAAAAAAATTAGTTTTTTAATTTTTAATTTTAACAGATTTAAAAGATGAGATTAAATTTGTTTTCATTTATTTTATCTTTTGGATTTATTGAAATTAATGATTAAAAAGAATATAATTTTTTTTTAATTTTACACTAATGTAAGTTGATCTCTTTTTATATAATTATTCTGTTTTATTGGATTTTTTTTTTTACAAAAAAGATCATAACCTAAAATAGAAGAAAAGATTATAAGTATTGAAATTTAAATTTAATGTGCCATTTGTTTCACTGAAAATAGCTTTTTGAAAATTAGATTATTTTTTGAAAAATCTGAATATTTTTGTTGTTTGGTTAATATTTTTGAAAATTATTTTTTATTGTTTCTTTTTAAATTAGTATTTCGATCAAAATAATGTCTTTTACTTAACTATTTAAATAATATTTTTACATTTATCCATAATAATAATAAATATTATAAATATAAAAATAGCAATTAAAAATTAAAAATACAACACAATAAAATCATTATAATAAAATTCTATAAACTTAGAATATAATAAAATAGTTTATATATTATTTTTACACAAAAAATAGTCTTACAAAAGTTAAGAACTATATGGATAATAATATAGAATGTAGGATTTTATCTAAAAAAATAGTGTTTCCGAATACAAAATAGTTAATATTGTTTTTAGACATAATAAACTTACAATAACCATTATTAGCCTACACAAAAAGTGGTTCCATTCAAATATTTTAATATTACAATAACCATAACTATTAAAATATTCAAAAAGATTTATTATTAAAATATTAAAATTATTGTGTATTTATAATAATGTTTAATATTATTTTAATTAATATTTAAAATAGAGTTACTTTTCTTGAAATATTATTTCTATTAATATAATAATACTTTTAATATAATTTTTATTATTTAAAATTTAAAAATATTTTCTATTAAATTTGGATCAAAATTACTAAATTTAAAAATATTATTTTGATTCAAATGAGTTATAAATTTAATTTTAATCTAAATATCTAAAATTATATATAAAAATTATATTAGTATAAATGAATCTCTTATATATATATATATATTAGATATAGGTATAGAGATTTATATTTTTATATTTATTATAAATTAAAATATACCATATGAAGAATAAATATGGTATTCGAGGAACCCTTGTGGAGATTCTTTTTATGGTTGATATATTGATAGAAGTCTAAAAATTTTCAAGAGATGCTGTAATGGCTACAAGATTGTACTCTTGTTTTTAAATGACACAATATTTTATTGGATACTCCAAAAACGACATTGGGATAAGATTATAAGATACAATAACTACTTTATTAGCAGCAAAAGAAATTTAAAGTCACATTGACAATTTTTTTACTAATAACCAAAATAATAAAGTTGCCTTCTCACGTCACCGGTCCTCTCCTTGTCTTCGGAGGTCGAGTGCTTGACTTTGATCTTCAAGTACGAGGTTCGAGGGCTGGTAAGGAAAAGAAAGCAAAGGAAATTGTTTCCCTCAAATGAGGTATTCTAAAATACCTCTTATTTTTATGCCGTACAAAATCATTCAATTCAACATCAGATCAAGAATAATTTAAGATTTTAGTTTGAAGTTTCAAAATTTACGATGAAATTAAACATATTTCATTGAATGAAAGATAAAATTAATATATAACTTGAAGAGTGTAAAAACTAAATTCTTGCAAGCAACAATAATTTTATACCAAATTCATAAAATGTGGATCAAATTTATTTTTCTCTAAGTACTTTTGAGGTTGCTAATGACTTACGAAATGAAATGTTGGCTGATGTATGGTGAAAAAAGAAACGAAAAGCTATAGGAAATAAAAATGATAATAATCTTCCAAAACAGAGATTACTATAACACATGCAAGAGCTATTTTGCCAGAAGAAACATTATTGTTTAAATTTCTCATTGTCATCTCTCAAAAACAGAATTTTGAATGTTATGAAACGAAAATATCTAATACTAATTTCACAAGTAAACAGAAGTTTACCATGTTTGGCAGAGGCGGAGCTCAAAAATGATATATTCTTATAATCAAATCCACCCCCATCAACCGGGTATCCCTTTGAATATGTGCCACATAAGCTTTTATTTCTCCGCCATTTTTCCATGATAAAATTGTTAGAACTAAATTTCTTGATCTATCAATAAAATATTCCTATTTTGGCACAGAAATCCAAGTTTCACATGATCGAATTTGAAGACTCTCAAGTCTTAAAGAATTCCCAATTTTCATAGAAGATATGAATTAAAAGGTTAATTTAATTATTTTATATAATTATTTTTAAAAAATAATATTTAAGAAATATGACATACAAATTGATTTATCAAATACATCCTTAATCTTTACCTTTTAAAAGAAAAAACGTTTATCATTTTGTTTATTTGTACCTTAATTTTTGACCCTTTTGACGATGGATTTTTATCTTTTGAGGGTCGGCGCGGAATTTGAGTATTATTTTGTTTCTTTTGACTGTAATTATTTTTAACATTTGATTTATTTACGAGCTGTCTGAATATTCAGCCAGTAATTATATTTTAGTATCAAATTGAGTTATTGTTAAAATATGGTTTACAGTAAAATAAAATATGACATAAATACATTTGAATTATAATAAAATATTTAATATAATAATTAAATTTTAAAAATTTTTAATATAATATTTGAATTATAAATTTATTAATTAATATAAAATTGTTTATAATATAATTAATATCAAATAATAATACGTAATGTATAAATAATTTTTTAAATATCATATTAATTAATAAAATTATAATTCAAATATCACAAAAATTATTAAAATTCAAACATCATGTTATATATTTCACCTTGAATATTATTTTAATCAAATATTAATAAAAGTAATCAATCACAATTAAAAAAATAATAAAAGCATATATTTTTAATCATTATATTCTAATTAATAAATCAAAATTCAAATTTATATAACGTTCATCAAATTTTACATGAAATTTATATTTATAAGTGATGAATTTTTCATAATTTTTTTATTATAAGTAAACAATTATAAAATTATAATAAAAATTATAAAAAGCAATAGGTACCACCTAGTTTGCCAAATTCTGGCCCCACCTTTGATTTGGTCTGAATTTCAATTATTGAAAGGGGCCGTTTGTGCTATTCATGAGCCGTAATGGGTTCATATATGTGAATTATAGTTACTGGAATTGATTTGGATCGTAGGTATAATTGGTTGAATGATGAATTAATATTGAAATAAGTCTAATTTTATAATTAGATTAATTTTATAATTAAATCATTTTAAATTATTGTGAATCAATAATTTATATAATAAATTTATAAATCAGTGGCTTTTTGAGAATCGGATTGATTCAATATTAACTAATAAATTTAGGTAAAATAAAAAAAAAACCTTTCAAATATTCAAAATAATTTAATTAAGCTCTTGTACTAATATTTCATGAATAAGCCCCTCAACTTTTTATTTTTTATTATCAAAACCCTTTTATCTTTATATTAATGATATGTTGATATATTTTGAGACATGTGAATAATGAAATTGCAAAAAAATTTACACATGTGTAAAAATAAGTAATTTTCAAAAAAAAAATAATCTAACAAAAAATTTTATTAATTGATACCTTAATTAAAAATAATTATAAAATTAATAAAAAATGATAATAAAAATGATTAATTATTTGACCATGATCTAAAATAATTAATAAAAGAATATGTATATATGTAAAATTAATAAAAACAATCTACATTCATATAAAAAATATAAAAATGATTTTAATTTCTTTTTTACTAATTTTCATTTAAATATAAATATTTCATTTTTATTAATTTTATATATATTTTTTATTACATAAAGATTAATTATTATATATTGATAAATAATATTTATATTTAATAAATACAAATTATTATTATTATTATTATTATTAAATATAATTATTATTTCTAACTACTAAAATATAAAATATGATTTTAATAAAATGTTAAGTAATTTCATTTCTTACTAGTAATTAATTGTTTTATGAATTTTATATTTTAAAATTTGTAGTTTATGATGTATCTTAAAATTTATAGTTTTATTATTGAATTATTAAACTATAACTTGAGCTAAAAGTTTGAATTTTGAATTTTTAAAATATTTTATATTTTTTATAATATTTTTTATTAAACCGAAAATTGACCCTATAGATCTAGTGGTTAAATCATTAATCTAGTGACAAAAAACCTTAAACAATTTAATGTTCGATCCAATTTTGATAATTATGGTTTGAATGCCTTTTTTTTTTTTTCTAACCTTAATTCAAAGAGATTAGAGTAAGAAGGTCATGATCAAGTTTATTGTCAATTTTTAATTGTGTTATTGTCCACTAATCTCTAGTATTTACCCACACTAATCTCAATCAACCTTTCAAAGTTGAAGAAAAACTCTTCATCTTCTTCGGGAATTGATTAGTTACTCGTCTTTTTTCCTCAATATATGTCCCCAACAATATGCTGGGTGGAAATTTTTTGAGAAATTACCTTGGAATAACATAAATAATATTTTTGACAACATAAAAGAATTATTATTACAAATAAGTAATAATTCTACGCAAAAAATTAAGTGTTAATATAAAAAAGTGAAAGTAATCATAAAATTAATATCATTTGACGTAAAATGGTTAAACTGTCATAATGCCTTTAAGAAAAAGTTATGATAACCCTAAAAGTAATGAAAAGTAACAAGAAGTATAAAAATATATTATTATAACGTAAATAATTAAGTTGGTATGTAAAAAAATTATTATTACAAGTAACAATTAATTTTAAACAAAAAAGAGTTAACATTAAAAATAATGAGAGTAATTATAAAATTAATATTATTTTATGTAAAATAGTTAGAAGTATCGTTACTCTAACAAAAAAATATTTTAATAATTTTAAACATAATAAAAATTAACAACAAATGCAAAAAGATCTTATTGAAATGTAATAAATTTGTAATGTAAAAAAATTAGCATTATAAATAAAAATAATTCTAAATAAAAAAATAAGTGTTAAAGTAAAAGGCTAAAAATAATTATAAAATTGGTATATTTTGGCATAAAATATGTTCAAAGTATCATAATACTTAAGAAAAAATTATGATAATTCTAAATATAATAAAACATAAGAAAAAGCATAACAGATTTTATTGTAACATAAATAATTAAATTGATAACATAAAAAATTATTATTATAAATAAAAAATAATTTTAAACCTAAAAATAAGTGTTAACAGAAAAATATGAGAATAATCATAAAATTATAATTTAATGTAAAATATGTTAAAAGTATCATAGCATTAAAAGGTGAGAATAATCGTAAAATTAGTATTGTTTAACGTAAAATAAGTTAGAACTATCATAACACCCTAACAAAGAATTATGATAATTCTAAACGTAATGTAATACAAGAATAAACGTAAAAATAAATTATGTTAACATAAATAATTAAGTTGACAATATAAAAGAATTATTATTATAAATAAAAATAATTCAATAAAAAAAAGTGTTTATGTAAAAATATAAGAATAATCATAAAATTTGTATCATTTGGTATAAAGTGTATTAAAAGTGTCATAAGAACTTAAGAAAAAAGTTGTGATAATTTTAAATGTAATAAAAGATAAGAACATGTGTAAAAATTTATTATTATAACGTAAATAATTAAATTAGTAATGTAAAAATTATTATTATAAATAAAAAGTAATTTCAAATAAAAAAATAAGTATTAGCGCAAAAAAGTAAAAAAAGTAAAAATAATCATAAAATTGATATAATTTGAAGTCGTAATACCTTAAAATAGAGTTATGATAAATCTCAACGAAACAGAAAGCAAGAATAAGTGTAATAAAAAATTAAAATAAATAATTAACTTGACAATATAAAAGAATATATATTTTTAAATTAAAAGATTCTAAATAAAAAAAATTGCTAATGTAAAAAGATAAAAAAAATCATAGAATTCATATCATTATATGTAAAATGAGTTTAAAATGTCTTATTCTCGAAAAAACGTTTTAATAATTTTAAATGTAATGATAAAAATGTATAAAAATATATTATTAAACATAATTAATTAAGTTGATTCTGTAAAATAAATTGATACTATAAAATTAAAAAGTATATCAGTTTTTATTTGTTAAATTAATAAATTAAATAAAATTATGTATACTTTTTTTAATGTTTATCTATTAACTTACTCTACATTTTTTTCTTTTTTTAAATTATATTATTTTTACAATTTATTATGATATATCATAAGATACCATGATATCTCGTGACTTTAAAATAAGATCAATATATTGCGATCTTACTGTAAATAAACTCAATAAGTAACAGTAATCATATTTATTCTATTTCACATCCAATCACAAATGAAATAAATAATAATTTTAACTATAAAATCTCATATTTTATATTATTTAAAAGAGTTTAAGACATTTTAAATTCATTTTTATATGATAAAACCAATTATTAATATTTTTATATTATTGTCAAAATTTCATATGCATATTTAAAAGTTGTTTAATATTTATGAATTTTTTTTGAAAATTTTAATCTACCTTTAAATCTCTATCCTATTACATATTTGACTAAAAAGAATATTATGCACCTAAACTCTTTAGAACTTGCAATATCTAAATATCAATTTTAATGATATGTCAATTGATTCAAAAATAGCTGACAAGATATCTATGAATTTTCAAAACATGACTATTATGAAATTAAGCTTTCCTTTTCTCAGGCATATGAAACTCATAAAATAATTTAATTATAAAAATAATGGATGAAAATTTTATTTTGTTAATTAACAAATTAAATTAATAATTGTCAACCTAACTTTAATCAAACATAAAAAATGTACAAACTTTTAATTTAAATCAATTATTCCTTAAATAATACTGATAGACGAAAAAACACTTGCAAAAATAAATTTAGCATTGATCATTTGCCATGCCCTCTCAATTTCAATCTAAATCATTCAAAATTTTCTCAAATTCATATCCCTCCAAACCTTTCCCTCTCAATTTTTTTTTTTTTCTGAATTGGATGAACATATCGTTTCATGTTCATGCACTTACATTTTCCTTTTCGAAAAAGTAACCATAACGGAATCGAATAGGCAACCTTTTTGATTTTTGAACTAGGGTAAGACACGCTACCATTTACGCAGAGGTTCATCCTTCATTAACCAAAATTTGAAAAAACAAATATTTCTCTTATAATCTCCTCTGTTCTTTCTCTGATCACTCCCTCCAGTCTCCCATGCCTCAATGCTCAATGCCCTTTTCTTCCCCATCAAACTTTCCAAGAAGCCCTTTCAATTTCTCATTCCTCGTAGACCAACCCACAACTCAGCCCAGTGAACACCCCCCCCCCCCCCCCCCCCCCCCCCCACGCAACACCCACACCCTCTGCTTAATTAATTTTTTACTTCAAGTTTCGTTCTCATCTCTCTCAAGATATACGGAAGCAAGAACCACACCACTGCTCGCAATTGATAGGGGTCAGGGAAGCTATAAAAAAGCACTGTCTCCACAGCCCACACAACTACAACTTAAAATTTCCAAATATGAAACAGGTAGTTTTAAGTAAATATTTTGTGAATTTCTTAAATTAATTCCTTCTTTTACCTGTAAACTGAAGCATGAAGTTGTTCATGTTAGATTTTTTTTTTGGTTTTGTAAGGGTTTTTGTCTTTGTTTCGGCTTGGATTGTCCTTTTAATTTGATAAAAAAAATACATATAACACAGGCAACTGAACTCAATAACTGCTACAGTGTCTGTTGTTGCTGCTATTTGCGGCCCTGAAGCTCCGTTATATGCGTGAATCGCCTCTCGCATCTTATTTGCGGTAAATAACGGTTTTGGTGGGTGCCGTTACCGTGAAATAGCGGCGTCTATACCGCGACCCATCCTCTATTTGAATCTTGTTACTTTGAGATCTGTAGAAGAAAGCTGCCGTAATCATAACTCCAATGGTTAGATTCGACAATGAGATATCTTCCTCATCCTTCTCATCATCTTCTTCTATTTCTGGAAGGTAATATGACGTTTTCTTGAGTTTTAGAGGTGAGGATACACGAAAGAACTTCACAGACCATCTATGTTCTGCTTTAAAAAGGGATGGAATCATCACTTTCAGAGATGATGAAAACCTTGAGGTAGGTGAAGCCATCCCACCAGAGCCCTTTAAAGCAATTCAAGAATCATGGTCCTCAATAATCGTTTCCTCGGAAAGATATGCTTCTTCCAGATGGTGTCTGGAAGAGCTTTCCGAAATTATTAAACAAAAAAACGAGAGGGGACACAGTATTCCCAATTTTCTATGATGTCGATCCATATGAGCTACGAGTACAGAAAGGGAAAGTTAAAGAAGCTTTTGCTAGGCATGAAGATAAATTTAAAGAGGAAACAGTAAGGTGGCGAACCGTTTTAACTGAAGTGGCTAACATGACGGGATGGCACTTAAATAACAGGTATACATCTTATTCTTTCACTTAAAGAATGATCAGCATTCAGCATTAGACTCCTTTCTTCTCTTATGTGAAGCTGCAGTTATTTTCATTAAGCTATCTCTTAGTAACTAAATTGCTTCGCTTTTTGTATTGTAGGTGTAGACAACCTAATTAGTTTGAATCCAACTCATTGGGCCTGATTCAATGAGATCCGGGTCTAAGCCCATTGAGCCCGATTCAATGAAATCTAAGTGATAGGCCCAACTATTTGTTTTTATTTTATTTTTATTCTGGTTTTTATTTTGATTTCTTTTATTATTTTAGGTGATAGGATATTAGTCAAAAAAAAAAAAAAAAAAGAAGGAAAAATTGCAAATTCTACCATGTATAAGCATTGGCAGAATTGCAATTGGTTTCAATCTCTCCAGGATAATTCTTGGAGTTTTTGATAATGTGGAAATCGAATTGAAGAGGAATTCCTAATTGATCAAGAACTCTGTTGAGGGATCTCTATAAAGACAACCCAGAAGCAAATCATAGGGGACACGAGGTAGAGAGATCACACAGAATAGAAAAGAAAAACACAGAAAAGGGAAAAGAACAAAAAAAAGAAACACAAAAAAAGGGGGGAAATCAGAAACATAGAAATAGAAGTCAAGAGACACAGCAAGTAGAAAGTTAAAAAAAAATTCAAAGATTTTTGGGTTTAGAAAATGAAAGGGGTTTTTTTTTTTTTGAAAAATTTGGAAAATCTTAGATTTTTGGAAAATTTTTGGAAAAATTCTAGTTTTTGATGAATTTTTTGGTGCCAGTTGAATTTTTCGGCGACCGTCCAGCTACTTAACCTAGAAATCGACGATCATTATCGCAACGTCTGATGGAAAATGACGATCGAAAATTGCCTAGAGAGAGAGGCAGAAGAGTAGAGAGAGGAGGAAAATGAGTGGTATGAAGAAAAGAACTGATTTTTAGCTTTTATACTAAAGTGAAACAACATCATTTTGAAGAGTTATAAATGTTGGGAATATTGACTCAAATCCCATAAGAGATTTGTTTGAGATTTGTTAGAGATTTGTTTGGGATTTGTCAGATATTGCTTGATGGACAAGAAGACTTGCAAAAGAAGAATTTCAAGAGAAAGAGGATTCTTAATAGGTAAGTTTGACTTGCAAGAGAAGAATTCTAAAAGGAAAAGGATTCTTAATAGGCAAGTTTGACTTATAGGAGAAGAATTCTAAGAGGAGAGGATTCTTAATGGGCAAGTTTGTATGGTTATAAATAGGTGAAGTCTCTACAGGGTTAGGTATGAGAAAAAGATGTAAGAGAGTTGTAGGGTTTTGTGGGATAGACACCCCATAAGAGTATTGGGGCTCTACGTCTTATGAGTGTGTATATTTGTTTGTGAGTGGACTAGAGGAGACTGAGAGGGTCCACATAGGTATGATGTATGGGAGCATATGGGTATGTGTTTGGTTATGTTGAAAGGGTGCACAAGGGTTTGGGTTTGTGTTTATTTAGGTTGAGAATACTACATAGGACTAGAGGAGATTGAGAGTGTCTTATGAGTATTGATTGTTGAGTGAGATTGATGATTTGATGTAAGTTTGTAATTCTCTACAATTAATGGATCTTGTTTCTCATCCGTGGATGTAGGTCAGTTGGACTGAACCACGTTAAATTATTGTCTCTTGTGTGTTTGATTTATTGTTTAATTTCGCTTTCGTTGGTGCGATTGGATTGGAGGCTTTTAGCCCAACAAATGGTATCAGAGCTGTGGTGTTCCCCAACAAGTGGTATCAGAGCTGAAGGTTCGAAACGTAAGAAGAGTTGAAGATTCAAGATGTGGAAAGAGCTGAAGGTTCGAGACGTGAAAGAGTTGACAGTTCGAGATATGGGAAGAGCTTGGTTTGAGATATGAGAAGAAGTAAGCTTAGAGGAGCTCGATTCAAGATAAGAGTTCGAGTTCAAGTTTTGAGGATTGAAGATCAGTTTGTATGAAGTGTGAAGACACAAGAGAAGAGAAGATGGTTGTAAGACTTCCATTGTAGGTGAAGCCAAGCATGTCTAGCATGAAGACAGATGATTGATGGAATTTGAGTCAAGGTGAAGATTGTTGGGAATATTGACTCAAATCCCATAAGAGATTTGTTTGAGATTTGTTAGAGATTTGTTTGGGATTTGTCAGATATTGCTTGATGGACAAGAAGACTTGCAAAAGAAGAATTTCAAGAGAAAGAGGATTCTTAATAGGTAAGTTTGACTTGCAAGAGAAGAATTCTAAAAGGAAAAGGATTCTTAATAGGCAAGTTTGACTTATAGGAGAAGAATTCTAAGAGGAGAGGGATTCTTAATGGGCAAGTTTGTATGGTTATAAATAGGTGAAGTCTCTACAGGGTTAGGTATGAGAAAAAGATGTAAGAGAGTTGTAGGGTTTTGTGGGATAGACACCCCATAGAGTATTGGGGCTCTACGTCTTATGAGTGTGTATATTTGTTTGTGAGTGGACTAGAGGAGACTGAGAGGGTCCACATAGGTATGATGTATGGGAGCATATGGGTATGTGTTTGGTTATGTTGAAAGGGTGCACAAGGGTTTGGGTTTGTGTTTATTTAGGTTGAGAATACTACATAGGACTAGAGGAGATTGAGAGTGTCTTATGAGTATTGATTGTTGAGTGAGATTGATGATTTGATGTAAGTTTGTAATTCTCTACAATTAATGGATCTTGTTTCTCATCCGTGGATGTAGGTCAGTTGGACTGAACCACGTTAAATTATTGTCTCTTGTGTGTTTGATTTATTGTTTAATTTCGCTTTCGTTGGTGCGATTGGATTGGAGGCTTTTAGCCCAACAATAAAGTGGGTAGGATCCGCTTATCGCTAGAAATCCGACTCGACCCGCAATGCATCAACCTGCTTACCCGTTTCATTCAACCTCTATTGAGCCACTGAGCCGAGTCACAAACTGAGCCGTGCCAGCCGCTTTTGTCTTTGGAGCTGTGCCTCTGCCACACCAAGCTGAGCTGTCCCAAAGGTTTTTTTTTCATTTAGTTTTATTACTTATTTATTAATATTATTATTGTTTTTTTTCCTTATTCATTTATTGAATAAATTGAAATAATTCATTTAATTAAACATCCTTAAACTTTCAATGATTCTTTGAATAAAAATTAAATATTTCAAAAAATATATATTTTTGAGAAAAAGTTAAAAATATCAATTTTCCTTGAAAATAAAATAAAAAAAAAACATTTGTAAGGAAAAGTTAAAAGTATCAATTTTTCTTATAATAAAACTTAAAAAAAAAAGATTTTTTAGGAAAAGTTGGAAGTATCAATTTTTCTTGAAAATAAAATTTTCAAAAAAGCATTTTGAGAAAAAGTTGAAAGTATGAATTTTTCTTATTTTAAAGCATGAGTTTTTTTTCTAAAACAACATCATAAAAGAGATCTTTATAAAAAAATTTGAGCATTATTTTTTTTTCCTTTCTTGGAAACTTTTAATATTATATAATCCGATGACGGAACCTTTGCAAGAGAAACAATAATTTTCTTGTATACTCTTGAGGTGAAGGAATTTTTTTAATTTTTTGCCAAAAGTATTGGAGTCAATTAAGGATAATTTTCAATAATTAATTACTTGATAATTTTTAAGGTTTATTGGATAACGCGAAATTGAGCCGGTACCATCTTTCGATAGGCGTTGTGAAAGTGCTAATGTAACCGTACTCCCAGACCTAGTTCTGATTTCGTAGATATTGAATTTACCTTTTAGAAATACCTAAGTTAAACTTAGAATTCCTCTTTTAAAAGAAACATATTCAATTAGGTGGCCAATCGCATCTAAACAAAAAAGATTGGTGGTGACTCCTCAAGTCAATGTCTAGTGATAGGTCCACGGATCTAGATATTATGGCAGTTTGGCGACTCCATTAGGGAATAAGATGAGAGTCAAGCCAGCAAATAAATTCATGTTATCCAAAAAGCCTAATAAAATTGAATTCTTTGTAAGTTTTTTTTTTTCTTTTCCATTCATTTTATTTTTTTATGTTGCTAACTATGTCATTCATATACATGTGCATAACATAAGCTCTATATCCGAGCTCTGTCCCTCTAGGAGGGAGTAAATTACCTATGCTTTCATGAGGTTTTAATGCCTCTGTAGTGGCTAGCGAAATACTCTCACTCAAATTGAATCCTTTCCATTGGTAGTCTATGATAGGTGAGGATTGGATGGTCTTACAAGTCTGTGATGGATGATGATGTAAAGAACAATTTGGGAACCTTTAGTGGTTAAAATCACCTAACCTTACATATAGTGTACGCCTTAGGATAGAGCCCTTTTTACCTAGTGATAGATGTAACCCAAAGATAGGACATAAGAAGGAACAATTTGTGACCTAACTATTTTGTTTGTTTGACTTTGTGCATTTGCATACATCATTGTCATAAGTAACATCGTTTATCTGCATCACTTTCATTTCATCTATGATCTAACTATTTTGTTTGTTTGACTTTGTCCATTTGCATACATCATTATCATATTTAACATCGTGCATCTGCATCAGTTTCATATTTCATCTATGCATCAACATATCAAACATAAAACATAGCATAGTATTTTTAATCATAATTATGGTGCCAAAGGTTCAAGGATAGCTCTACCAAACACTTGCACTCATCAATACAATACAAGGGCTCAAGCTAGATGATGGAACAAGAAATTTCAATCATCTTGAGAGGATAGAGAAAGCCCAAGAGAAGCTAGAAGGTGAGTTGAATAGGATTTTGAAAGCTTTGAACAAGTTAAACAAGGGGAAGGCAATAGAAGAGAATGCTAGCCAACAAAACCATCCCTCACAAGAGGAGGATGACCCATTGTATCTTCTTGGTTTTGGGCCACATCAAGCTTAACCCGCACAAGGTCCACCACCATAGCAGTTCACTTATCTTGTAAGGTACACATACCCTGAAATGCCATCAGCTTCAAATCTTGGATAGTATCAAAGTTATGTAAATTTTGTCTTTACAAAAAGGCAGTAGAACTAGTTCAAGTCCCTAATTTAGAGGATCTAAAAGAGAATGAAAAATTAAAATCAAAAGGGGGTGAGTCATTGAGGGACTCAAAAGTTGACCAGAAGATTAGTATGCTAGAAGAGAGGTTGTGAGCAGTGGAAAGAGTTAGTTTTTATGGCTAAGTGGATGCAGGTGGGCTCTGTTTAGTCCCGAATGTTGGTATTCCTCCGAAGTTCAAAGTGTCAAAATTTGAGAAATATGATGGTACAAAATGTCCAAAGACCCACATTACCATGTACTGTCAGAAAATGATTGTCCATGCTAATAATGAAAAGCTATTAATGTATGTGTTCCAAGACAGCCTCATGGGCTTTGCTGCTAGGTGGTATGTCCAATTGGACAGGATCTACATTTATTCTCAAAGTAATATGGCCCATGCCTTTATTAATCAGTACCAGCATATTATAGACTTGGCCCTTAATCATCTTTCTTTGCAGAATATGAAAAAAAAAACGACCGAATCATTTAAGAAATATGCCTAGAGATGGAAGGACATAGCCTCTCAAGTGCAGCATCCGTTAACTGAGAAAAAAACCACAGTATTGTTCGTCAGCACTTTGAAATCTCCCTATTATGAAAATATGATAGGAAATGCCACAAAGAATTTTGTCGACAAGATAATCTCAGGCGAAATCATTGAAAATGTCATTAAAAATGGCAAGTTGAAAGAAGGAGAAACCAAAAAGGTGCTAGAGAAGAAAGAGATTGAAGTTCAAGCCGTGAGCCTTGATAGACATTTTAAGAGATATTAACCCTATCCACTATAAGGTTATGCCCCATACTATCTTACTGTGAACAACATCTCACCCTTACCAACCGTATCCACAACCAGTTGACCTACCAACTTACCAATCATCCTTTCAAGTACCTACATATGATATCACTACAATAGTTTCAAAGCCTAACAACCAAGCGAGTGGTTCTAGGAGATCTTGGGATAATCACGAAAGGGCACATATTGACCCTATCCTTATGACTTACACTGAGTTATTCTCAGAACTGATCAAGAACAATTTGGTATCTTCAGTTATGCTAAAACAATTGAAGCCACTTTATCCAAAGTGGTATAATGCTAATGCGACGTGTAATTATCATAATGAGAATGTGGGTCATTCTATCGAAACTTGCCCTACTTTCAAAAATAAAGTGCAAAGTTTGATCTGGAAAGGCTTAGTGAGTTTCGACAATCAATGGGGCAAGATGTCAATAAAAATTCTTCACCTAATTGCATAAGGGCATGATTTTAGATAAAGATGTCAAGGCTGGTTGGAAGCTACTTGTCATTATAGGATTTCTTTTAAAGTAATATTAGGATTTTCTTTTATGTAATAGGATTTCATTTGTTTTCATTTTAATAAAAGGCAAGGATAATGCATTTCATTACATTTTCTCTTTCATTTAACTACTGTGCCATGCTTTGTCACCTTGCATAACTTTTCATTTGCATTCCAACTCTCAATCATGAATATTTAGACAATGATGCTAACAATAATTCTAGGATTTAATTTTGAGAACTCATTCATATTGATTTGAAAAGATTATTTAAGTAAAAAATAAATAAGTTACTAATAGATATGAGATGGATATATCTTAAAGATGCAATCTTTTATAAAGATCCATGAGCTTGTTTTGTTTAATAGAAGATCTTCAAAGAAAGCTTTCACATTTAAGATGAAAAATGGCCATATTTCTTTTACCATTTGAAAAACCATTCATTGCTATCCCTTTGAACCTATTATGATTCTTATTAGAGAACCCCAACCAATGATCACCCTCCACACTATGGGGTAATATTTGAAAAAGAAAAGACGTAAAAGATCACAAAAAGGTCTTAAAGATGGAAAGAGAAAAAAAAAAGTAAAAGAAAAAAGAAAGAAAAATGCCACACATGATTTGGGGCAAAGTAAGGGGAATCCTTTTGTGAATAATGAGATTGATGAAAAAGGAAACAATAGTGAAATAAGGAATAGGGCAAAATGTCAAGTCACATCAAATAATAAATGATCATTTAGTTTTGAACCCTTTAAACACATATATCGAGCCTATTTTATCCATTTCTTTCATGACCCCTTACCATGGCCTATATTACAACCTTGAAAAGTCCATTTGGATCAAGTGTTAATGCTCGAATTGAATGATCATATGTTAGGCAAAGGCACGCTCATGATGAAACAATGGAATCATGCTACATTGCTCTAGAGATTAATGTGTGAGAGATATAAAAAATAGGTGAAAGATGAAAAAAAAAAGATGAGGATGAAAAAGATAAGAAAAAAGAAAAAAAAGATGAGAAAAGATGAGAAAAAAAAGAAAAAGAGAAAGAAAAAAATAAGGAAAGAAAAAAAAGAGAAAAAAGACAAAGAAAAAAAAAGAAAGAGGAAAAAAAAAAAAAAGAGAAAGATGAAAGAATGGAAAAAAATGAAAAGAAGAGAAAATGAAGACTCAAGTTGAAAATCCAAAAGGGCGATTTGGATAGAAAAATCTCTAAGCTGAAAGTTGGATAAACAGATCATATGAAAAACGGTTAAAGACATCTGAAGATCCATCAAAGCTGGGGCAAAACTCAATGAGCTCAATATGATTTTGGAAGATCAATGGAATGAGTTTCTAAATAATCATGGATTAAATTTAAGAATTGTCTGAATGTTCATTGTTTGGACGTCATCACACCATTCAATATCATTCTAATTGATATGCTTCAAATTTGTTCCTTTATCCATTTGCTCTTATACTAGACTCACTCTTCATTGATTGTCTTTCTTTCAATTCATCTTTTGCTCTTTTATCCCTACATCCCTAGAATAGATTTAGAAAATGTATGATTGCATTGTATTTATCACGATTTGAAATTATCATAAATGAATGAATATGCGTTTAAAAGATTCTTGCATTCCTTTGAAAAGAAATCTAGGATGATAGAGGGTAAAAAAACTTAAAAAAATGATTCGAAATGACACATGATGTGATAAAAAAATGAATATGGTGATAGATTGGTCAATATAACTTGTGTATTGTGATCAATGATGAGGATTAGTGGATGAAATTCATTCTAGAGTGGCTAGTGCTGATGAGCCTATGAGTTAAGTGATGAAAATGATGAGGATCAATTGATGAAATGACTAGTGCTATGAGTGGTGACCCAACGATGAAAGATAAAAACTTGTTATGAAATTGCTAATGCTGAGAAGTTTGTGAATGATGACCAAGTGATGAAAATAATAAGGATCAGTTGATGAAACTTGTTCTAAAGTACTGAGAAGCTAAAATGGGAAAATACAAAATGGTGGAGTCTTGAGAACCATATTTCCATGACATCCGCATTACATGCATTACGTTGGCATTATTTTTGGAGAATGTTTAAAACTTTGGTTTGGATATGCATTTGCATTATGCAGTAAACATTTGAATCATGGTTAAGAATATGGCATTGTGAGAATCTGGATTGTTGCATTTGCATCATTGAGAAAACATTTACATCATTGCTCATGACATTCATTGCATGCACAATTTTAATTCTGAAACTCAAATGAGAATATTTGAATTTCAAATGAGAATTTTTGAGGTGTGAATCGTAAAATTTTTCAAATGTAAATATTCGAATCCAAATGAGAATCTTTGAGTTTTAAATGAAAATCTTTGAGACGTTTGAGAATTTTTGAGTCTCAATCTTTAAGATGTTTTCAAATGTGAATCTTTAGGTCTTAAATGAGAATCTTTAAGACGTTTTCAAATGAGAATCTTTGAGTCTTAAATGAGAATCTTTAAGAAATCCTCAAATGAGAAACTTTGAGTTTTAAACGAGAATTTTTAAAAAGTTTTCAAATGAGAATCTTTGAATTTCAAATAAGAATCTTTGAGTTTTAAATGAGAATTTTTAAATTTCAAATGAGAATTAATGAGAATCTTTGAGTTTTGAATTTCAAATGAGAATCTTTGAGGTGAGAAACCCAAAATTTGTCGAATATGAATCTTCGAACTTAAATGAGAATATTTGAGATGTGAAACCCTAAAGTTCGTGGGATGTGAATCTTTGAACTAGAATGAGAAGCTTTGAACTTTTCGATATGAATCTCTAAAATTTAAACGAAAAGCTTTGAACTCAACTTTTGGATATGAATCTCTAAATTTTTGAGTGAGAACCTTTGAACTTGGACGTGAAACTCTAAGATTTCTTGAATGTGAACTTTTGAACTCGAATAAGAAGCTTTGAACTTTTGGATGTGAATCTCCAAAATTCAAATGAGAATTTTTAAATGTTGGATGCGAGTCTTGCAATTTGCAAATGCGAATCTCGAGATCTTGCAAATTTGAATCCTTATGAAACTGAATTTTGAGAATCAAATTTCAGTGAGCTCTTATGAAACTGAGAGGTTTCTGTGAATCTGAACATTTGATTTTTGAAGTCAAATTGTGAATCTTTGAGTCTCCATTACAAATTTTATCGGATCTGATCTACGATTCTTATGGATAGGATTGTAAAGGAGCATTTTATTTCCAAAGTTGTGGTGCCTCTGTTTAGAGGAGTATTTATCTTTCTCAAAGTCGTTGAGCCTTTGTTTAGAGGAGCATTGCTTACTTTTTCAAAAAAAAAAAAAAATTAATGTGTTGGGATGATCATGTGAAGGGTGTCTACATCTTTGCACAATTCCTGTTGCACATGAAATGTGCAAAGAGGGATAGCTGTAGATACCCTAATTGGTCTAGGTCC
Source organism: Durio zibethinus (assembly GCF_002303985.1). The sequence goes on along the minus strand of NW_019168015.1, from coordinate 6,899,206 downwards.
AAGCCCATTAGGCCGATTTAATAGGGTCTAAGCCTAAGCTCATTGGGCCCAATTCAATGGGATCTAAGTGATAAGCCTAACTATTTATTTTTATTTACTTTATTTTTATTTTGGTTTTTATTTTGATTTCTTTTATTATTTTAAGGTGATAGGATATTAGTCAAAAAAAAAAAAAAAGGAAAAATTGCAAATTTTGCCGTGCATAGGCACTGACAGAATTACAATTGGTTTCAATCTCTCCAAAATAATTATTGGAGTTTCTAATAATGTGGAAATCCAATTGAAGAGGAATTCCTAATTGATCAAGAACAATGTTGAGTGATCTCTATAAATACAACCCAGAAGCAAATCATAGGGGACACAAGGCAAAGAGATCACACAGAATAGAAAAGAAAAACATAGAAAAGGGGATAGAACAAAAAAAAAAAAAACACAAAAAAGGGGGAAAATCAAAAACACAGAAATAGAAGTCAGGAAACACAACAAGTAGAAAGTTAAAACAATTTTCAAAGATTTTTGGGTTTAGAAAACGAAGGGGTTTTTTTTTTTGCAAAATCTAAAAAATCCCAGATTTTGGAAAATTTTTGAAAAAATTCTAGTTTCCGATGAGTTTTTCAGTGCTAGTCGAATTTTCCAATAGGATTCCCATAATCTGATGGGACATTTCGACGTCGGTTGAATTTACTGACAATCGTCCGACGATCCAACCCAAAAACCGATGATCATTCTGACAATGTTTGATGAAAAATGGTGATCGAAAATTGCCTAGAGAGAGAGGCATAAGAGTAGAGAGAGGAAGAAAAAGAGTGGTCTGAAGAAAAGAACTGATTCTTAGCTTTTATACTAAAGCGAAACGATGTCGTTTTGAAGAGTTATAAAGTGGGTAGGATTGCACGTTACCCGAAATTCGACTCGACCCACAGTGCATCGACCCGCTTAGTCACTTCATTCAGCCTCTGTTGAGCTGCAGACTGAGCCATTCCAGCCGCTTTGTCTTTGGAGCCGCGCCTCTACCACGCCAAGTAGAGCCATCCCAAAGGTTTTTTTTTCATTTAGTTTTATTACTTATTTATTAATATTATTTTTTTCCTTATTCATTTATTGAATAAATTGAAATAATTCATTTAATTAAACATCCTTAAATTTTCAATGATTCTTTGAATAAAAATTAAAAATTTCAAAAAAAAAAACATTTTTGAGGAACAGTTGAAAGTATCAATTTTTCTTGAAAATAAAAATTAAAAAAAAAAACATTTTTAAGGAAAAGCTGAAAGTATCAATTTTTCCTTGAAAATAAAATTTTCAAAAAATATTTTTAAGGATAAGTTGAAAGTATCAATTTTCCTTGAAATAAAACTTAAAAAAAAAAACATTTTTTAGGAAAAGTTGGAAGTATCAATTTTTCTTGAAAAGAAAAAACATTTTTAAAGAAAAGTTGAAAGTATCAATTTTCCTTATATAAAAGTATGAGTTTTTTTTTCTAAAACAACATCATAAAAGAGATCTTTATCAAAAAATTGGAGCATTAATTTTTTTTCTTTTCTTTTCTTGGAAACTTTTAATATTAAATAATCCGACGACGGAGCCTCTGCTAGAGAAACAATAGTTTTCTTATATATTCTTGAGGTAAGAGAATTTTTTTAATTTTTCTACCAAGAGTATTGGAGTCAATTAATGATAATTTTTAATAATTAATTACTTGATAATTTTTAAGGCATATTGGATAACATGAAATTAAGTTGATACCATCTTTCGATAGGCGTTGTGAGGGTGCTATAACCTTCCTCACATGTAATCATACTCCTGAACCTAGTTCTAGTTTCGTAGATATTGAACTTACCTTTTAGAGATACCTAAGTCAAACTTAGAATTCCTCTTTTAAAAGGAACAAATTTAATTAGGTAGTCAATCGTACCTAAACAAAAAAGATTGGTGTCGACTTCTCAAGTCAATGTCTAGCGATAGATCCACAGATCTAGACGTTATGACAGTAGGCATGAATCAGAATTTATTAGAGATATCGTTAAAAAGATATCAACAAAATTACGTCAAACATTTCCAAGTGCTCCTAAACCTGACATGACTGGAATTGAATCACGTTTGAAAACACTGCTTTGCAAAATAAACGTAGGGGATGATGAAGATGATTGTTTTTGGCATTATAGGAATTTGTGGTTTGGGAGGAATTGATAAAACAACACTTGCAAGATTTATTTATACCCAAATTTCAAGTCATTTTGAAGGTAGAAGTTTTCTAGCAGGTGTTTGAGAAGTGGCGGAGAAAGATGGACTTGTTTGTTTACAAAAACAGCTTCTTTGTCAGATTTTGTTGGAGGAAGGTTTTAAATTTTTTGATGTTGATGAAGGAAATGACATGATAAGTCGTAGGTTATCCCATAACAAGGTTCTTATTGTTCTTGATGATGTGGATAACATCCAACACTTGAAATGTTTGGTCGGAAAGCATGCTTGGTTTGGTTTAGGAAGCAGAATAATTATAACAACAAGAGATGAACATTTGCTGAAAACCTATGGAGTGGATGATGTGTATAAGCCAATGACATTGAATACCAATGAAGCACTTCGACTTTTCAGTTTGAAAGCTTTCAAAAGTGATACACCTGAAAAGGATTTGGTCGAGCTTTCAAACGTGTTGTAGAATTTGTAGATGGCCTTCCATTAGCTCTCGAAGTTTTTGGTTCTTTTCTTGCTGGGAGAGATGCTGCTCAATGGACAAGTGTAATAGAAAGACTTGAAAATGATTATAAGAAAGAAATTCTTGACAGACTTCAAATAAGCTTTGATGGAATAGAAGAAACGGAGATGAACATATTTTTAAATATTGCTTGATTCTTCAGAGGGGAGGACAAAGATTTGGTAACAAAAATTCTGGTCGGTTGTAACTTTTTCCTGAATATTGGAGACAAATTGTCGATGCATCAATTGCTACAAGAGATAGGAAGAAAAATTGTTCACCAAAAATCTCCCGTTGGATCTGCAAAACATCATCGATTAAACGCTGTAAGTCACTGCATAAATATATGTACAATATATCTGTTATATACAGTTATTTTCTTTGTAATTTCTAGTCTCTATTCAAGTTGGTAAACTCTCCACTGAGATAAATTAACTAGGTAAGTACTCTTATGACATTAATTGTAAATTCAATATATTAACTAGGATACGAGCCCAATAAATTTAAGTGGGATAACACACAAATTAACCATTGAATTATTTTAAGAAGCACATTTAAGTCATTATACTATTGTTTTGTGCAATCAACCACTTATTTTTCTCTTTGTTTTTTTTTTGAAAACCCATATATTATTATTTATTATTTTTTAACATGTTCGTTATTTTTTAAAATTTTTTATTATTAGATTGATAGATTTTATGGATGGTGGATATTATATATATATATATATATGCATTTGATAATAAGTTAATAATAACTATAAACAAATGATTTTTATGATTGTAATTAAATTTCATTTTCATTATAAAATTATTTTTATTTTTTAACTTAATATGGTGACAATTTTGGAAATAGAATGAACAAAAAATTCTAATCCAAGTAAATAATTTTCTAATCAATAAAAGTGATTCAAAGGGAATTGGACTTGTTATCTATAGATGAGGTAAATCCTTTTACAATTAATATATAATTATACTTAAAATTATAATCAATAAAAAACAATTTAAAAATATAATGAATAAAAATATCATTTTCGTCAATAAAAAATTTTATACACATTAATGACTTTATAGATACTATAGTATTTCTCATCATGGCTATTACATATGAATATTTATTTTTTATTTATTTTTAAGTAATAATAATTATATGCAAATAAAAATGTTTAAAGTATAAATTTTGAAGTATAAATAACTAAAATTTTGTAGTATTGATTTAAATTTATTTAATACTATTAGAATTAAGAAAAACGTTTTTCCATAAAAGTCATTAGATGATATTATAATTTTAATAACAATATTTTTAATAAAATGCATTTGATGCAATTAGAATTCTTATTACCTTTTGAATAAATTTTATAAATATTTATAATAAAATATTTAAAATGATAATTTAAAAATATAATGAACAAATTTGTTCATTTTCGTCAATAAAAAATTATCAACATCCATGCTTTTATATATATATATATATATATATATATATAATAGGTATAGATTATAAATATAAGCGGATTAGATAGAACAATTACAAAATTTTCTAAAATATGGAATATTATGTAATGGTTTTTCCTTAAACAAAGCAAAATAATTGTTGGTGGGATGATTGCGCTGAATAAAAGTAAGAGAACTTAAGTTCACATTTAGTGTAAATTAAGCTTTATGCTTTATTTAGAATTAGTGTGACCACTTAATTCTAACGCAAGAAAGTCTTTAGTATTACATCTTCATTCATCTAATTACAATTTACATCATCCGCTTATGTTTTCTTATGTTTTGCATTTGATTTTAAGGCTATGCAAGTGATTGAAGGCTTGATTATCAATAATAAAAGGTAAAAAAATATATGTATAAACACATATATATACATGTGTGCATATGTGTGTATATATTATTATTATTGTTGTTGTTGCTATTATTATTATTATTATTGAATTCTAAAAGTAGACTATGAAATGCATAGATGCAAGAAACAAAAAATAACATAATGGTAAAGGAAGTAAATGAAAAAGTTATTGTGGATAGAGATGAATGGTGTAAGAAAATTCAAAATTACAACTTAACATGATTTTGTTTTTAATTTTTCATATAGTCGACTCCAGAGTATAGGATATAAAGCTTGGTTTGTTGTTGTTGTATTATTATTATTGAATTGTGGTTAATTATTAGATGGAACGTTTGGTTATTTTGCCCTAGGTTACACCCTTTAGCTTCTTTCATTTTTTTTTTTAGCTTTTTATCCTTATAAATTCAAAAAAGAAAAAGAAAAAGAGGGTAACTCTCTACTTCCCATATATCCTTTATCCTCCCATTTCTATGATTTGAATGAGGCTATTATCAAAATTAAAGTGATAAGAGTTGTATATAATCACTTAATAATGATTAATCAAAGTTAAAGTTTAATTAATAAGAAAATAAGGTCACTTGTGGTAGGAAAAGCATATATATATATATATAACTTAAATATTTTGTAATAAATATCAAGTTTGTTTTACATAAATTCTAAACCTAAGGCATTTAGTTTTATTACAAAAAATACAATATACTTTTGGTTGACTAACATTTATATAGATTTTTTATTTTTTATTTTTTTTTGTATTTATAATCATTTAAACTGTTATTTGTAAAAATTTTTATAAACCTTTCATTGTTTAACACTTATATTATTAACTTTTGATTTTCTTATGATTTATGATTATTTATCTTTTTTTAGGTGGCAGAAAGGTTATATAAGTGCATTTAATGTTTTTATTTTTTTCTTATTTTTTGTTTGTCATATTCCTAATCATGAGATATGTTTTTTTTAGTATTTTTATTTTTATATTTTCCTTACTTTTACCATTATTTATGATTTTTTTTATTTTAAATTTGTCTATTAGTCAATTGGAGTATGTTATGATTGATAAATTGTTTATTGAAAGAGATAATTGGAGGATCAAGGTTCATGTTTGTCGATTGTGGGATTTTTTTCTAAAACTAAACAACTTGTAAACACAAAAATGATAATGCTTGATGAAAAGGTATGTAATATGTTTATTTTTTAATTATTTTGTTCTATTTTTGTTGCTATTTTGCTTTTTATTCATTTTATTTTATTTTTTTGGTATTTTCATAGGAATTTTGTATTCATGCTGTTCTTTGGAGTCGTAATGCATATGAATTGAAGGATATGATTCATGAAGGAGGTTTATATTACATTAAAAAAAATTTTATTGTAAAAAATAAAATACTTATCGACTAATTTCTACGAATGATTATATTATTTATTTTCAAGCTAATACCATCATCAAAGAGATATTTGATGAATGAGTAAATATTCTATGACATATTTTTGAGTTTGTAGTTTATGATCAATTTGACGAACGTTCAACAAAGTGCTTAATAGGCTATTATGTTGATTTTTCTTTTTGATAATTTAGTATGGATTTTGTGTTTTTGTGCTTTTATTTAAACTATAAATATTTTTTATGCTATATTTTTTTAGTTAGATATTATTGGTGTGGTTGTTGGCTATCGACATTCAGTTGTTGGTGACAAATCCTTAAATTATATGAAGTTATACCTTCCAGATTTAAGGTATTATCTTTTTACTTTCTAGATTGACACTATTATACAAAGGATGATTTGGTAAAGAAATGAACCTTTTTATAAATATTGGAATTAAATATCATTCAAGCATATTTTTTTCTTTTTCTCTTAAGTGATAGGTTTATAATCGTTAGTTTGTGGGACAAGTTTGTTTTTGAATTTGAAGAGAAGTGCTTAACTTTGAGAAAAGAACCTCAAATTGTTATACTTACTTCTTTAAAAGTGAAGAGTTTTCAAGGTTAGTGAATGTGTAAAACATTCGAAAACTAATCTCAAGTTGTTATAATTATTTCTTTGATCATTAGTCATTCTCGAGGTTAATCAATGTGTATTCAATTTGCATCTTATTGTATGGTGTGTTTATTTTTTTCTATTATAGGTGAGATCTCATTTTCTACCTCAAAATCAACTAAAATTTACATAGACGAGACAATTTCAGAAATAATTCAATTCAAGTCAAGTTTAGTGTGAGTTTTTTATTTGATTTTGATTTATTATTCTTTTTTCTCAAAGTAGTTGTAGTGTTTAATCATTTACTTTTTAAAATGATTTTTTAGCAAGATTGCAATAATTAAAGATTTTTATAATAGGCATAGGTTGTCGAGTCGATCTAATTCTTCCAAGTTTAAAAAAACGATTGTCGAGATGAAACAGCTTTATCAATCAACTATCAACAAGGTTGTTTATTTGTACTATATCTTATTTTTTATTATTTAGGTTTAATTTCTAGTGTGAATATAGGTCTTTTTATTTTTAATTATTGTTATTGTTTTATGTTTCTTTTTAGGGTGAGTCTTATTTGGTTACAACTACAGTAGTTGACATATGAACTAGTTATGGATGGTGGTATGCATCTTGTGGTGGTATATATAGGAAGAGGGTTGTTCTTATAGAAAGCTCTATGTTATGTCTTAATTGCAACAAACTTGTTCAGTATCCTTAAAAAAGGTAATATTTTATATAATTATATGTGTATTGTCATAACGTCTAGATTTGAGGATCTATCGTTAGACATTGACTTAGGGAGTTACTACTAATCTTTTTTTTTTTTTTTTGTATTTAGGTACAATTGGCCACCTAAAGAATCTATCCTTTCAAGGAACACCTAAGCTTGACTAAGGGTCCCTAAAAAAATAGGTTTAGATCTATTAACCAGAACAAGGTTCGGGAGTTTGGTTACGAGTGAAAAAAAGTTATAGCACCCTCACAATGCCCATTGAAAGATGGTACCAACTCAATTTCGTGTTATTCGATAAGCTTTAAAAATTTTACCAAGTAATTAATTATTGAAAATTATTCTTAATTAACTTCAATACTTTTGGCAAAAAATTAAGAAAAATTTTCTCACCTTAAGAGTATACAAGAAAATTATTGTTTCCCTTGTAGAGGCTCTATCGTCGGATTATTTAACATTTAAAAATTTTCAAAGATAAAAAAAAGAGAAAAAAAAGAATAATTGTAGACACCCCAATCTATCTGGGGGTTTACAAGATCAACTCTGACAATTAAAAAATAAAAAAATAAAAAAAGGTGTTTGAGTTTGCATAAAACTGGGCTGATAGAGTTTGGATTGAATTCAAAGATTGAATCCTAATCACAAGAAGAAATTGGGATTCATTAAAAATTCTTCTAATCAATCCTTATAAATAAATGCTGGAACACACAAGGAGGATAAACACGACACAGAACAGAAAAAAGAGAAATGCAAAAACACAAAGAGAAAATCAGAAGTAGAAAAGAGAATAGATAGATTAGAAACACAGCAAACAGAATGAAAAATTTTTTGAAGTTTTGTTAAAGAGAAGAAAAATTTTTTTGGAAATTTTCTAAATTTCGATGAAATTTTTTTATGCCAGTTGAATTTTTTGACGAGTTTTTCGATGTCAGTTAAACTTTTCGACAGACTTCCCAAATTTTGGTTAGCTTTTCAGTTTTCGGCAACTACTTTCCAAAAACAGACAAGTTTTTCGATGAATTTTCAATGAACAACCCAGATTCTGACAAGAATTTCCAAAATTCGATTAAATTCAACCGATGTTATTGGATGGATAGAGAGAGAAAAAAAGAAGTAGAGAGAGAGAGAGAACAGAGGAATTTTGGCAAAATAGGCTGAAACTCAAGCTTTTATAGCCTTCGCAAAATGATGTCGTTTTAGGCGTTAATAAACCCAAGATCCGCGCATTTTGCCAAGATCCGACCTGACCTAAGTGCCAACTTGAGTTCGCTAACCCGCACCCTTACCTTTGGTTCAGCCGAGTAAAGCCGTTGAGCCGAGCAGTATATCAAGCTGTCCAGCCGCTTCTATCTCTCAAGCCAGTTGAATCCAAGTTGAATCGAGCTATTTCAAGGTTTTTATTTATTTATTTATTATTATTGTTATTATTATTTCTAAATTAGAATTATTTGGTATTCCTTAATTTTTTTTAATTTTAATTTTAATTTTAACTTAATTTAATTTAATTTTTCTTTTTAATGATTTTCCTAAAATAAAATTTCCAAAAAAATTATTTTTGAGGAAAAGTTGAAAGTATAAATTTTTCTTAAAAATAAAATTTCTAAAATAAAAATTTCTAAAAGTATTTTGGGGGAAAATTGAAAGTATCAATTTCCCTTGAAAATAAAAAGGTTTTAAAAAAAATATTTTTAAGAAAAGAAGTTGAAAGTATCAATTTTCTTTGTACAAAAATAATAAGTTTTTTTTAAAAAAAATAAAAAGAAAAGGATTTGTATCAAAAGTTGAATTATTATTCCTCTTTTTTATTTTATTTTTTTTCTTTTTTCCAAAATGTTTAATGTTAAATAATCTAACGACGGAGCCTCTGTAAGGGAAACTATAATTTTCCTGTATACTCTTGAGGTGAGGGGATTTTTTAAATTTTTTGCCAAAAGTATTGGAGTCAATTAAGAATAATTTCCAATAATTAATTATTTGATAAATTTTTTAGGCTTAATGGATAACGCGAAATCAAGCTGGTGCCATCTTTCGATGGGCATTATGAGGGTGCTATAAACTTCTTCACACGTAACCATACTCCTGAACTATGTTCTGGTTAATAGACCCGAACCTATTCTTTTATGGACCCTTAAGCTTAGGTGTTCCTTGAAAGTATATATTCTTTAGGTGGCCAATGGCACCTAAACAAATAAAAAAGATTGGTGGCTACTCCTAAAGTTAATGTATAGCGATAGATCCCTAGATCTATATGTTATGACAGTTTGGTGACTCCACTAGGGACAAGCCGAGAGTCAAGCTAGCTAATAAATTTGTGTTATCTAAAAGCCTAATAAAATTAAATTTTTTTTTTGGTAAAGATTTTTATTCATTCATTTTGTTTATTTGTTTGATAATTATGTCATTCATATGCATGTGCATGACATGAGTTCTATACTCAAACTCCGTCCCTCTATGAGGGAGTAAAGTATCTATGCTTTCATAAGGTTTTAATGCCTCTGCAGTGTCTAGCAAAATACTTCCACTCAAATTGAACCTTTTTCACTTGCAATCTGTAATGGGTGAGGATTGGGGTGCCTTATTAGTCTGTGATGGACAATGATGTAAAAAACAATTTGAGAACCTTTAGACTTTAGCCTTAAACCACATATAGTAAATCTTAAAAGTGCCTAACCCTAAGATAGAGCCCTTCCTACCCAATGATAGATATACCCTGAAATTAGGACACAAAAGGGTGTTTATCTAACCATTTTAATTGTCTGACTTTGTGCATCATTTCATTATCATATTTAACATTATAGTAAACCTTAGAAGTGCCTAACCCTAAGATAAAGCCCTTCCTATCCAATGATAGATATACCCTAAAATTAGGACACAAGAAGGGTGTTTATCTAACCATTTTGATTGTCTGACTTTATGCATCAATTTCATTATCATATGTAACATTATGCATCTGCATCACTTTCATTTCATCCATGAAACTAACCATGTTGTTTGTCTGATTTTGTGCATCTACATCATTTGATTCTATGTATCATTTTTATGATCATGTTTTAACATTATCATTTGCATCATTCTCATTTCATCCATGAAAATGTACATTTCATTCATGCATCAGCATATCATGCATAAAGCATAGCATGGCATTTCTAATCATAATTATGGTGCTAAAGGTTCAAGGATAGCTCCACCAAGCAACCTCACTCACCAATACAATACAAGAGCTGAAGCCAAACAAATGGAACAAGAAAATTTCAATCATCTTGAGAGGATAGAGAAAGCTTAAGAGAAGCTAGAAGGGGAGTTGAATAGGATTTTGAAGGCTTTGAACAAGTTAAATAAGAGAAATAGTGTAAAAAAAAATACCAACCAACAAGATCATCCTTCACAAGAGGAGGATGACCTACTGTACCTTCTTGGTTTTGGGCTACATCAAGCCTAACTCGCACAAAGTCCACCACCATAGTAATTTACCTATCCTATAAGGTACACATATCCTAGAATACCATCAACTTCAAATCCGAGACAGTATCAGAGTTATGTAAATTTTATCTTTACTAAGAAAGTAGTGGAACCAATACCAGTCCCTAATTTGGATGATCCAAAAGAAAAAGAGAAGCTGAGGCCCAAAGAAAAGAGACTTTAGAAGCTTCAAAAGCTTAACAGAAGATGAACTTGTTAGAGAAAAGGCTTTGAGCAGTGGAACGAGTTGGTTTTTATGGTTCAGTGGATGCAACTAGGCTTTGTTTAGTCTTGAATGTTGTTATTCCTATGAAATTCAAAGTGCCAAAGTTTGGAAAGTATGATGGTACAAAATGTTCGAAGACCCACATTATCATATACTTTCGAAAAATGGCTGCCCATTCTAATAATGAGAAGCTATTAATACATGTGTTCTAAGATAGTTTCATGGACTCTACTGCTAGGTGGTATGTCCAATTAGACAGGACCCGTATTCGTTCTTGGAGCTATATGACCCATGTCTTCATTAATCAGTACTAGCATATTATAGACTTGGCCCTTGATCACCTTTCTTTACAGAATATGGAGAAGAAAGTAATTGAATCATTCAAAGAATATGCCCAGAGATTGAGGGACATAACCTTTAAAGTGCAACCTCCATTAACTAAAAAAGAGACCATTGTATTGTTCGTCAGCACTTTGAAAGCTCCCTATTATGAAAAGATATAAGAAATGCCATGAAGAATTTCGTCGACATGGTAATCTCAGGTGAAATTATTAAAAATGCCATTAAAAATGGCAAGTTGAAAGGAGAGGAAACCAAAAAGGTACCAGAGAAGAAAGAGACTGAAGCTCAAGCCGCGAGCCTTGATAGATAGTTCAAGAGATATCAACCTTATCCATCACAAGGTTACACCCCATACTATCCCATACTATCCTGCCATGAACAGTATTTCACCTTATCCTTACCAACTATATCCACAACGAGCTTACTTACCAACTTACCAATTAGCCTTTCAAGTACCTGCATATAATTCTAATCATATCATAGCATCAACTTTAAAGCCTAACAACCAAGCAAGTAGTTTAAGAAAATCTCAAGATAACCAAGAAAGAGCACAAATTGACCCTATCCCTATGACTTATGCTGAGTTATTCCCAGAACTTGTCAAGAACAACTTGGTTTCTCTAGTTATTCTAGAACCATTGAAGCTACCCTATCCAATGTGGTATGATGCTAGTGCAATGTGTGATTATCACAATGGGAACATAGGTCATTCTATTGAAACCTACCTTACTTTCAAACACAAAGTGCAAAGTTTGATCCAAAAAGGCTTAGTGAGCTTTGACGAATCAGGGGGGCAAGATGTTAATAAAATCTTTCACCTAATTGCACAGGGGCATAATTTTGAAAAAGTTGTTAAGGCTGTTGGAAGCTGCTCGTCATTTTAAGATTTTTTTCATAGTAATGTTAGGAATTCTTTTTTGCAATATGACTTCACTTGTTATCATTTCAATAAAAGGTAAGTTAATACATTTCATTACATTTTCTTTTTCATTCAACTATTATTCCATGCTTTTGTCACCTTTCATAACTTTTTGTTTCCATTCTTGAATTCCAAACGATGAATGTTTAGATGATGATAATAATAATGTTGGGATTAATTTTGAGAACTCATTCACATTAATTTAGAAAGATTATTTGAGCAAAAGAAGCTAGCTACTAGTAGATGTAAAATTAATATAACTTGAAGAGATGCAGTCTCTTATAAAGATCTATAAGATTATTTTTGTTTAATAGATGATCTTCAAAGAAAGCATTCACATTTGAAATGAAAAGTGGCCATCTTTTTTTTACCATTTGAAAAATCATTCATTGTTACCCCTTTGAGCCTATTATGATTTCTTTTTCTAAAGAACCCTGACCGAGGATCACCTTTTACACTGGAGATTTTTAAAACAAAAAAAATAAAAAAAATTGTAAAAAGTCTCAAAGATAGAAAGAAAAAAAAGAAAAAAAAAACAAAACAAAGAAAAAAGAGAAAAAAAGAGAAATGAATGTCACACATAATTTGGGGCAAAATAAAGGGAATCCTTTTATAAAGAATGAGATCGATGAAAAAAGAAAAAGTAGTCAAATAATGTGGAATGGGGTAAAATGCCAAGTTGCATCAAATAATAAATGATCCTTTGGTTCTGAAACCTTTAAACACATGTTTTGAGCCTATTTTATCCATTTTTTATAACCCCTCACCATGGCCTACATTACAACTTTGAAAAGTCCATTTGGATCAAGTGTGAATACTCGAATTGAATGATCATATGTTGGGCAAAGGCATGCTCATGATAGAATAATGGAATCACGCTATATTGCTCTAGAGATTAATGTATGAGAGATATCAACAATGGATGAAAAAAGATGAAAAAGAAAAAAAAAAGGAAAATGGATGAAAAAATAAAAAATAAGAGAAAAAATGAAAAAAAAAGATGAAAAGAAAAAAAAGACTTAAATTGAAAACCTAAAAGGGCGATTTGAGTAGATAAATCTCTGAGCTAAAAATAGGATGAACAATTCAAATATATGGAAGATCAAGGCATCTAAAGATCCTTCAAAGCTGGGACAAAGTTTGATGAGCTTAAAATAATTTCAACAGTCAATGGAATGAGTTTTTTAAAAAAAATCCCAGATTAATGTTCAAAATTGTTTGAATATTCATTGTTTGGATATACCACTTATCCTAATGACATGTATCCAACTTGTTTCTTTCTCCATTTGTTTTTGTACCAAACTCGTCTTCACTTATTACTTTTCTCCCAATTCACCTAATGCTTTTTTATTCTCACATCTCCAGAATGAATCAAGAAAATGTATGATTGCATTATCTTTATCATGAATTGAGATGGTGATGAATGAATGATAATGTGCATAAAAGATTTGTGCATTCCTTTAAAAGAAATCCAAGATGATAAGGCAAAAATGATGAAGAGATGGTGAAAACTTGAGAAAATGACACATGGGATGGTCAAATGATGAACATGGGAATGAATTGCTCAACAAAATGAATAGAGGGTAAAAATCTAAAAAGATGTGTGATTAAGAGATGAATATGATGATACCTGATGAGGATCAATGTGCGAAATTCATTCTGGAATGGTTATTGTTGAAAACTTGTGAATGGTGAATGAGTGACAAACATAATATGGAATTTCTAGTGCTGAAAAGCCTATGAATTATGATTAGATGGTATGGGGCAATGGACAAACTCATTTTGGAATTGTTAGTACTGAGAAGCCTATGAGTGGTGACCTAATGATGAAAGGCAAAAACTTGTTTTGAAATTGCTAATGCTGAAAAACCTGTGAATGATGATCAAGTGATGAAAATGATGAGGATTAGTTGATGAAACTCGTTCTAAAATGCTGAGAAGATAAAATGGAAAATTACAAAATGGTGGGGTCTTGAGAACTGTGGTACCACATTTTGATTAGGATTTCATAACACGGATATCCACATTACATGCATTACATTTGCATTATTGTTTGGAGAATATTTGAAGCTTTGGTTTGGCAATGCATTTGCATTATGCAGTAAATATTTGAATCATGGTTAAGAATATGACATTGTGAGAATCTAGATTGTTGCATTTGTATAATTGATAATGACATTCAGTACATACAAAATTTTGACTTTGGTAAAAGTTTAAAGCTCATATGGAAAAGTGATTTTGAGTATGTTGATGAAGTTTTGAGTCTTAAATGAGAATCTTTAAGACGTTTTCAAATGAGAATCTTTGAGTCTTAAATGAGAATTTTTTAAATGAGAATCTTTAAGATGTTTTCAAATGAGAATCTTTGAGTCTTAAATGAGAATCTTTAAGACATTTTATCTTTGAGTCTTAAATGAGAATCTTTAAGATGTTTTCAAATGAGAATCTTTGAGTCTTAGATGAGAATCTTTAAAATGTTTTCAAATAAGAAGTTTTGTGTCTTAAATGAGAGTATTTAAAATGTTTTCAAATGAGATTCTTTGAGTCTTAAATAAGAATCTTTAAAATATTTCCAAATGAAAATCTTTAAGACATTTTGAAATGAGAATCTTTGAGTTTTAAATAAGAATCTTTAAGATGTTTCCAAATGAGAATCTTTGAGTCTTAAATAAAAATCTTTAAGACTTTTCAAATGAGAATCTTTGAGTCTTAAATGAGAATCTTTAAGACATTTCCAAATAAGAATCTTTGAGTCTTAAATGAAAATCTTTAAGATGTTTCCAAATGAGAATCTTTGAGTTTTAAATGAGAATCTTTAAGACATTTCCAAATAAGAATCTTTAAGACATTTTCATATGAGAATCTTTGAGTCTTAAATGAGAATCTTTAAGACGTTTCTCAAATGAGAATTTTTAAGACTTTTCAAATGAGAATCTTTAAGGTGTGAAACCCAAAATTTGTCGAATATGAATCTTTGAATTCAAATGAAAATCTTTGAATTTCAAATGAGAATCTTTGAGGTGTGAAACCCAAAATTTATCAGATGTGAATCTTTGAATTCAAATGAGAATCTTTGAGATGTGAAACTTTAAAGTTTGTTGGGTGTGAATCTTCGAACTAATGAAAAGTTTTGAACTTTTGGATGTGAATCTCCAAAATTCAAATGAAAAGCTTTGAACTCAACTTTTGGATGCGAATCTCTAAATTTTTGAGTGAGAACCTTTGAACATAGATGTGAAACTCTAAGATTTCTTGGATGTGAATCTCCAAAATTCAAACAAAAAGCTTTGAACTCAACTTTTGGATGCGAATCTCTAAATTTTTGAGTGAGAACCTTTGAACTTAGATGTGAAACTCTAAGATTTCTTGAATGTGAACCTTCAAAATTCAAATGAAAAACTTTGAAATTTTGAGATGTGAATCTCCAAAATTTGAATGAGAAATGTTAGATGTGAGTCTTGCAATTTGCAAATGCGAATTTTATAAATCTAAATTCTTGTATACCTAAAATCTTGCAAGTTTGAATTCTGTGAAACTGAAGTTTTGAGAATCAAATTTTAGCGAATTCTTGTGAAGGTGAAAGGTTCTTGCGAATCGAAACTTTTGAAATTTGAGTTTCTATGACAAATTTCATCAGGTCTGATCTATGACACCTCTGAACATGATTGTTAAGGAGCTTTGTTTATTTTTAAAAGTCGTTGAGCCTCCATTTAAAAAAGCTTTGTTATTTTTTTTTCAAAAAAAAAATGTCAAATTGATTGGGTTATCTACGTCTTTGCACAATTCATGTTTCATAAAAAATACACAAAGAGGGGCAGTTGTAGATACCCCAATCTGTCTGAGGGTCTACAAGATCAACTCTGACAATTAAAAAAATTAAAAAATAATAAAAATGAAAAACCAAAAAAAAATGTGTTTGAGTTTGCATAAAACTGGGCTGATAGAGTTTGGATTTGATTCAAAGATTGAATCCCAATAACAATAAGGAATTGAGATTGATCAAGAACTCCTCTGATCAATCCCTATAAATAAACACTAGAACACACAGGGAGGATAGACATGACACAGAACAAAAAAAAGAGAAACATAAAAACACAGAGAGAAATTTAGAAGTAGAAAAGCGAATAGATAGATCAGAAACACAGCAAGCAGAGGGAAAAAAGTTTTGAAGTTTTGTTAAAGAAAAAAAAATTTTTCTAGAAATTTTTTGGAAAATTCTCAGATTTCGACGAAATTTTTTAGTGCCGGTTGAATTTTGCAACAAGTTTTTTGGCATCAGTTGAACTTTCTGGCAGACTTCCTAGATTTTGGTTAGCTTTCCAATTTTCGACAATTGTTTTCAAAAAACCGACAAGCTTTTCGATGAACTTTTGACGAACAACCCAGATTCTGACAAGAATTTCCAAAATCTGGTTAAATTCAACCGGTGTTCTTAGGTGGACAGAGAGAGAAAGAGAAAATAAGAAGTAAAGAGAAAGGGAGCAGAGGAATTCTGGTGAAATAGGCTAAAACTCAGGCTTTTATAGCCTCCGTAAAACAACGTTGTTTTGGGCATTAATAACCTAGGATCCATGCGTTTTGCCAAGATCAGACCTGACCTAAGCACCAACCCGAGTTCGCTGACCTGCACCCAACCTTTGGTTCAATCGAGCTAAGCCGTATATCAAGCCATCCAGCCACTTTTGTCTCTCAAGCCAATCGAATCCATGCCGAGCTGAGCCGTTCCAAGGTTTATTTATTTATTTATTATTATTATTGTTATTATTATTTCTAAATTAGAATTATTTGGTATTCTTTTTTTTTAATTTTGATTTTAATTTAATTTATTTTTCTTTTTAATGATTTTCCTAAAATAAAATTTCCAAAAAAAATATTGTTTAGGAAAAGTTGAAAGTATCAATTTTCTTTAAAAATAAAATTTCCAAAATAAAAGTTTCTAAAAGTATTTTGGGGGAAAGTTGAAAGTATCAATTTCTCTTGAAAATAAAAAGGTTTTTAAAAAAAAATTTTTAGGGAAAAGTTGAAAGTATCAATTTTCCTTATACAAAAGCAATGGGTTTTTTTTTTAAAAAAAAAAAAAGGATTTGTATCAAAAGTTGAATCATTATTTCTTTTTTTAATTTAATTTTTTTTTTCTTGAAAATTTTTAATGTTAAATAATTCGACGATAGAGCCTCAGTAAGAGAAACAGTAGTTTTCTTGTATACTCTTGAGGTGAGATGATTTTTTTAATTTTTTGTCAAAAATATTGGAGTCAATTAGGAATAATTTCCAATAATTAATTATTTGGTAAAATTTGTAGGCTTAATGGTTAACACGAAATCAAGCTGGTACCATTCCTCGATGGGTATTATGAGGGTGCTATAACCTTCTTCACATGTAATCGTACTCTCGATTATAGTTAATAAACCCGAACCTATTCTTTTAAGGACCCTTAAGCTTAGGTATTCCTTGAAAGGATAGATTCTTTAAGTGGCCAATCGCACCTAAACAAAAAAAAAAGATCGATGATGACTCCTTAAGTCAATATCTAGCGATAGATCCCTAGATCTATATGTTATGACAATAATGATTTGACTTTCGATATAGATCTTTTTATAAGAAAAACTCATGCTTTCATACAAGGAAAATTGATACTTTCAACTTTTCCTTAAAGCATTTAAAGGTTTTTATTTTCAAGAAAACTTAATACTTTCAAGGAAAATTGATACTTTCAACTTTTCCTTAAAGCATTTAAAGGTTTTTATTTTCAAGAAAACTTAATACTTTCAACTTTTCCTTAAAAATGTTTTTCTTGATAATTTTATTTTTAAGAAAAATTGGTACTTCCAACTTTTCCTCAAAAATGCTTTTTTTCTAAAATTTTAATTTCAAGAAAAATTAATATTTTCAACTTTTCCTCAAAATACCTTTTGGAAATTTTTATTTTAGAAATTTTATTTTCAAGGAAAATTAATACTTTCAACTTTTCCTCAAAAATATCTTTTAGAAATTTTATTTTCAAGGAAAATTAATACTTTCAAGTTTTTCTCAAAATTATTTTTTAGAAAATTTTATCTTCAAAGAAAATTAATACTTTCAACTTTCCCTCAAAAAATAATTTTTTTGAAATTTTTATTTTTAAAAGAAATTGATACTTTCAACTTTCTTTTA
The DNA here is from genome assembly GCF_002303985.1 of Durio zibethinus. Next base: position 6,880,870 of record NW_019168015.1, on the reverse strand, counting down.
AAAAATATATATTTTTTTAAATTTTTATTTTTGAAGAGATCATTGAAAATTAAAAAATTTTAATTGAGTGAATAAATTATTTCAATTTAATCAATAAAATAAATAAATAAATAAATAAACTAATGAATAAAAAACATAAAAAAAACCTTTGGGGTGACTCGGCTCAGCGACTAAATAAGGACGCGGCCCCAAAGACAAACACTGTTGGAGTGGCTTGGCATGCGGCTCGGTTTAGCAGCTTAACAGGGTCTGAATGAAACAGGTTAGCGGGTCATTATGCTACGAGTCAGGTCGGATTTTAGGTGAAGCGCGGATCCTGCCCACTTTCGATGTCTCAAAACGACATCATTCCGCCTGGGTATAACAACATCATTCCGCCTGGGTATAAAAGATAAAAAAAATTTCTTTTTTTCTTAGATTACTTCTCTACTCTCTCTCTTTCTTGATTTTCCTCTGCTTCTCTCTCTAAATCACCAAGAACTCCGACGAAATTTTTGTCGATTTTTGGGTTTTATCGCCAGAAACTGGGTTCTTCATCGGAAGGTCGCCAGAAAAGTTGAATTTCGCAAAAAAATTCACCGAAATCTAGATTTTCCAAAAATTTTCCAGAAAGAAAAAATCACCAAAAATTCCTAAAAAATCTTAAGATCACTTCTAAGCCTTCAAAACACCTTTTTTGCTTTTTTTTTTTCTCTCTGTATCCTTTCTGTGTTTTGTCTTTGATTAATGTGGGTATTTATAAGGAATCAATCTCAGAGTCCTTAACTAATCTAGATTCCCTTTTTGATTGGGTTTCTGGGTTATCAAATTAACCCTTAGACATATTCTATAAGGATTAAGTCCAACTATGATTCTATCTAGCCCCATTCACGGTAAGATTCATTTTCATCATTATTTCTTGATTATTTTTAATTAATATGATTATTACCTCTTAACCAAGAATTAATTAAGAAAAGATAAAGTCAAAAAAATAAATAATAAATAAATAAATAACATAATAAATAAATGAATTAACCCAACCTTGGGCTTCACTAACCTTATTGGATCAGGCCTAATTGATCCGAGCTTGGACCAAATTGGGTGTCTATAGCTGCCCCTCTTTGTGTATTTCTTATACAACAAAAATTTTGCAAAGACGTAGACACCCCACTTGTGCCGACACATTCACTCTTTTTTTTCTAAAAAAAAAAGGACACTCGAAACACCCCTAAGCAGAGGTTCACAACTTTTTAGAGAATAAACAAAACTCCTCTAAACAGAGGCTCAATGACTTTTTAAAAAATAAACAAAGCTCTTCTAATCAGAGGCTTAACAACTTTTTAAAAAATAAACAAAGCTCCTCTAATCAGAGGCTTAACGACTTTTGAAAAAAATAAACAAAGCTCCTCTAATCAGAGGCTTAACGACTTTTGAAAAAAAATAAACAAAGTTCCTTTAAATAAAAGCTCAATAACTTTTGAAAAAATAAACAAAGCTCCTCAATAAGAGGCTCAACAACTTTGGAAAATAAATGAAGCTCTTCTAAATAAAGGCTCAACAAATTTGAAAAATAAATAAAGCTCATTTAATCAGAGGCTCAACAAATTTTGAAAAATAAATAAGGCTCCATGACAATCATGTCTAAAGGAATCAAACATCATGTTTGAAGGAATTTTAAGAGATTATACCCGAGGGTCTTACAAATTGATCCTGATACTGAGAGATATCCTTTTTCAAGGATTAGAATTACCTCACAAGCTTTTTCTCAAACGAGAATTTGAAACTTTTACACAAAAAAGTCTTCACATCTGTCTTCTCCATGTAAGATCCTAGAATACCCCTGCTTTTTGAATTTATGCACTATACTTTCTTAAATGCAATATATGCTATGCGAAATGCAATGCATACAAAATTCAATACATGCTATGCAAATGCTGGCTAATTAATTTCCATTTAGTTGTGGCACTCAAGTTTTCCAAGCTCTTTTCTTAGGCCTCGAACCTTTTTATTCTTCAAAGACCACGTCAGCGTAACTCTCAATCATCTCTTTCATTTAATTCTCACATTCTTTTTGTAAGAAATCTCTTTTTAAATTCAATATCCTTATCAGGAACTGAACATTTCAAATTTGCCCTTATCACTCTCGACCTCTCCAATGTAATGTAGAAATCTTTCATGCTATTATTCATTTATCAATCATTATTTCAAACTCAAACACATTTCTTCCATTGTAAGGTATTAAGGAGAAAAGAATAAGAATGGTTAGGAAATAATCAAACAGAAGAGACACACAAAGAATGAAGTAAAATGTCTTTTATTAGCAAAAATGCTGGCAAACTTTGGCCAAGAAAGAATTACAAAGATAGGTATGATGAGACAATGAACAATCGGATAATCATGATAACACATCTCAAATTTTTTTTGAAAAACTCAAACACCCAATGCACTTAACAACTTAGAGTTCCTCAGAATATGCTAGCCTCCATGCCAATGAATTTTTAGATTTGATGCTATATTCTCCTTATCTAAGTTGCCTTATCAGGTTTTCAACTTAGATAAACCCCCTATGACTCAAAACGCTTTCTTGGAGTTTTTGCCTTGAGTCTTCTTTTTTTATTTTTTATTTTTTTTTCATTTTTCATTTTTCTTCATTTTTCTTTTTTCAAACATAGTACTTATTCACAGCATCATAATTTATAGGATGGGGTAAATCATTTTCATCCATCTCAGCTAGTATTAATGTTCCACCCAAGAAAGCCTATTTCACCATATATGGCCCTTCCTAATTCGGAGTCTATTTTTCTCTATTATTGTGCTGATTTGAGAAAATTCTTTTTAAGACCAACTCTTCCTTTTGGAAACAACGAGGTTGAACTTTTTTGTCATGAGCCCTCATTATTCTTCTTTGATGTAGCTGACCATGGCACAACGTTGTCAATCTTTTTTCTTTTATGAAATTTAACTGTTTATAGCATTCTCGATTCCATTTAACCTCTTCTAGTTTAACTTTTTTTAGTATCCTCAAGAATGAGATCTCTACTTCTACTAGCAATATAGTTTCCATCCCATAAACCAAAGAAAATGATGTTACCCTAGTAGAGGTGCGCACTGACGTTCAATATGCATGCAGTGCAAATGACAACTTCTCATGCCAATCTTTATAGGTCTCGATCATCTTCTCGAGAATTCTTTTTATATTTTTGTTAGCTACCTCAACTGCCCTATTCATTTTCGGATGGTATGGCACTAAATTGTGATGCTTGATCTTATATTGGGCATATATTTCTTACATCATCTTGTTATTCAGATTCTTTGCATTGTCTGAAATAATTCTCTTTGAAAGTCTATATCTGTAAATGATCTTTCTTTTTATGAACTTACAAACCACAGATCGTGTTACATTTACAAATGATGTTGCCTCTACCCATTTCATGAAATAATCTATCATCACGAGAATAAACCTATGCCCATTAGAAGCTTTTGGGGTAATAGAACCAATGACATCCATGCCCCATATTGAAAATGGCTAAGGTGGTGCCAAAACATGTAAAGCAAATGGTGGGACATAAATCTTATCAGCATATATCTGGCCTTTATGACATTTTTTAGCTTAATTAATGCAATCACTCTCTATTGTTAACCAATAGTACCCTGCTCTTATGATCTGTCTTGCCATCATATATCCATTGCAATGTGCCTCACATATTCCATCATGCACCTTTTCAATGATTTTCCTTGCTTCGACCTTATTTACACACCTCAGCAATACTTGATCATGGCTCCTTTTGTACAGAACATCCCCATCCAGGAAAAAGCCCATTGCTAATCTTCGAATGACCCTTTTATCACTCTCCGTTGCTTGGACTGGGTATTGCTGGTTCTTAATGTACTGTAATATATCATAAAACCAGGGTTTCCTATTTTCCTCTTCTTTTATATTAGAGCAATGAGTCGGCATATCCTTGACATCTAACCTGATAGGCTGAATGTCAGTATTATCACTAATTCAGATCATTACAGCTAGAGTAGCCAAGGCATCGATAATCAGATTTCCTCTCAAGGTAAATGATCAAACTGGACATCTTCAAACTATTTTATCAACTCTAAAATATACTTATGATATAGAAAGAGTTTTCAATCTCTCATCTCCCGTTCTCCTTTCAAATGATATACAACTAGAGCTGAATCCCCAAACACTTTTAATGCTTTAACTTTTTTATTTATAGCAGCTTATAAACCCATGACACATGCCTTATATTCAGCGATGTTATTTGTGTGATTGAAATTTAACCTTACTGTTATAGGGTAGTATTGTTCTTTTGAAGAAATCAAAATTGCCCTAATTCCATGTCTCAAGGCATTGGCAGCTCTATCAAAATACATCTTCCAACACTTTTCTTCATACTTTCCCCTTCTCTAATTGAGAAATAGTCATCAGATCTTCATCGAGAAAATCCAATCTCATTGGTTCATATTCTTTCGTAGCACGATTTGTAAGAAACTCAGCTATAGTACTCCATTTTATTTCCTTTTATCTTACATATATGATATCATATTTTAAGAGCATTACTTACCACCTAGCAATTCTCTCAAACAAGGAAGGCTTCTCAAAGATGTATTTAATTGGATCCAATTTTGCTATAAACCAAGTGGTGTGATAGAGCATGTATTGTCTGAGACTTTTGGCAGTCCAAGCTAATGCACAACACATTTTTTCCAAAGAAGAATACTTGGACTCATATTCTGTAAATTTTTTACTTAGATAATATATAGCTTTCTCTTTTTTACCATATTCATCTTGTTACCCCAACACACATCCGATTGAATTCTCGTACACTGTCAGATATAAAATTAAGGGTTTTCTTAGAACATGTAGCACCAACACTGAAAGATTTGACAAGTATTACTTAATTTTATCAAAAGCCACTTGGCATTCCTCGTTCCATTCTTCAGGGTTATTCTTGTGAAGAAGCTTAAAAATGGGATCACATTTATAAGTAAGCTAAGATATGAACCGCGAAATGTAGTTCAAACTTTCCAGAAAACCTCGAACTTCTTTTAGTGTACTCAAAGGTGACAAATTTTAAATGGCTCATATTTTGTCTAGATCAACTTCAATCCCTTTTTCACTAATCACAAAGCCTAATAATTTCCTTGACTTTGCCTCAAAGGTGCACTTGGTTAGGTTTAACTTGAGTTGGAATTTTTTCATCCTTTCAAATAACTTTTTGAGGTTGATGACGTGATTTTCATTTTCATAAGATTTTGCAATCATATCCTCCACATACACCTCAATCTCTTTATGCATCATATCATGGAAGAGTGTCACCATGGTTTTTTGGTATGTTGCCTTAATATTTTTAAACCCAAAAGGCATGATTTTATAGCAAAAGATCCCTCACATGGTCATGAAAGTGGTCTTTTCCATATCATCTGTAGCCATTTTTATCTAATTATACCCTGAGAACCCATCCATAAAGGAGAACATTGAATGCTTAGCTGTGTTATCTACCAGTGTGTCAATATGAGGCAAAGAAAAGTTATCCTTTGGGCTAGCCCTATTCAAATCACGATAGTCTACACATATTCATACCTTTTCATCTTTTTTAAGAACTGGTACTATTTGGCTACCCACTATGGATACTTAGCCACTTGTAAGAAACTTGTATCCAATTGCTTCTTCACCTCTTCTTTGATTTTTAGCAACATTTCAGGCTTCATTCACCTCGATTTTTGCTAGACTAGCTTACATTCTAGCTTCAGAGGTAATTTATGCTCTACTATCTTTGTACTCAGTCCTGACATATTCTGGTAAGATCAAGCAAACACATCTACGAATTCTCAAAGTAGATCTTTCAAACATTGCCTATCTTTCGATGAAAGTGAAGTGCCAATTCTAATCTCTTTCTTATTCTCCCCATCTCCTAGATTCACCAAGTCAATTATCTCCTGATGAGGCTCATTAGCTTATTCAATCAATCTCATTAGGTTCAGAGGTATAACATAATCTTTAGAATTATTTTCATTGTCAAGTTCATCAATGTTAATTGAATTATCAAAATTAACCTTTTGATCATTATCATAATTATTTCTTATTCATTTAAAGACCTGAAATTGAATGAAATGGGATATGTTGGCAAGATGTGTTTGGAAAAATGGAAAAATGGCAATAATGAAGGCATAAGAAGAAATGAATGAAAATGCATCAATGTTAATTGAATTCTCAAAATTAACCTTTTGATCATTATCATAATTATCTTCTTATTCATTTAAAGACCTGAAATTGAATGAAATGGGATATGTTGGCAAGATGTGTTTGGAAAAATGGAAAAATGGCAATAATGAAGGCATAAGAAGAAATGAATGAAAATGCATCCTTCCTAATCTTTATTAAAATAATAAAAGATAAATGGCCTAAATAAGAAAGATCACCCTAATGCCTTAGGCAATAGTTATTAGGATGTACAATTACATTAAATTAGTCTCAAAAGTAAAAAGCATTTCAATGGTATTCTAATTGTTCAGCTCATAATCTGGCGAACAAGGGTAGATCTACCTTTCTTGTTCAAGCCCTGTTTCATCTTCAATAGCATGAATGGTCAACTGGACAAATGCCTCTTCTCTACTTTGTTGATAATTTTCTTCTGTGTTTGGGTACATGAATCCTTCAAGCCTGAAAGTCTCATACAAGTGTGGAATGATCATTAGTCTTACTATTTTACCTATTGGTCTTCTCTTGATCTCTCATTTTTCTACTTCATAACCTAAGCCTAGCCTTTCACTGTTGTTTACCACTGTTAGAGGCTCTCTTATTCCCTGTAAGTTCTTGCCCAGCCCTACTCCAAGATACCAACCCTTATTGATGACTTGGCATATCACTATCTTTGAAAAGGGTTGATTTTTAGGTCCTTCATCCACAGAGTTAACTAACTTGAAAGACTAATAAGAGCATTCCATTACTTTCTCAACAGCTTCCACATATAGAGCATTCAATGGCTAAGTTACCAATATGCCTTTTTTCCTAAATACCACTACCAATCATCCTTTTACATTAAACTTGATCTTTTGGTGTAGAGTAGAGGGCACAGCACCTGCCATGTGAATTCATGGTCTTTCTAACAGATAGCTATAAGATGTAGAGATATCCATCACTTGAAACTTCACATTAAAAGTGCACGACCTAATTTACAAAGACATCTCGATATCTCTTAAAACTTCTCGTCTAGTCCCATTAAAAGCTTGCATGACCATTTGACTATCCTTCATATGAGAGTAATCGATAGGTAGCCTTACCAAAGTTGACATAGGCATGACATTGATAGCGAAACCATTATCAACAAGGACTTTGGCCATAATATGGCTCTTGCACTTGATCATGATATGTAGAGCCTTGGCACTTTCCCTTCCTTTTAGGAGAATCTCATCATCACTGAATAAAATATAGTTCGGCATGACTAGGTTTCCAGCTAAGTGGTTCACATATTCAACAGACACATTATGTGTCACATATGCTTAGTTTAACACTTTTAGCAGGGCATTCCGGTGTGGTTTCGAATTCAATAACAGTGATAATAATGAAATTCGTACTGGCATTTTATTTAATTGTTCAACCATAGAATATTCATTGTGTTTTATTATTTTTAGGAATTTACAAGCTTTTTTTTCTAACACTGGCTTTGGATGATCCTTTTCAGGTTCCACTTCAAGGTTATTTCGCTCTTCACCTACCTTGGCCTTTACTTTTCTAGCCTTTTCCAATATTTCTAGAGTATAGCATCTTCTACTTTAGGTGATACCCCCTACACCTATTATGTCAGCAGCATCGGACTTAGAAGCACTTTCTTTTTACACCTAAACTACCATATCATAGCCATATTTCCAAGGTACAACTTTATCATCCTTATATGGAATAGAGCTAGGACTTTAAAAGTTACTAGCTTAGGAATGCATTTATCTATAATTGACTTTGGCTTGTTCCCATAGAGAGTTGTTACCAACTTTGGAAATAGTTTTACTGGCCTGTTAGTCATAAATACCTCAGCACTCTTTGAGACCTCTCCTTCTTCATAGAGTTCCATTTGATACGAATCTATGAGCTTTTGTACCTTTTGGTGAACTACTCATAAATTTTGATAAAGTGATCAATTATCCCACTATTATATTTACAGCTAGTGCCTGCTACATATGCTCCATAATAACCATGTAGACTTACTGGCTGTATCATATTAGCTTTCCATAAAACATCAAATAACTGACTAAGAGGTGTCTTAATATCTATCACTTTTTTCTTCAAATGATGCTTATGTTCCTTACTTAGAGCATTTACATTATGATTAAGCAAAGGATTGCCACTGACATTTGGTGCAGTTACCCCTCATGTATCAAAGCTAATCATTTCATCTTTGATTAGCTGTTGCACTTTGTGTTTCAAGGTAGTGTAATTTTTAGTGGAATGACCAGCAATCCTATAGTGATAGTCACAATGGGCTGTAGGATCATACCACATAGGATAAGGTGGCTTGAGTGGCTCTAATTTGCTAAGAACAATCAGATGATTGTTCTAAAACTCACGATATAACTTTATACAAGTCATGGGAATTGGATTGAATATAGGCTTTTCGTGAGTACTTCATTGCTTCCATGATCTATCCATTAGGCTAGCTAGACGGGTCTGAGGTCTTGAGGTAGGTTGAGTGTTAGGACTGTATATGATATTTTGAGGCCTAAAAAAGGGTTGATATGTTTGGGGATAAGTGACTGTAGGAATGGTTGGTATGGGTAAGGGGAAGCATTATTCACAGCAGGATAATATAGAGGATATCCTTATGGTGGGTAGGGTCAATAACCCTTAAATTGTTATCTATCAAAGCTCATAGCTTGAGCTTTAGTCTCCTTTTTCTTTGAGACTCTTTTGCTTGATGCGTTCCCTCCTTCTAACTTGCCATTCTTGACGGCACTCTCAATAATTTCTCTTGAAATCACCATGTAGGCAAAATTTTTGGTTGCATTTCCTATCATCTTTTCATAATAGAGAGGTTTCAGAGTGCTAACGAATAGCATTGTAGTTTCTTTTTCAATTAGAGAAGGTTGCACTTGAGAAGCTACATCTTTCCACCTTTGGACGTATGACTTATTTGCCTTTTTCTCCAAGTTCTATGAAGACAAACGATCAGAAGCCAAATTCATAATATACTGATATTGATTGATAAAGTCATGGCCCATATAGCTATAAGAATGGATGCGAGTTCTATCCAACTAGACATATCATCTAGCTGTGGAGCCTGTAAGGCTATCTTAAAAAAAATACATTAGTAGTTTTTCATTATGAGCATGGGTTTCCATCTTCCAATAGTATATGGTAATATCTTTGGGTACTTCATACCATCATATTTCTTAAATTCTGATACTTTGAACTTTGGAGGAATGACTACATCTAGACTAAGCAAAGCCCAACAGTATCAACAAAACCATAAAACTCAATTCCTTCTATAGCCCGTAACCTTTGTTCAAGCATACTAATCTTCGAATCTTCTTGAGATTCCACCATCTTTGCCTTTTCTTTCTCATTTTTTTTAAGTCATCTAGATCAGGAACTTGGATCGATTTTACTATTTTTTCAGTAAAGATGAAATTCATGTAGCTATGGTAATGCTTTGGGTTTGAAGCTGATGCCATTCTAGGATATACAAGATATGTGAAGTGGTGGTATATCCTACGTGGACTAGGCTTGTTGTGGACCAAAATTGAAAGGATATAGAGGATCGGCCACTTCTTGTGATGGAGGGCCCTATTAGCTTATGTTCTCTTCTATCCCCTTTCCTTTGTTTAACTTGTTAAAAGCATCCAAAATCTTACTCAACTCATTCTCAAGCTTTTCCTATGCTTTTTCTATTTTTTTAAGTCGATGAGAGTTTTCTTGCTCCATTTGTCTAACTATGGCTCTTGTATTATATCAATGGGTAGGGTTCTTACTAAATTGAGCTATCCTTGAACCTTGAATATCATATTTTAGAATAAGCAAGTTTATACAACTATCTCATGGTTATTTTGTTGAATGTAATGAATGAAAATACAATGAATAAAGGTGCATGCATGTAAAGAACATTTACCTTAAGACAGTGTTCAAGCAAAAGATTTCATTTATTCCAAAAAACTTTCGTTTACATAGAATTTATCATCCTAAAGTTATAACCATAAAATCATTTAATCTGCCCATACTAGTCTCTGGCTTTTTCGATGAAGTTCAAAAGATACTGCCTATGTTTTCATATTGGGGCCACCACTTGTTTTAATGCCTTTGCCTCTTTTACCATCTCTCTTGCCTTATATACCCATTTGCAAATTTGGGTTGTTAAGTACTTAATATACTTCTGTCTTTCTAGGTTTTCCCTTTTACCACACCATACTTGGTATGATAACTTTTTATGCTCTCTAACCAATACAGCAATGTAGTCTTCTTATTCATTCAACTTTTATCTTAACCTGCTTAGGTAGCTATTCAACATGTTTTCTCTATCTATATCTGGGTACTTTCTTTTTCTAATTTAGCATATTCTTGCTTCAATTGCTCATTTTCATCGATTAGCTTAATGATTGTTATCTCTTTGGCTTTTACTTTCACACACAACTTCTTATGTTCATGGTGTAGCTCTACTAAGTCTTTGACAGCTGTGTCACATTCCCTAGCAATCTTGCAAACTTTGACTCAATGTTTTTAGCTCTATTTTTTCGTTAATTCATTTCCTCTTGAAGCTTATGGATTTCTTGCTTTAACTTATCCTTTTCGATCTTAAATTTTTTGTCGCAAGCTCCAATTCTGATGGTATCTCTTCAAGCTTTCCTCTTGTTGGCAGTTGAAAGCTTTCATAAGTGAATACCATTTCCTGTCTTCATTTTGCTCTCCAAACCAAGTACCCATGAGTGACCTTATCAGTGATCGGTCCTGGACTCACTCTACGGGGGTTTTTCCATACTTTAATCACCTCATTCATCCTCTGAAATGCATTTGGCTCACTGTAAGAAAAATTTGATTGATGAAGCTTATGCATCATGGGAATGAACTGTTCTGCCCCAAATTACCTTATCACTAGAAGCGGTGCATAACTTGTTACTCTCTATAAACCTAAAAGTGGGATCATAGTGTTATCTCCACACTGATATAGCATAGGTTCACGATTCATCCACGGGACCAACCATCTTACTTCGATACTTGTTAGTTTTTGTAAGAAAGCTATCTATTTTTTTTTTAACTTTTGTTCTGGCCACTCACTTTCACAGAATTCTTTGATCAGAGCTCAATTACAGAAATAAAGCTTTGAAAAAACACCTCTTTTCCACTCGAAGTGGCTTTTCATCCATAAGTATGATAACTGTATATAGCCTGTAAAACACTCTCCATTCCAGCGATAGTAACTCAAGGAGCTGACAGTCTCTGCTAATATTATCGTTGAAGGGTTGTAGCCATTGATCACATTTTTGAGGAAGTCAATCACTGCTATTTCAATATAACCCAAGACCTTCAAAAAAATCACCATTCCATATATGGCTAAGGCAAACAAGTCTAACTTTCGTTCTTTATCGGCATGTTGTACTAAAAAATCATAAAAGAACCTCCAAGGTAAGCAAACATGTCCTTATTTTTTCTTTGTATTAGAATCCACAATCTCTTTGTCTATCCCCATAAGATGAGCTAAATTCTTATGAAATCTTGATTCGTGTTTTTTGACATATATCTTGTTAGGAGCCTTGAGGTGCAAACCCAACAATGTCGAATATTCTTCGATGGTTAGCGTCATATCAACTTCATTGAAGATGAAACACTTGTATGAAGGATCTCAGAATTGCACTGCAACTCTAATTAGATAATTCTTGACATTTACTACAAAAGGTGTGCTATATGCCCATGTCTCTGGCAAAACTCCTCTTGTCTTGATGGACTTATCTTTTTCCATATATCAACCAAATCTTCTAGATTATTTTGTTTGAGGAGGATAGATGTCTCTTGAGACAAGGTAGAAGCATAGCCAATCGGTAAACAATCCTTTTTCTTTAGTTGAATCTTTTCTTATTAGACCTTTACTTCATTGGGTGACTCACAATGAGCTAATACAGATGAAGAGCAAACTAGTCGTTCTGTGGAGTCCATGAAAAACTTATTGTTGAAGATCGTCTTTCAGGTAAATGTTTTTTATGTAACTTTATGATATGAGTATGGATCACGCAAACATGAATAAGAGAAGAGGTTAGTAAATCAAATAAAGATAAATAAATAAATAAATAAATAAATAAATTAAAATGTCACACACAATAAAAGGAATGAATCATATGCTTTTGATCAATTCTAAAAGGAAAGAGATGGCTCTATCTATAGGTTAGGCACTTCTAAGGTCCACTATATATGGTTCGAGATTAAAGTCTAAAGGTTCCTAAATTGTTCCTTACATTATTGTTCATCACAAACTAGTAAGGCACCTCAATCCTTATCCATTACAGGCTACAAGCGAAAAAGGTTCAATTTAAGTGGGAGTATTTTGATAGCCATTGCGGAGGCATTAAAACCTCATGAAAGCATAGGTACTTTACTCTTTCCTAGAGGGATGGAGCTTGGGTATAGAGCTCATGTTATGCATATGCATATGAATGACAAAGTTAATGAAGTAAATAAATAGAATGAATTAATAAAAAATCTATACAAAAAAGTTCAATTTTATTAGGCTTTTGGATAACACAAATTTATTTGCTAGCTTGACTCTCAGCATGTCCCCAATGGAGTCACCAAACTCTCATAACATCTAGATCCGAGGATCTATTGCTAGACATTAACTTAGGGAGTCACCACCAATCTTTTTTTTTTGTATTTAGGTGCGATTGGCCACCTAAGGAATCTATCTTTTCAAGGAACAGCTAAGCTTGACTAAGGATCCCTAAAAGAATAGGTTTAGGTCTATTAACCAGAACAAGGTTCGGGAGTTTGGTTACGAGTGAGGAAGGTTATAGCACCCTCACAATGCCCATCAAAAGATGGTACCAGCTCAATTTCATGTTATCCGATAAGCCTTAAAAATTTTACCGAGTAATTAACTATTGAAAATTATTTTTAATTAACTCCAATACTTTTGGCAAAAAATTAAAAAAAAAATTTTCACCTCAAGAGTATGCAAGAAAACTATTGTTTCTCTTGTAGAGGCTTCATCGTTGGATTATTTAAATTTAAAAATTTTCGAAGATAGAAAAGGAAGAAAAAAAAAAGAATAATGATTCGACTTTTGATATAGATTTTTTTATAAGAAAAACTCATGCTCATACAAGAAAAATTGATACTTTCAACTTTCTCCTAAAGCATTTGAAGGTTTTTATTTTCAAGGAAAATTAATACTTTCAACTTTTCCTTAAAAATGTTTTTCTTGATAATTTTATTTTTAAGGAAAATTAGTATTTCCAACATTTCCTCAAAAATGCTTTTTTTCTGAAATTTTAATTTCAAGAAAAATTGATACTTTCAACTTTTCCTCAAAATACTTTTGAAAATTTTTATTTTAGAAATTTTATTTTCAAAGAAAATTGATGCTTTCAACTTTTCCTTAAAAATATCTTTTAGAAATTTTATTTTAAAAAAACATTGATACTTTCAACTTTTTCTTAAAAATATTTTTTAGAAATTTTTATCTTCAAGAAAAATTGATACTTTCAACTTTCCCTCAAAAAATAATTTTTTTGAAATTTTTATTTTCAAAGGAAATTGATACTTTCAACTTTTCTTTAAAAAAAAAAATATATATATATATATTAAAGTTTTTGTTTTTAAAGAGATCATTGAAAATTAAAAAATTTTAATTGAGTGAATAAATTATTTCAATTTAATCAACAAATAAATATAAAAAAATAAATAAAAAAACTAATGAATAAAAAAACATAAAAAAACCTTTGGTGCGGCTCGGCTCAGCGGCTAAACAAGGACGTGGCTCCAAAGACAAACGTGGCTGGAGTGGCTCGACATGTGGCTTGGCTCAGCAGCTCAACAGGGTCTGAATGAAATGGGTTAGTGGGTTACTGCGTTCCAAGTCGGGTCGAATTTTGGGTGACGCATAGATCCTGCCCACTTTTGACGTCTCAAAATGATGTCGTTCCGTCTGGGTATAAAAGATAAAAAAAATTTCTCTTTTTCTCAGATTATTTCTCTGCTCTCTCTCTCTTCCTTCTTTTGCCTCTGCTTCTCTCTCTAAATCACCAAGAACTTTGATGGAATTCCTGTCGGTTTCTGGGTTTTATCATCGAAAACTAGGTTCTTCATCGAAAAGGTCACGAAAAACTTGAATTTTGTTGAAAAATTCACCAGAATCTAGATTTTCCAAAGAATTTTCAAAAAGAAAAAATCACCAAAAATTCCTAAAAAATCTTAAAATCACTTCTAAGCCTTCTAAACACCTTTTTTGTTTTTCTTTTCTCTCCGTATCCTTTATGTGTTTTGCCTTTGATCAATGTGGGTATTTATAAGAATCAATCTTAGAGTCCTGACTAATCCAGATTCCCTTTTTGATTGGGTTTTTGGGTTATCAGATTAACCCTTAGACTTATTATATAAGAATTAAGCCTAACTATGATTCTATCTAGCCCCATTCACAGTAAGATTCATTTCCATCATTATTTTTTTATTATTTTTAATTAATCTGATTATTATCTCCTAACCTAGAATTAATAAAAAAAAGATAAAGTCAAAATAATAATAATAAATAAAATAAATAAATAAATAAATAACATAATAAATTAATTAATTAACCCAACCTTGGGCTTCACTAACTCTATTGGACCAGGCCCAATTGATCTAGACCAGGACCAAATTGGGTGTCTATATGTACTCTTTGTAGTGTACATTAAAAAAGATAAATAATTTTTGCTATTGTCTTTATTGGTTGTTCTTGACATGGTTTCTAGATTTCATGTTTACGTTGATGTGGAAGATTTTAATGGGTTTACAACCTTTCTATTATTTGATGATGTTGTTTTTAACTTTTTGAAAGTCACCGTTGATGAATTGGTTTCTTCTCAATCAAATGTAAAACATGTTTCATTTTTTTATCTCTTAAATTTCATGCACTTTTTTGTTACTTCATTTACTCAATCATTGTTGATGTTAATTTTTTTGAAGGAAAACACTGATGATTATGTCTTACACCCTACGTTAAGCAACCTCATTGGATCAAGCTTTGTTTTTGAATTAAGAACTGGTTGTAAAAAAAAATGATGGTGATCTTGAGTATTTTGTTGTTAGTGAAATGAATGGGATTACAATTGCATCTACTAACTAGAAAAAGATTGTAAGTGTATTGATGGTTCAACTATTAAGCATGCTGGCAAAAGGGAAGGTTTTGAAATAAAGTATACGTCTAAGGAAATGGCTAATCCTCAATTACTTGATGTAGACGTGGTTAAGCAAAGGGTCGCGAGGAAGAGGTTAATGTACTTCTCTTTGGTTCATATAATTTATTTTCTTTAATCTTTTGTGTTTGCCTACTCGTTTTTTGCTTTAAAAAAAAAAAAGGGTTGTTGATATGGCTACTTTGGATGATTCTCTTACTTCCAACGGTGTTGACATGAATGATAGATAAATTGTTGATTACTTCTTTGTAGGTAATGGCATTTTGTTTTGTACTATTTTGGTATTGTTTGATTTGGTTACTTTGGATGATTCGTTTGCTTCCAATGATGCTTATTTAACTATGGATAAATGGTTGGCTATTTTTTAAAGGGTTAATGTCATGATTGGTTTTTAAATTATAGTAAAATGTACATTGTGATATTTGAATTTTAAAAGTTTCTAATGTTGTACATAAATTATGAATTTTTTTAACTAATGTGATATTTTTAACATGATTAATTTTAAATGATGACATGTGATGAATAAATAATATTTGAAATATCATATTAGTTAATAGATTTATAATTCAAATATCATATTAAAAATTTTTAAAATTCAAGTATTATTTTTAACATTTTACTATAGTTTTGGGGTCATTCACGATATTGTAGACACCCAATTTGGTCCAGGCCCAGATCAATTGGGCCTGGTCCAAATGGGTAGGCCTATTTTTATTTTTATTTATTTTTATTTTTTTCTCTAAATTTTTATTATTTATTATTACTATTATTATTTATTAATATACATATATATTTATTTATCTATAAATAATATTATATTTTTTCTTATTTATTTTTATTACTATTTATCTATTATTATTATTATTTATCTATTATATTATTTTTATTTTTACTTTTATTTTTATTTTTTCTTTTTCTTCTTATTCGGCTGGGATTAGGATAAAGATTTAGAGTTCTACCATGAAATTAGGATAAATAGGTACTGGAATAGAATAGAAAAGGAGACACACAGAGAAGAAACAGAAGCTAAAAAAGGATTTTGGTGCGTTAGAACAGCTCTAAAAATTGGTGGGAAGCTTTTTTTGAATTTTAGGCAATTTTTTTTCAGAAATTTTTGAAAAATTTTCAGATTTCGATTGAATTTTTCGGTCAAGTTTGAATTTTTTGATGAATTTTTCGGCCGCTACCCAATTTTTGACAACTATTTTCAGAAATCGACTAACTTTTCGACGAACTTTCGGTGAAAAACCCAGATTTCGATGATATTTTCCAGAATCCGACGGGATTCAACCGGAGTTCTTCATCTGTTTAAAGAGAGGAAAGAGGAAAGGAAGGGAAGAGAGAAGGAGGGAAGGAGTGATCTGCTGAAAAACAGAGGTTATAACCTTTTATACTTGCTGAAAACGACGTTATTTTGGCGTTACTATTCCCAAAGGATCTGCACGTTTTGAAATCGGGTAACCCAACCCGAGCGCTAACCTGCGTGTGACTCGAGTGCTAGCCGACCCCTGAAGCCGAGCTGAGCCGCTAAGTTGAGCCACTCCAAGGTTATTTATTTATTTGTTTATTTATTTATTTATTATTTTTTTTTTTTTATTGATTAGATTAGAATTGTTTAGTACTTTTTATTTTTATTTTTTTTTATTTTTTATTTTCTTTAAATAAAATTCCAAAAAAAAATATTTTTAAGGAAAAGTTGAAAGTATCAATTTTCTTTGAAAATAAGTCTTCAAAAAAATATTTTTAAGAAAAAGTTGAAAGTATCAATTTTCCTTGAAAATAAGTCTTCAAAAAAAATGTTTTTAAGGAAAAGTTGAAAGTATTAATTTTCCTTGAAAATAAGTTTTTCTAAAAAATATTTTTGAGAAAAAGTTGAAAGTATCAATTTTTCTTGAAAATAAGTTTTCTAAAAAATATTTTTGAGGAAAAGTTGAAAGTATCAATTTTCCTTGTACGAAAGCAATATTTTTTTTGAAGAGGAAAAGATTTATACTTAAAGCTGAATCATTTTTTTTATTTCTTTTCCTTTTTGTTTTCTTGAATTTTCTTTAATATTAAATAATTCGACGATAGAGCCTCTGCAAGTGAAATAGTAGTTTCTTTGCATACTCTTGAGGTGAGGGAATTTTTTCAATTTTCTGCTAAAAGTATTAGAGTAAATTGAGAATAATTTTTAATAATTAATTACTTGGTAAATTTTTAAGACTTATTGGATAACACAAAATTAAGCTAGTACCATCTTTCGATGGGCGTTGTGAGGGTGCTATAACCTTCCTCACACGTAACTGTACTCTCGAACCCTATTCTGGTTAGTAGACCTGAACCTATTCTTTTAGGGACCCTTAAGCTTAGGTGTGCCTTGAAAGGATGGATTCCTTAGGTGGCCAATCGCACCTAGATAAAAAAAGATTGGTGGTGACTCATTCAAGTCAATGTCTAGCGATGGATCCTTGGATCTAGATGTTATGACAGCTTGGTGACTCCACTGGGGACATCTGAGAGTCAGGCCAGCAAATAAATTTGTGTTATCCAAAAGCCTAATAAAATTGAACCTTTTGTATAGATTCTTTTATTCATTCATGTTTATTTACTTTATTAATTATGTCATTCATATGCATATGCATAACATGAGCTCTATACCCGAGCCCCGTCCTTCTAAGAGGGAGTAAAGTACCTATTGCTTTCGTGAGGTTTAATGCCTCCACAATGCTAGCGAAATACTCCCACTCAAATTGAACATTTTCCACTTGTAGCCTGTAATGGGTGAGGATTAGGGTGCCTTACTAGTTTGTGATGGACAATGATGTAAGGAGCAATTTGGGAACCTTTAGACTTTAACCTTAAACCACATATAGTGAACCTTAAGATTGCCTAACCTATAGATAGAGCCATCATTCTTCCTTTTTTAGAATTGACCAAAAGCATAGGATTCATTCCTCTTATTCTGTGTGTGTTAATTTACTTAGTTATTTATTTATTCTTTTTTTTTTTTGGGCATACTAACCTTTTCTCTCATTTTTTTGCATTGGTTCATGCTCGTATCATAAAGTTGCATAAAGAACATTTGCTTGAAAGATGGTCCTCCGTAAAAATTTTTCATGGACTCCATAGAATGACTAGTTTGTTCTTCATTTGTATTAGCACCTTATGAGTGACCCAACGAAGTAAGAGTCCAGTCAGAAAAGATTCAACTGAAGATGGGGGATTGTTTACCAATTGGATATGATCTAACTTGTTTCAAGAAATATCTATCCTCCTCAAACAAAATAATCTAAAGGATTTGGTTGATATATGGAAGAAGATGAGTCCGTCAAGACAAGAGCAATTTTGCCAGAGACACGGGCATATAGGACACCTTTTTGCAGTATTTGTCGACTATCAACTAATCAGAGCTACAACATAATTCTGGGATCCTGCATACAAGTGTTTCATCTTCAATAAAGTTGATAAAACACCAACCATCGAAGAATATTCGATTTTATTAGGTTTGCACCTTAAGGCTCCTAATAAGATATATGTCAAAGAACATAAGTCAAGATTTCGTAAGGGTTTGGCTCAACTTATGGGGATAGACAAAGAAGTTGTGGATTCTCATACAAAGAAGAAATAAGAACAGGTTTACCTAGCTTGGAAGTTTTTTCATGAGTTTCTAGTGCAACATGCCAACGAAGAACGGGGGTTATATATATTTGCCTTAGCCATATATGGAATGGTGATATTTCCAAAGGTTTTGGGTTATATTGAGATAGCGGTGGTTGACTTCTTCGAAAGTGTGATCAATTGGTTGTAATCCTTCAATGGTAATATTAGCAGAGACTATCAGATCTTTGAGTTACTGTCGTCAGAATGGAGGGCACTTTATAGGTTACATACAGTTATTGTACTTATGGATGAAAAGCCATTTCGAATGGAGAAAAGGTGCTTTCTCGAAGCTTTATATCCTCAATCGAGCTCCGATCAAGAAATTCTATGAAAGTGAGTGGTCAGAACAAAAGTCTAAAAAGGAATGGATAACTTTCCTACAAAAATTGACCAGTGCTGAAGTAAGATGGTTGGCCCGATGGATAAATCATGAACCTATATTATATCAGTGAAGGGATAATACAGTGGTCCCACTTTTGGGTTTATAAGGGGTGACAAATTATGCACCACTCCTAGTGAGAAGGTAATTTGGGGCAGAACAGTTCATTCCTATGACATATGGGCTTCATCAATTATATTTCTCTTACGGTGAGCCAAAAGCATTTCAAAGGATGAATAAGATGATTAAAGCATGGAAAAATCCTCGAAGAGTGAATCTTGGACCGTTTACTGATAAATTCATTCCAGGGTATTTGCTTTGGAGAGCAAAGCGAAGACAAGAAATGGTATTCACTTATGAAAGCTTTCAATCACCAATAGAAGGAAAGCTTGAAGAGACACCATCAGAATTAAAGCTTGCGACAAAAGAGTTTGAGTCTGAAAAGGATAAGTTAAAGCAAAAAATCCAGAAGCTTTAAGAAGAAAAAGATTAGTGAAAAGATAGAGCTAAAAGTCATGAAGCCAGAGTTTGCAAGATTGCTAGAGAATGTGATACAACTGTTGAAGACTTAGCAGAGCTACACCAAGAACATAAAAGGTTATGTGTGAGAGAAAAGGCCAAAGAGATAACCATTGTTGAGCTGACTGAAAAGAATGTAAGATTGAAACAAGAATATACTAAATTGGAAGAAGAAAGTACCCAAGTACAGACAGGGAATAACATGCTGAATAGTTATCTAAGCAGGCTGAGACAAAAGTTGAATGAACAAGAAGACCATATTGCTGCATTGGTTAGAAAGCATAGAGAGTTATCATACCAAGTCTGGTGTGGTAAAAGAGAGAACTTAGGAAGACAGAAATACATTGAGCACCTAACAACCCAAAATTGTAAAGGGGTATACAAGGCAAGAGAGATAGTAGAAGAGGCAGAGGCATTGAGACAAGTGGTGAACCTAGTAGGAGAACATGGATAGCGTCTATTAAACTTCATCGAAAAAGCCAAGGCCTAGTATAAATAGATCAAGCAATTTTATGGTTATAATTCTAGGATGATAAACTCAATGTAAATAAAAGTTTTTTGGAATAAATGAAATCTTTTAGTTAAATACTGTCTTAAGGTAAATGTTCTTTGCATACATATATTTTCATTCATTGCATTCTCACACATTATACTTAACAAAGTAACCATGAGATAGTCATATAAATTTGTTAATTCTAAGATATGATATTCAAGGTTTAAGAATAGCTCCATCTAGTGAGAACCATGTCCATCAATATAACACAAGAGCCAAAGGCAGACAAATAGAGCAAAAAAATTCTCATAAATTTGAAAAGTTGGAGAAAGCACAAGAGAAGATTGAGAATGAGTTGTGCAAGATTCTAGATGCTCTCAATAAGCTAAATAAGAGAAAAAGAATAGAAGAAAACACAAGTCAACAAGGCCCCCTATCACAAGAAGTGGCTGACCCTTTGTATCCTCTAGGTTTTGGCCCACCTTAAGCCCAGTCTACACAAGAGATTCCATCATAACACTTCGTATATCCTACATATCCTGGAATGCCATTAACCTCCAATCCAGGGTATTATCACAGCTATATAAATCTTGTCTTTACTGAAAAGGTAGTAGAACCGATTCTTGATCTAGATGACTTGAAAAATAAGGAGAAAGAAAAAACAAAAGTAGCAGAGTCTCAGGAAGATCCAAAGATTAATATGCTTAAACAAAGATTACGAGCTGTAGAAGGGATTAGATTTTATGGTTCTGTTGATGCTGCTGGGCTGTGCTTAGTCCCGGATGTAGTCATTCCACCAAAGTTCAAAGTATCAAAATTTGAGAAATATGATGGTACGAAATACCCCAAAATTCATATCACCATGTATTACCAATAGATGGCAGCCCATACCCATAATGAAAAACTATTAATGCATGTTTTTCAAGATAACCTTACACGCTCTGCTGTCAGGTGATATGTCCAACTGGACAAAACTCGCATTCATTCTTGACGCGATATGGCTCATGACTTCATCAGTTAATATCAACATATTATCGATCTGCCTCTTGATCGTTTATTTTTACAGAACTTGAAGAAAAAGGCAAATGAGTCTTTTAAAGAATACACCTAGAGATGGAGAGATTTAGCTTTTTAGGTACAACCTCCTCTGACTAAGAAAGAGACTACAATGCTATTTGTCAGCATTTTGAAATCTCCCTATTATGAGAAGATGATAGGGAATGCAACAAAAAATTTTACTGATATGGTAATTTCAAGAGAAATTATCGAGAGTGCCATCAAGAATGGCAAGTTGAAAGGAGGTGAAGCATCCAACAAAAGAGTCCTAAAGAAGAAAGATACTGAAGCTCAGGTTGTGAGCTTTGATAGACAGTAATTTGGGGGTTATCAACCCTACTCACCACAAAGATACCTTTTATATTACCCTACTGTAAATAACACTTCCCCTTACCCATATCAACCATTTGTACAATTATCTTAGGCCCAAACATATCAACTTTCTCTTAGGCCTCAGAATACCACATATAGTCCTAGCACTCAACCTACCCTAAGACCTCAAACTCGTCCAGCTAGCCTAATGGGTGGTTCACGGGAGTAACGAACTACTCACGAAAAACTTGTATTTGACCCAATCCCAATGACCTATACAGAATTATATCGTGAGCTTTATAATAGTCATCTGATTGCTCCTAGTAAATTAGAGCCCCTCAAGCCACCTTACCGTAAGTGGTATAATCCCACAACCTATTATGATTATCATTATGGGATTGCAAGTTATTCCACTAAAAATTGCACCGCCTTGAAACACAAAATGTAACGGTTGATTATGGATGGAATGATTAGCTTTGATACAAAATGGGTGACTACACCAAATGTTAGTGGCAATCCTTTGCCTAATCATAATGTGAATGTTTTGAGTGAAGAATAGGAGTGCCATTTGAAAAAAAAAGTGACAGACATTAAGACACCTCTTAGTCAACTGTTTGATGTTTTATGGAAAGCTGACATGATACAACCAATGAGTCCACACAACTATCATGGAGTATATATGATCAGCACTAGTTGTAAATATCATAATGGGGCAATGGGTCACTCTATCGAAACTTGTGAGCAATTTCACTAAGAGGCACAAAAGCTCTTGGATTCACACCAAATGGAGGTCTATGAAAATGGAAAAGACTTAAAAGGTGTTGAACTATCCATGACTGATAAGCCTGTAAAGCTGTTTCCAAAATCGGTGACAATTCATTGTGGGAACAAGCCCAAGTCAATCATAGACAAACTCATTCCCAGGCTGATAACTTTTAAAGTTTTGACTTCTTTTCCATATAAAGATGATAAAGTTGTACCCTAAAAATATGGTTACGATACAATAGTTCAGGGACAAGAAGAGGATGTCTCTAAAGTTGATACCTCCAATATAACTGGTGTATGAGGTATTACCCGAAGTGAAAGGTGCTGCACTCTAAAAATATTAGAGAAGGCTAGAAGAGAAAAAACCAAAGAAGGAAAGGATGAAACAACCTTGAAGTAGAACCTGAGAAAGATCACCCGAAGTCGATGTCAAAAAAAGAGGCTTGTGAATTCTTGAAGTTGGTAAAACATAGTGAGTATTCAGTTGTTGAACAGTTGAACAAAATGCTAGCACGAATCTGATTACTATCACTGCTATTAAATTTGGAGCCACACCAAAATACCCTGCTAAAAGTATTGAACCAAGCATATGTGGCACATAATGTATCTGTTAAATATGTGAACCATTTGGCTGAAAATCTAGTTATGTCGAATTACATTTCATTCAACGATGATGAGATTCCCTCGGAGAAAAAGGGAAATGCCAAGGCTTTGCATATCACGATCAAGTGCAAGAGTCATATCATAGCCAAAGTTTTTATCGATAATGGCTCCGCTATCAACGTCATGCCTTTGTCAACTTTGGCAAGGTTACCCATTGACTACTCTCATATGAAAAACAGTCAGAAGATCATAAGAGCTTTTGATGGGACCAGAAGAGAAGTTCTGAGAGATATCAAGATGCTCTTGCAAATTGAACCGTGCACTTTTAATGTGAAGTTTCAAGTGATGAATATCTTTTCCTCTTACAGCTGTCTATTGAGAAGGCCATGGATTCACATGACAGGTGTTGTGCCCTCTACCTTGCACCAAAAGATCAAATTTAATGTAGAAGGTCAATTGGTAGTGGTAGTTAGAGAGAAAGACATGTTAGTGACCCAACCGTTGAATGTTCCGTATATAGAGGCTGTCGAAGAAGCAGTAGAATGCTCCTATCGATCTTTTGAACTAGTTAATTCTATAGGTGAAGGACTTAAAAATCAGCATTTTTCAAGGATAGTGATGAACCAAGTCATTAATAAGGGCAGGTATCTAGGATTAGGGTTGGGCAAGAACTTGCAGGGAATAAAAGAACCCCCGACAGTGGTAGACAATAGTGAAAGGTTAGGCCTAGGCTATAAAGTAGCAAAATGAGAGATCAAGAGAAGGCCAGCAAGTAAACCAGCAAGACTAATGGTTATCCTACACCTATACGAGACTTTCAGACTTGGAGGATTCATGTACCCAGATACAGGAAAAAGTATGGAAAGAGCTTTTTTCTAATTAACCATTCATGCTATTGAAGATAAAGTGGGGCTTAATCAAGAGGGGTGGGTTCACCTTTTTCTGTCATATTATGAGCTGAACAATTAGAGTGCCATTGAAGTGCCTTTAACTTTTGAAACTAATTCAATGTAATTGTACATCCTAATAGTTATTGCCTAAGGCATTGAGGTGATCTTTCTTATTTGAGCTATTTATCTCTTATTATTTTAATAAAGATTAGGAAAGATGCATTTTCATTCATTTTTTCTTGTGTCTTCATTATTGCCATTTTTCCAAACACATCTTGCCAACATATCCCATTTCATTCAATTTCAGGTCTTTAAATAAACATGAAGATAATTATGATAATAATCAAGAGGTTAGTTTTGAGAATTTAATTAACACTGATGAACTTGACAATTAAGAGAATTCTGAGGAATATGTTATGCCTTCAGACCTAATGAGATTGATTGAACAAGAAAATAAGCCAATTGAGCCTCATCAAGAGACAATTAACTTAGTGAATCTGAAAGATGAAGAGAATAAGAAAGATATCAAAATTGGCATTTCACTTTCATCAAGAGATAGGCAACATTTGGCAGATTTACTTCAAGAATTCATAGATGTGTTTGCTTGGTCTTACTAGGATATGTCAGGACTGAGCACGGAGATAATAGAGCACAGATTACCTTTAAAGCCAGAATGAAAGTTAGTCCAGTAGAAACTAAGACAAATGAAGCCTGAAATGCTACTAAAGATCAACGAAGAAATGAAAAAATAGTTTGATGTAGGTTTTCTACAAGTGACTAAGTATCCAGAATGGGTAGCCAATATAGTACCAGTTTCTAAGAAAAATGGAAAGGTACAAATGTGTGTAGACTATCGTGACTTGAATAGGTCTAGTCCAAATGATAACTTTCCTTTACCTCATATTGACACACTGGTAGATAACATGGCTAGGCATTCAATTTTCTCCTTTATGGATGGTTTCTCAGGGTATAATCAGATAAAAATGGCTACAGATGATATGAAAAAGACCACTTTCATGACTATATAAGGAACCTTTTATTACAAAGTCATGCCTTTTAGGTTAAAGAATGCGGGGCAACATATCAAAGGGTCATGGTAACACTTTTCCATGATATGATGCACAAAGAGATTAAAGTGTATGTAGACGATATGATTGTAAAATCTTACGAGAATGAAGATCATGTCACCAACATTAAAAAGTTATTTGAGAGATTGAGAAGGTTTCAGCTTAAGTTAAATCCAGCTAAATGTACCTTTGGGGTAAAGTCAGAGAAGTTACTAGGCCATTTAAAATTTGTCACCTCTGAATACACCAAAGGAAGTTTGAGGTTTTTTGGAAAGATTGAATTACATTTCTCGATTTATCTCTCAGCTTACCTATAAATGTGATCCCATATTTAAGCTTTTCTGTAAGAATAATCCTAGAAAATGGAATGAGGAATGTCAAGTGGCTTTTGATAAAATTAAGCAATACTTGTCAAATCCTCCAGTGTTGGTGCCACCTGTTCTAGGGAAACCTTTAATTCTATACTTGACAGTGTGTGAAAATTCAATGAGATGTGTGCTGGGGCAACAAGATGAGTTTAGCTGAAAAAAGAAAGCTATTTACTGTCTGAGTAAAAAGTTCATAGAATATGAATCCAAGTATTCCTCATTGGAGAAAATGTGTTGTGCATTAATCCAAGTATTCCTCATTGGAGAAAATGTGTTGTGCATTAGCGTGGACTACTAAAAGACTCAAACAGTATATGCTCTATCATACCACATGGCTTATAGCAAAACTGGATCTAATTAAATACATATTCGAGAAGCCTTCTTTGTCTGAAAGAATTGCTAGATGGTAAGTAATGCTCTCGAAATATGATACTATATATGTAAGCCAAAAGATAATAAAAAGGGGCATTATAGCAGAGTTTCTCGCAGATCGTGCTACTGAAGAATATGAACCAATGAGGTTAGAATTCTCTGATGAAGATTTAATGACCATTTCCCAACTAGAGAAGGGGAAGCATGAAGAAAAATGTTGGAGAATGTATTTTGATGGAGCTGTCAATACCTTGAGACATGGAATTAGGGTGATTCTGATCTCTCCAGAAGAACAATACTGCCATGTAATAGTAAGATTAAATTTTAATTGCACAAATAACATTGTTGAATATGAGGTATGTGTCATGAGCTTACAAGCTGCTATAGATAGAAGAGTGAAATCATTAAAAGTGTTTGGGGACTCAGCTCTAGTTATATATCAGTTGAAAAGAGAATAGGTGATGAGAGATTCAAAACTCGTTTCATATCATAAGTATATTTTAGAGTTGATAAAGTAATTTAAAGATATCTAGTTTGATCATTCACCTCGAAAAGAGAATTTGATTGTCGATGCCTTGGTTATTCTGGCTACAATGATTCAAATTAATGACAATACTGACATTCAACCCATCAGGCTAGATGTTAATGATATGCCAATTCATTGCTCCAATGTAGAAGAAGATAAGGATGGGAAGCCCTGGTATTATGATATCTTACAATATATTAATGATCAGCAATACCCAGTTCAAGCAACAAAAAATGATAAAATGGTCATCCAAAAATTGGCTATAAGCTTTTTCCTGGATGGGGATGTTTTATACAAAAAAAGTCATGATCAAGTATTATTAAGATGCATAAGTAAGGCTGAAGCAAGAAAAATCATTGAAGAGGTATATGATGGAATATGTGGGGCACATGCCAATGGACATATGATGGTGAGACAGATCATGAGAGCAGGATACTACTGGTTGACAATGAAGAGTGATTGCATTGACTATGCTCATAAGTGCCATAAATGCTAGATATATGTTGATAAGATCCATGCTCTGCCATCTGCTTTACATATTATGGCACCATCTTGGCCATTCTCAATGTGAGGCATGGATGTCATTGATCCTATCACCTCAAAGGCTTCTAATGGGCATAGATTCATTTTTGTGATGATAAATTACTTCACAAAATGGGTAGAGGCAGCATCATATGCAAATGTAACATGATCTGTAGTTTGTAAGTTCATAAAGAGAAAGATTATATGTAGATATAGACTTTTGGAAAGAATTATTTCAGACAATGCCAAGAATCTAAATAATAAGATGATGCAAGAAATATATGCTCAATACAAGATCAAGCATCATAACTCAACACCATACCATCCGAAAATGAATAGGGCAGTTGAAGTAGCCAACAAGAATATAAAAGAATTCTTGAGAAGATGATCGAGACTTATAAAAATTGGCATGAGAAGTTACCATTTGCACTGTATGCATATCGAGCGTCAGTGCACACCTCTACTAGGGCAACCTCATTTTCTTTGGTTTATGAGATGAAAACTATACTACCAGTAGAAGTGGAGATCCCATCCTTGAGGGTTCTAAAAGAAGTTAGATTGAAAGAAGCTGAATGGATTCGAAAACACTATGAACAGTTAAATTTTATAAAAGAAAAGAGATTGACTGCATTGTGCCATAGTCAGCTATATCAAAAAAGAATGATGAGGGCTCATGACAAAAAAATTTGACCTCGTTGCTTTCGAGAAGGAGAGTTGATCTTGAAGAGAATCCTCCCGACCTAGCATGATAATAAAGGAAAGTGGACTTCGAATTAGGAAGGGTCGTATGTGGTGAAACGGCTTTCTCTGATGGAGCACAGATACTAACTGAAATGAATGGAAATGATTTACCCCATCCTATAAATTCTGATGCTGTGAAGAAATATTATGCTTGAAAAAAAATGAAAAAATAAAATGAAAAAATGAAAGAAAAAAATGAAAAGAAAAAAAGAAAAAAAAGTGAATGAAAAAGGAGGACTCAAGGTGAAAACCCTAAAAGGGTAGTTTGAGTCATAGGGGGGTTATTTAAGTTGAAAACTTGAAAAGGCAGCTTAGATAAGGAGAATACAGCATCAAATTTGAAAATCCATTGGTATAGAGGCTAGCAAATTTGGAGGAGCTCTAAGTTGTTAAGTGCATCAGATGGTTGAGTTTTCAAAAAAACTTTGAGATGTGTTATCATGATTGTCCGATTGTTCATTTTTGGGCTTTGTCTCCCCATACTTATCCTTGTAATTCTTTCTTGGCCAAAGTTTGCCAACATTTTGCTAATAAAAGATATTCTATTTCACTTTTTGTATACCTCTTCTGGTGATTATTTCTCAACCATTCTTATTCTTTTCTTCTTAATACCCTACAGTGGAAGAAATACGCAAATGCATTCTTACTTTTTGAGTTTGAAATAATGATTAATAAATGAATAATGGCATGAAAGATTTTTATATTACATTGAAAAGTCAAGAGTGATAAAGGCAGAATCGAGATGTTCAGTTTCTGATAAGGACATTGAATTTGGAAAAAGATTTCTTACAGGAAGAATATGAGAATTGAGTGGAAGAGATGATTAAGAGCTACACTAGCTCGATCTTAGAAGAGCAGTTTAATTTGGTCTTTAAAGAATCAAAGGTTTTGATGCCCAAGAAAAGAGCTTGAGAAACTTGAGTACCACAATTGAATAGGAATCAATTAGCCAACATTTGCATAGCATGCATTGAATTTCACATGCATTACATAGCATTTACTACATTCAAGAAAATATAGTGCACAAATTCAAGAAGCAGGGGTATTCCAACATCCCACATAAAGAAGACATATGTGAAGATAATTTCAAATTTGAGAAAAAGCTTGTCAGGTAAGTTTCTAATCCTTGAAATAGGATATTTCTCGGTATCATGGTTGATTTGTAAGACCTTTAGGCATAATCTCTTGAAATTCCTTCAAACACGATTTTTAACTCTTTTGGACTTGATTGTCAAGGAGCTTTATTTATTTTTTCCAAAGTCATGATGCCTCTGTTTAAAGGAGCAATTTACTTTTCAAAAGTTGTTGAGCCTCTGATTAGAGGAGCCTTTTATTTTTTAAAAGTCGTTAAGCCTCTGTTTAGAAGAGCTTTGTTTACCTTCTAAAAGTCGTTGAGCCTCTGTTTAAAGGAGCAATTTACTTTCTGACAGTCGTAGAGCCTCTGTTTAAAGGAGCAATTTACTTTCTAAAAGTCGTAGAGCCTCTGTTTATAGGAGCAATTTACTTTTTGAAAGTCATAGAGCCTCTGCTTAGAGGAGCGTTGTTTATTTTTTTGAAATTGTTGAGCCTCTATTTAGAGGAGTTATTTGTTTTTCCAAAGTCATTGAGCCTCTGCTTAGAGGAGCCTTCGTTTATTCTTCCAAAGTTATTGAGCCTTTGATTAGAGGAGCTTCGTTTATGTTTTTCAAAGTCGTGATGCCTCTGTTCAGAGGAGCAATTTACTTTTCAAAAGTCGTTGAGCCTCTGTTTAGAAGAGCTTTGTTTATCTTTTTAAAAGTCATTGAGCCTCTGTTTAGAGGAGCTTTGTTTATCTTTTTAAAAAGTCATTGAGCCTCTGTTTAAAGGAGCTTTGTTTATTTTTTTGAAATTGTTGAGCCTCTATTTAGAGGAGTTATTTATTTTTCCAAAGTCATTAAGCTTCTGCTTAGAGGAGCCTTCATTTATTCTTTCAAAGTTGTTGAGCCTTTGATTAGAGGAGCTTTGTTTATATTTTTCAAAGTTGTTGAGCCTTTGCTTAGAAAAGCTTTGATCAAATTTTAACATAAAAAAAGCAAAAAAAAAAAAAAGAAAAGGCAAGTGAAGTCTTGAATAGGTGTCTACGTCTTTGCATAATTTTTGTTTCACAAAAAATGTGCAAAGAGGGGCAGCTATAGACACCCAATTTAGTCCAGGCCCAGATCAATTGGGCCTGGTCCAAATGGGTAGGCCCATTTTTATTATTATTTTTATTATTTTTTCTCTAAATTTTTATTATTTATTACTATTATTATTTATTAATATACATATATATTCATTTATCTATTAACATATATTATATATATTTTTCTTATTTATTTTTCTTACTATTTGTCTATTATTATTATTTATCTATTATATTATTTTTATTTTTACTTTTATTTTTATTTTTTCTTTTCTTCTTATTCGACTGGGATGAGGATAAAGATTTAGAGTTCTACCGTGAATTTGGGATTCAATCAGAGTCCAGATTGGATTCAAGGATTGAATCCCAATCTAAGAGGGAATTGGGATTGATCAGAAACTCTTCTGATCAATTCTTATAAATAGGTGCTGGAATAGAACAGAAAATGGGACACACAGAGAAGAAACAGAAGCTAGGGTTTTGGTGCGTTAGAACAGCTCTAGAAATCGGTGAGATGCTTTTTTTGAATTTTAGGCAATTTTTTTCTAGAAATTTTTGGAAAGTTTCCAAATTTCGATTGAATTTTTCGAAGTTTGAATTTTTCGGTGAATTTTTTGGCATCGATTAAATTTTTCGGCTAGTTACCCAGTTTTCGGTAACTGTTTTCAGAAGTCGACCAACTTTTCGGTGAACTTTCGACCAAAAACCCAGATTTCAATGATATTTTCTAGAATCCGATGAGATTCAACTAGAGTTCTTCATCTGTTTAGAGAGAGGAAAGAGGAAAGGAAGGAAAGAGAGAAAGAGGGAAGGAGTAATCTGCTGAAAAACTGAGGTTATAGCCTTTTATATTTGGTGAAAACGACGTCGTTTTGGCGTTACTGTTCCCAGAGGATCCGCGCATTTTGAAATTGGGGGACCCGACCCGAGCGTTGACCCGCGTGTGACCCGAGTGCTAGCCGACCCTTGGAGCCAAGTCGAGTCGAGCCGACGCCCCCGAGCAACATCTTCGAGCCGCCCTTTCTGTCTCAAGTCGAGTCGCTAAGCCGAGCCGTTCCAACGTTTTTTATTTATTTGTTTATTTATTTATTATTATTACTATTATTATTATTTATTGATTAGATTAGAATTGTTTAGAACTTTTTATTTTATTTTATTTTATTTTTTATTTTCTTTAAATAAAATTCCAAAAAAATATATTTTTAAGGAAAAGTTGAAAGTATCAATTTTCCTTGGAAATATGTTTTTCTAAAAAATATTTATGAGGAAAAGTTGAAAGTATCAATTTTCTTTGAAAATAATTTTTTTAAAAAAGGTTTTTTTTTTTAAAAAAGTTGAAAGTATCAATTTTTCTTATACGAAAGCAATGAGTTTTTTTAAAGAGGAAAAGATTTATACTTAAAGCTAAATCATTTTTTTTATTTCTTTTCCTTTTTGTTTTATTGAATTTTCTTTAATGTTAAATAATCCGGCAATGAAGCCTTTGCAAGTGAAATAATAGTCTCTTTGCATACTCTTGAGGTAAAGGAATTTTCTCAATTTTTTGGTAAAAGTATTAGAGTCAATTGAGAATAATTTTCAATAATTAATTACTTGATAAATTTTTAAGGCTTATTAGATAACACAAAATTAAGCTGGTACCATCTTTCGATGGGCATTGTGAAGGTGCTATAACCTTCCTCACACGTAATCGTACTCCCGAACCCTGTTTTGGTTAGTAGACCTGAACCTATTCTTTTAGTGACCCTTAAGCTTAAGTGTTCCTTGAAAGGATAAATTCCTTAGGTGGTCAATCGCACCTAGATAAAAAAAGATTGGTGGCGACTCCTTCAAGTCAATGTCTAGCGATGGATCCCCGGATCTAGACGTTATGATAGATATTAATTCTTTTTTTAACTTTTTAAAATTCTTAACTATTTTGGGGTGGTTTTGCTATCTTGGGTTATTTATTTTTCTAATTTAATTTTAATTAGATCTTTCAATTTTCTGTATTTTTTGCATGAAATATTTTTAGTCTTATATGTTTAATTTGAGCTAATTTCTTATGTTTAAACCTATGGATGAGGCTTTTACAGATTTTGTTTGTCTTTATATATATATGGATTTTAGTATGCATTTGTCACCAATCACGAAGGAACAAGGACTTGATCGAGTAGTAGAGAGTGTGACTCCATGTAGGCAATAAATGAGATAAAAAAAATTCAGCTACTTCATATTAGGCAAGAGGAAATTTGATTCAGCTCCAGTGCTTTACAAGCTGCTCTCGCTTCCATCTCAAATATATCATATTCTTATTGTCAACATGAAGGCTCCAGCTTCAATGATTGCTCCCTCATGGTCCCTAATCACTATGCCTCCACCTTGTACACTATTATTGCGGTCCACAGCCCCATCAAAGTTGATTTTGTAGACATCATTTGTAGGGTGTCCACTTTTGGGCGTTTTGACTGGCTTCTTGTTCTTTCCTTATATGAGCTTGAATGTATTCTGCCTGATACTTAATGAAACTTGCAGCATTTTGAATCTTTCTCCTATCCTTTCCATGAAGCTTGCCATTCCTTCCATTCTATAGACTCTATATAGCTACCATTAATATTTGCAAATGCTATTTGTCCAAATTCCTGTTATTCAGCATCAGCCTGTGTCATTGGTATGGTTTCATTACTGACATGGTTCCATTGAAAACCGCTTTGTTGCCATATTCCCCTAACATGAATACAGTTTCGGATTGCATGGTCTTGCGTTTCTTCCTTGTCCTCGCACCTGAAACTAATTTTATTAACCTCCCTCTTCTTTTCCAGATTAACCATCACTGGTTATGCACTATGATAGAGTCTCCAAATTAGAACTTTGATTTTGTTAGGAACATTCACCCCCCAGAATCTCTTCCACATTGGTTTTGTATTTTCATCAACATTATGAGACTTTCCTTCAATACTACTCAGCATTAGGTAAGTGTTTTTTAGTGTACATTACCAAAAAAAAACGTTTTTAATAGCTTCAATTTTAGCGGTAATATTTTTATCGGTGAAATTTATCGACGGAAAATTTTGTTGGTGCAAATTGATAATATAAATTTGTCAGGAAATTTAACATTTCGTTGGTAATTATTGTTTGTGAATTTTGTCGAAAATTCGTTGGTGAAATCTGTCAATAATGTATCAATATTTTATCGGTAAAATTCATTGGTAATTCCTTGGTAATTGATTGATAATCGGTTAGTAAGTGGTGTTTTCGATCGATAAATCTATCAATAAATTCATTGATAATTCATTGGTAATAGCTTAAATTCTGCTGGTAAAATCTGTTGATAAAATTATAATTTTATCAATAATTAAATTAATTTGATCCATAATTATTTAAGGAACTTATAAATTAAAATTAAAACATGTGTAATTATTTAAAAAAGTTTATTATTTATCTATTATTATTAATTAAAATATCAAATCCACATCATAAATTCTAAAACAATCCCAATTATAAATAAACATCCAAACATCCCTAACATCCGTGAAATATAATATTGAAAAACATCCATAACATCCATAAAATCTATTACACAAGTCCTCAAAAACATGTAACTATGCTGTTGCATCTCCTACTCCAAAATCTATGTTGTTGTCATTAGGTCTCGAAAATTGTGTTGGTAGAAATTGTTTAGACTTCATCAACCGCATCATCTGATTCATGAAAATTTTAAGCTCACCCCTCGACTCGGTCTCAACTCATCAATTTGATTTTGTATCTGAGGCTGAGGAAATTGAGAAGGCACAGATGACGGACCACAAACTGACTGAGAGGTTGCTACTGCAGCTGTAAACATCAGGAGATTCAAAGCCATATACATGAGTACGCATAACTTCAACCCTTTCAATAGCTTTAGTCAATACCTGCAGATCGAAATCTGGATGATTGGAAGAATCTTCACTATATTTCTAAGATAATGCAACAACTTAGCTTTCTTACAAAAAGTTTAAAACAATTATTATTTCATTTTACATGTGTAATCCAATAAAATGAGACAACTTCAAACAATTCAAAATGTCAAGATTTGATTATTAAATATGCAAGAGT
Organism: Durio zibethinus; assembly: GCF_002303985.1. The sequence goes on along the minus strand of NW_019168015.1, from coordinate 6,847,047 downwards.
TTTCATTTTTCACAAAGTTATTGCATTGTAATACGCATAAAACATTATGTATTTCAATGCTAAATTTCCTACAATGTATAGACGTTTCATTACTATACTATGTATTTTATCAACAATCACAATACATAACCAGAATAACAAAGCAAAATATGCAATATTTTTTACCTTTCACAAAGTCATTGCATCTCAATATGAAAAAAATACTATTTAGTTCAATACTGAATTTCTTACAATGTTTAGGCTTTTAATTACTACATTATTTACTTCATCAACAATCATAATACACTGACCACCTATATGCAAGACCATCTATACACGCAAGAAGTTCACAGACCATCTATATGCTGCTTTATAAAGCAAAGTAATCGTTACTTTCAGAGATGATGAAAAGCTTGAGATAGGTGAAGCCATCGCGCTCTTTAAAGCAATTCAAGAATCATGGTGCTCAATAATCGTTTTCTCGGAAAGATATGCTTCTTCCAGATGATGTCTGGAAGAACTTTATGAAATTATTAAACAAAAAAACGAAAAGGGACATACAGTTTTCCCAATTTTCTATGATGTGTATTAATCTGAGCTAGGAGAACAGACAGGGAAAGTTGAAGAAGCTTTTGCTAAGCAAGAAAAAAGATTTAAAGAGCAGACAGTAAGGTGGCGAACTATTTTAACTAAAGTGGCTAACATCAAGGGATGGGACTCAAATATCAGGTAACCGTCTTATTCTTTCACTTAAAGAAGGATCAGCATTCAGCATTAGACTCCTTTCTTCTCTTATGTGATGCTGCAATCATTTTCATTAAGCTATCTCTTAGTAACTAAATTTCTTCGCTTTTTGTATTGTAGGCATGAATCAGAATTTATTGGAGACATAGTTAAAAAAATAACAACAAAATTATGTCAAACATATTAAAGTGCTCTTAATTCTGACATGATTGGAATTGAATCACTTTAGGGAAAACTGCATTGCAAAATAGACATAAGGGATGATGAAGATGATTGTGTTCGCATTATAGGGATTTGTGGTTTGTGCGGAATTGGTAAAACAACTCTTGCAAGATTTGTTTATACCCCAATTTCAAGTCATTTTGAAGGCAAATGCATTTTTGCAGATGTTCGGGAAGTGGCGGAGAAAGATGGACTTTTTTGTTTACAAAAACAGCTTCTTTGTCAGATTTTGTTGGAGGAAGGTTTTAATTTTTTTGATGTTAATGAAGGAAATGACATAATAAGTTGTAGGTTATCTCATAACAAGGTTCTTATTGTTCTTGATGATGTGGATAACTTCCAACACTTAAAATGTTTGGTTGGAAAGCGTGCTTCGTTTGGTTTAGGAAGCAGAATCATTATAACAACAAGATATGAGCATTTGCTGCAAGCCTATGGAGTGGATGATGTGTATAAGCCGACGACATTGAATGCCAACGAAGCACTTCACCTTTTCAGTTTGAAAGCTTTGGAAAGTGATACACCCGAAAATGATTTGCTCGAGCTTTCAAAACGTGTTGTAGAATATGCAGATGGCCTTCCATTAGCTCTTGAAGTTTTTGGTTCCTTTCTTGCTGGGAGAGATGTTTCTCAATGGACAAGTGGAATAGAAAGACTTGAAAATGATTCTAAGAAAGAAATTCTAGACAGACTTCGAATAAGCTTTGATGGATTAGAAGAAATGGAGATGAACATATTTTTAAATACTGCTTGCCCCTCCAAAGGGGAGGACAAAGATTTGGTAACAAAAATTCTAGTCAGTTGTGACCATTTTCAGAATGTTGGAGACAAATTGTCGATACATGAGTTGCTAAAAGAGATTGGAACAAAAATTGTTCACAAAAAATCTCCTGTTGGACCTGGAAAACATCATCGATTACGCGCAAACACTGAAGTCACTGTATGAATGCATTGTACAATATATCTGTTATATATAGTTATTTTCTTTAAAATTTCTAGTCTCAAATCAAATTGGTAAATTATCCATCCAAGATAAATTAACTAGGTAAGTTACTCTTCTGACATTAATTGTAAATTCAATATATTAATTAGGATACGACCCCCACAAATTTAAGTGGGATAACAAACACATTAACCTTTGAATTATTTTAAGATGCACATTTAAGTCATTATACTATTGTTTTGCGCAATCAAACCCCTAGTTTTCTCTTCTTCTTTTTTTTAACGAAAACCCATATATTGTTTTTTTTAACATTTTTGTTATTTTTAATTTTTTTATTTGATTATTAGATTGATAAATTTTATTGGATGGTGGATATAACATATATATATGTGTGTGTGTGTGTGTTTGTATATATATATCATTTGATAATAAGTTAATAATAGCTATAAACAAATTATTTTTATGATTGCAATTAATTTCATTTTCATTATAATTTTTTTTAATTTTTTTAACATAATATGGTTACAAGTTTGGAAATATAACGAATTAAAAAAAATTCTAAGCTAAGTTTTTCTAATTAATAAAAGTGATTCAAAGGGAATTGGAATTGTTATCTATAGATGAGATAATTTTTTTTACAATTAATTATAATTATACTTCAAAATTATAATCAATAAAAAACAATTTAAAAATATAATGAACAAAAACATTATTTTTGTCGATAAAAAGTTTATACATATTTTTTATTTTATTATTAGAATTTTTTGTAAGTGAGTTACTATTAATTGGTGATTTTAATAATTTAATGAAATCTACTGATAAATTTAATCCTAATATAAGATACGTATAAGAGCTCAAATAATTTAATGTGAACCAAGGCTTTCAATACTATACTGGACAACATTTCAATTTTCTTTAAAAAAATTATATATGTCGGTATTAGTTGTTTCAATCTATTATTTTGAATTATTTGATTTAGTATAAATATATTTATAAATAAATATATGAACTTGTATGTAATAATACTACTAATAATCTACAAAATAAATATGCAATATTTTCAAAAACCAAATAAATAAGTTTAAAAGTATAAAAAATAATATCATCAAATTTTCATAAAATTTTAAACACTTAATCTAACCATATATTATTTAAATGAGTATTTTTCTTGTTTCATTTAAATATTAAAATAAAAACAAAGAAATAAAAAAAAATAATTTTGATTTTATGATTATTAAACTTTAGAGAGGGAGCACGATTACCTTTTCAAAAGAAATTGAAATACTTATAAAGTTTGATTTGAAAAAATAAAGTATAAAAGAAAACAAGTTATAATAAAAAATAGAGAAACTCAACTTTCAAGAATTATTTTGTTAATTATTTTTATTTTTATTAGGTTAAAAATAGTTAAATAACAAAAGACAACTTAAAAATAGTAAAACATGTGCCACATTCACGTACCGGTTGAAACAAGCTAATCCTCCTAAATTAGTTGAAACTAACGAAAACAATCGGTAT
>NW_019168015.1:6764180-6842641 GCF_002303985.1 Durio zibethinus | reverse complement strand
GGTCGAGGCTACCTCCTTCATGACAGTGACTAGATCAATGGTCTGTAAATTTATCAAAAGAGAAATAGTTTATAAATATGGGCTTTTAAAAAGAATTATATCAGATAATGCTAAGAATCTAAATAGTAAGATGATACAGGAAGTATGTGCTCAGTTCAAAATCAAACACCATAATTCGACCCTGTATCGTCCAAAAATGAATGGTGCAGTGGAAGTTGCAAATAAAAACATCAAAAAGATTATAGAAAAGATAACTGAAACATACAGGGACTGGCACGAGAAGTTACCTTTTGCCCTACATGCATATCGAACTTTCGTGCATACATTTATGGGAGCAACTTTTTTTTCCTTGATTTATGGGATGGAAGCTGTATTACTAGTAGAAGCAGAAATCCCATCTCCGAAGGTCCTAAGGGAAGTGAGACTAGAAGAAGCTGAATGGATTCGAGAATACTATGAGCAATTAAACTTTATTAAGGAAAAGAGATTGATGGCCTTATGCCATGGCCAATTATACCAAAAAAGAATGATAAGAGCTCATGATAAAAAGGTCAGACCTCGACAGCTTCAAGAGAGAGAATTGGTGTTGAAAAGGATTCTTTCAAGTCATCATGATGATAGAGGAAAATGGACTCCAAATTGGAAAGGGCTTTATATGGTAACAAGAGTTTTTTTTCGAAAGAGCCTTGATCTTGTCAGAGATGGATGAAGAACTCCCTCGTCTTGTCAACTCTAAAGTAGTGAAAAAGTATTTTATTTATTTTTTTTAAAAAAAAAAGGTTAAATTGAAAACCTGAAAGGGCAGTTTGAACAATAAAAAAAAAAAGGTAGTTTGAACCACATAAAAAGGAGGAGAAGTTCAAGTCGAAAACCTGAAAGGGAGGATTGGACTCGAAAATCTCATTGGACAGAATGCAATCCCAAGATTCAAGCCTGGGATTGATTCTATTCGTTTCCTAAAATTGTTCTAGGAATGCCTATAAATTGAACTGATTCTAATACTGAGACACACAGAAACAAGGAGAAAACACGAAGGAGATTAGTAGGGAAGCTCTGGAAAAATTTTGGCAGTAAGGGTTTCTGGGATTCAAGGATAGGGATTTCAGGTTCAATTTGTAGTTCTGAATGTGATTTTAGGGTTCTAAATGTGATTTTTGGTTTCTGAAGGTGGATTTGAGGTTAGAAGAGGTTTATGAAGGGCTTAGAATCATTTGGAACTTTTTTTGAATTTTTTTGGGTTTTTATTTTTATTTTTATGGGTTTCTGAATAACATTGAATTTTTCGATTAAATTTTCGATGAATGTTGAGGTTTCTGATGAGATTTCGACAAAGTTTCCAAAATTCGATGAGTTTTTCAAAAATTGATGGGTTCTCTAATTTTTGGTTGAATTTTTTGGTGAAGTTTTTAGAAGCTGGTGAGATTTTCAATTTTTGGTTGAACTTTTCAACGGATATTTTAGAGAGAGGTCAAAGGATTTTTGGGATAGAGAGAGAAAGGCTTTGGGGTTCTGAGAAAAAATACTGAAAGGCAGCTTTTATATCGCTTCAAAACGATGTCATTTCGCTAGGCCAAGATCCACGTTTCGATTTGAAGATCCATGCGTTGACCCGCATCTCGACCCGACCCGACCGTAGCTTTTTCTTTTTCCATTTTCTTTTTATTTTTTTATTTTGATTTATTTATTTTTACCCATATTTTATTTTTTGATTTTTTTATTTTAGAAAAAAAAAGAGAAAAAAAGAAAACTATCTTGTCTCTTAAAAAAAAAGGAAATATAAAATTTACTATCTAATAAACAAAAAATAATAAGCTTGGGTATTTCTAAATCAAATTGGTGCCATCTCTTGGATGGGCGTTTTGGGCATGCTATAACCTTCCCCATGCACAATCAACTTCTGAACCTAACCTTTATTTTGCAGATCAACTTAATCAGATGGCCAATCACACCTAACAAAAAAAGATTGGTGGTGACTCTTTTCCATTTCAAGTCTAGCGATAGGTCTATAGATCTATACATTATGACACTTGCAAGACATGTCTATTTTTCATGAATGATATCTACTGACAAATTGCTTTTTTACTCAAATAGTCTCCAAAGATCAATATGAATAAGTTTTTAAAATTAAATTTCATAATTATTATTTATCATTTTCCTAACATTCACCATTTGGAATTTGAGAATGGGAATAAAATGGATATGGAAAGTAACAAAAAATAATGATTTAGATGGAAGAGAAAATGTAATGAAATGCATCAGCTTGTCTTTTATTAAAATGATAAAAAAATGAAATCTTATTACATAAAAGAAATCTTAGCATTACTCTAAAAGAAATCCAAGCAACTTTCAACCACATTAACATCCTTGTCCTTTCTAAAATTATGCCCCTGTCTGATCAGGTGAAGGGTTTTTACTGACATCTGATTTTTTTGATTCGTTGAAGCTCACCAAGACTTTTTGGATCAAACTTTACACCTTGTGCTTGAAAGTAGGACCAGTTTCTATAGAATGACCCACATTCCCATTATGGTAATCACATGTGACATTAACATCATACCATTGAGGATAGGATGGCTTTAATAGTTCTAGAATAACTAGAGATACTAAGTTATTTTTAACCAGTTCTGGGAATAACTTAGTGTAAGTCATGGGGATAGGATCAATATGGACCCTTTTTTGGTTGTTTTGAGATCTCCTTAAACCACCTACTTGGTTATTAGGATTGAAGCTGGTGTAGTAATAAGACAAGGCCTATACGTGGGTGTTTGAAAAGTTGGTTGGTAAGCTGGTTGTGAAATAAAATGGTAAAAAGCTAGTGCAACATGATTAATGGCTAGATAATGGCAGAATATATTGTCTGTGGGTATAGGGCATAACTTTTAAATCGATGTCCTTCAAAACTCACCGCTTGAGCTTCACTTTCTTTTCTTTTGGACATCCCACCTTTTTTTTGTACTAGAAGTCTCTTCTTTTTCAAGCTTGCCACTCTTAATGGCATTCTTTATCATTCCCCTGGAGATCGCCATATCAGTAAAATTCTTGGTGGCATTCCCAATCATTTTCTCATAATATAAAGGCTTCAAAGTACTCATAAATAAAATAGTCATTTCCTTTTTAGTAAGAGGTGGTTGAACTTGAGCAGCTATATCTCTCCACTTTTGTGCATACTCTTTGAAGCTTTCGAAAGGTTTTTTTTTCCATACTTTGTAGATATAGATGATCTGAAGCTAAGTCTATAATGTGTCGGTATTGGGCGATGAATGCCTTTGCCAAATCATTCCAAGAATGGATACAGGCTTGGTCTAACGACATACCACCTCATGGTTGAGCCAGTAAGACTATCTTGAAACACATGCATCAGTAATTTTTTCATCATAAGCATGGGCTACCATTTTACGATAGTACATGGCAACATAAGTTACTGAGCATTTTATCTTATCGTATTTTTCAAATTTGGGGACTTTAAATTTTGACGGGATAACCACATCTAGAACTAAGCATAGTTCAGCTACATTTATAGAGCCAAAATAATCCATTCCTTCGATAGCTCGTACTCTTTCTTCTCAAAGATTCATTTGTTGCATGCTTGAATCTTTCATCAATTTAAAAGTCTTCATCTTCAATCTCTCTTTTTCTTTAAGATCATCAAAATTAGGAACTTTGATTAGATCATGCGTCTTTGCCCTAAAAATAGGGTTAGGGTAGCTATGAAATGGCATTTTCAGGATATGCCCCAGAAAATGGCATCTATGGCGCTTGTGTATTTTTGAAAATTTTATTTTCAAGTAAATTTGATACTTTTAACTTTTTTTCAAAAAGTATTTTTTAAAATTTTAATTTTCAAGAAAATTTGATACTTTCAACTTTTCTTTAAAACATCTCTTTAGAAATGCATTTTTTTAATTTTATTTTTTAAGAAAAATTGATACTTTCAACTTTTCCTTAAAACTCTTTTTTTTATTATTGAAGTTATTTAAGGAAAATTGATACTTTAACTTTTCTTCAAAAAAATTTTTTTAAAATTTTTATTTTTAAGAAAAATTGATTCTTTAACCTTTTTTGAAAATTTGAAATTATTTTTATTTTTATTATCATTTTTTTAGAACAAAGATTTACCCAAAAAATAATTAAGTAAATAAATAAAATAACAAAAGAAAGTACCAAACAAATCTCAGTTCGACTTGGCTCAAAAAGGTTTGGTTATAAGAGTGAATAAAGGCTATTGGCTCTTTTTTTGGTAATCCAAAATGCTTAAGAAGATTGATGGTTTTTTTTAGATTTTTGTGCATCATCAACACCGTCGGTGCCACAAGTTACCACCATCATCCTTTTTGTTTATTGCTTTTTCCTTTCTCTAACCTTAAAATTTCAGTCAAGAATCCTGCTCCTAAAACCCCACTCTTTGATCGTCATCACTCTATAGATATGAGTCACAACAAAATCCTGCACTTGAAACCTTACTTTTTGATCATCGTCACTCTGTCAATGTGAGTCACAACCACCACTGCCTTCTTTGTCGATGTGTGTCATAACAAAATCTTGCACCTGAAACCTTAATCTTTGGTCGCCATCACTCCACTGACGTGAGTCACAACCAGACTGCCTTCTTTGCTACTTGTTGTGACTAATCTTAGGTTGATTGTGGTTTTCTATATTTTGATTGTCTATTGAGTTTCGAGTATTTTGAGCTTTGGTTTTGATTGATTGATTTTTGGTAGTGGGTGATTGGGAAATTGTTTGCAGGATTGTGGCTTTGGATTATGTTGCTAAGGTTGATTTTGAATGTTTTCTTCTGGACTTGAACAACAATTTATATAACATGATAAAGATAGGGTTTCAAATAAAAAAATCAAGCATTCTATCACCTTCAATTTAAATTTTCATTTCAAGAAACAATTGAATTTCAAAAATTTAATCCCCAAATCTTATCACTTGTTTTATTTCTTTTTTTTATCTTTTTTATTTATTTTTAGAATAATGATAAATAAATAAATTGATTAGGTCCAATGCCCAAATAACCCAAAACAAAATAGGGTGTCTACACACCTCAAATTCTTCAATCCAAACAAATAAATTTTACATAGGCTTAACCATCAATTTTTCCTTTTTTTTTATTTTTTAATTAATAAAACAAATATAACATTAGATAGATTGGGATCTCTAGAGCTGCCCCTCTTTGCACATTTTTTGTGAAATAAGAATTATACAAAGACATGCAACCCAATCAAGAATTAACTTGACATTTTTTTTTGGAACATACTCAGACTTCTTGAATAACAAAAACTCATCTAAAAAGAGGCTCTATGACTTTTAAGAAACAAATAAAGTTTCTCTAAGTAAAGGCTCAACCACTTTTGAAAATAAATAAAGCTCCTCTAAGTAGAGGCTCAATAACTTCTAAAAAATAAATAAGGCTATTCTAAACAGAGGCTCAACGACTTTGAAAAATAAATAAGCTTCTCTAAACAAAGGTTTAATAACTTTGAAAAATAAATAAAGCTCCTTTAAGCAGAGGCTCAATGACTTCAAAAAATAAATAAGGCTTCTCAACAATCATGTTCAAATGTTTTATAAATCATCAAAAGAAATTATAGGAGATTATGCCCAGAGGTCTTACAAATCATTCCTAAAATAGAAGAATGCTCTTTTTTCAAAGATCATAACCTTACCTCAGAGGTTTTCTTTGTTCAAATGAGAATTTGAAATTCTTTCATTAGAAAGTCTTCATATTTGTCTTCTCCATATGTGATCTTCAAATATCCTTGTTTCCTTGTTAGCCTTGAATTGATAATCTTGTTTCCTAATGGCAAAGTATTGGGTTCCAAATGGTACTAAACATGTGTGACTATAAGATGAAGTAATCTATCATGCATGTTCAACCTAGAAGCTTGAGTTGGAGCAATCCTTAAATCATCATCCTTAAAAGCATCTTTGGCCAATCCAAGCATATTACATCTAGTGTTTGTGTCTCCATTATCTTCTAACATGAAAGTTTTAGCTAACAAGTTTTTATCCACAACTATTTCTTTACCCATCATAAATGTCCTAAATTTATCAGTACAATACCTATTCCCATGTTCATCAACTTTAATACAGCTTGCATTACTATAAAATACCCTTACAAGATTCTCAAAGACAATGCCATCCATACTAAAATAGTTCATCCAACCAAAATTCTCAAAAACATGTAAGTATGGAAATCTAATAGATTGAAAGAAATTAAAATTGATTACCCTTCCTTACTTGACTTCTCTATGAGTAAAGTGAGTCTCATATCTTTCATTTGTTGTAAGATTTTGAAATTTGGTTGAAGGAAGGCTTGATTCAAGACCTAGAGGCTTCCCTTGGTGGATTTCTCCTTGTGGCAAGAGTAGGTCTCATTTTAAGTGCCATCAAGACAATGGAATGATGAAAATAGGTAGGCTTAAGTGAAATTGATGAAAGAATTTGCAAATGTAGGTGACAAGTAGTAAAATATATTGGAAAGAGGCAAGAAAATTGAGCGAATAAGGTAGTTTCGATTGAGGCACAAAAGGGGATCAATTTTCTAGAGTGAAAAGTATAAGTGGATATTTTTGTGTGATTTAAAGATTTTTAAGAAAGATTTTTGTAAGAAATCAAATAGAAATGAAGTAATTGGAAAAGATTTTGATTGAAAGTGATCGAGTTTGAGAGAAAATAGAGTAAGAATACCTAGGGTTTTAGGAGAAAGTGTTTGGCAAAAAGAAGAAAAGAAGAAGAATATGCTATAGTCAGCCAAAAAGAAAAGAAAAGTCCATATTTTAAGTGGACAAAATGGTGCGGATAAGGAATTTTTACATGACCCGATTGATTGGGTACCAAGGGGGATCGATTGGGTCAAACCTTGGTGTCCTTTAACGATGCATGGACTAATTGATCAAATTCAAAGGGGATCGATCGGGTCCTATGTTTCCAAACTTGATTGTAGCTACTGGATAGAAAACTAATTGATCCAATCCAAAGGGGATCGATTGGTTTCTCTGTAGTAATTTTTTTAATTTAAAAAAAATTTAAGTAATTTAAAACCATGCAATATGAGTATTCAAATATGCATCATACATATAATCATACACAAGGTTTCAAAAATATGTCAAGATAAACACACATTTGGTCAAACAAGGTATCAACATTCATCAAACCATTAAGAATTCATTTCGAGGAGCATTCATCATACCAAGTTCACCTCTAATTGTATAAAATCTACCTCTATCAAGAAGTTTTGTGAAAATATCAGCTAATTGATGTAAGGTATCAACATATTCAAGCACAATATCATCTTTTTAAACAGGATCTCTAATGAAATGATGCCTAATTTCAATATGCTTAGTTATTGAATGTTGATTGGATTTTTGGTGAGATTAATGGCACTAGTATTATCACATTTAATGGGAATGTGGTCCATGGTAATTCCAAAATCCTCCAATTGTTGTTTAATCCATAAAACTTGAGCATAACAACTACCAGTCGCTATATATTCAATTTATGTTATGGATTGAGCAATAATATTTTGTTTCTTAGAAAACCATGATATGAGCATATTCCCAAGCAATTGACAAGTATCGAAAGTGCTTTTTCTATCAATTTTACAACCACCAAATTTTGCATCATAATAGGCATGCAAAGCAAAAGATGAACCTTTTGGATACCATAATAGGGATTTGAAAAAAGGATTGATCACCTAAAGGGATTAATTACCTTATTTTTTACTAACCCAATCGATCCCCCCCCTCTGGCCCAAAAAGCTCCAATGGCTATTTTCTTGTCTAAAATTTTTGTAGGTATGAAACATTAAATGCAACCAACAGCTATCTCTTTCTTTCTACATATAAAGAAGCTTTCTACTACAATTGAAGAGCAATGAAAAGCTAAGAGAACTTATTGCTTCTATCTACTATTTTCTTCAAGCATTAAAACCAATTTGAGAGAGAAAAGTGTAGAAATTTCACATTTTATTAGTTTTTCTCTTAATCTTCTTTTCAATATTGATTTTTACTTCAAGTTAGCAAACACCCAACCTTAGAGAGGTTCTTTGAGTTTGCAAAACACTTCAAAAAATTTGTATTATGCGATTGTGAGCTTAAAGGGGAAGATAACCCTTAAGAGTTTGTGGTGTTGATTGTATAGAGCTTTGAAGAGCTAGGTTATAACTTTCAACACATAGTGGATTGAACTCTTTGGCAAGTGAGGCTAAGGGAGAAGATGTAGGTGCCTAAAGGAAAGGCTAAACCTTTATAAATCTTAGCGTTTAATTCTCTATTTCTATCTCTTATTTTTTAAGATTTTTAGTGTACTTACATTTGATGTGTTCATTTACTTAGAAAAATTGATTTGCAAAATTTGTGCTTACTAGGTATTGATTTTGAAAAATTTATTATCAACCAATTCACCCCCTCTTAGTTTATTTCAAGTCTTTAAGCTAACATTCCTAAATTCGTGCACTAAACATTCTTAAATGCAATACATGCTATGCAAATGCCAAGCTTTCTTCCAAAAGTTCAAAATCTCTTGTCATGAAAATTCTCAATCTTTCCTCAAAGTCAAAACTTTGTAAAGAATATCATGATAATGATGCAAATGCTTTTCTTAATGATGCAAATGCAATAGTCTAAATTCTCATATTACTATAGATGCCATATTCTAAATCATGATTCAAATGTTTACTACATGATGTAAGTGTATAGCCAAACCAAATTACATACATGTATTGTTCAAACTATAATGTAAACGTAATACATGTGATGTAGATGTTACTAACATTAATGTCATGAAATTCAAATTAGTTATGGTAATATGGTTCTTAAGACTTCACTATCTCTCATTTCCATTTTTAGCTTCTCAGTACTAGTTATTTCATAATAAATTTTATCAACTAATCCACATTATTTTCATCATCTGATCATAATTCACAAGTTATGTCAACCAATCCATCACTATATTCATCACTTGGCACACCATGTGTCCTTTCAAATCATCTCTTTAGGTTTCTTCCATCTCTTCATCTTTTTTTTGCCTCTATCATCTTGGATTTCTTTTCAAAGGAATCCAAGAATCTTTTATGAACATTATCATTCATTCATTATCATTTCAATTCTTGACAAATATAATGCAATTAGACATTTTCTCAATTTATTCTGAGGATGTAAAAATAAGAAAGTACAAGGTGAATTGGAAGAAAGATAATCAATATAAGAATAAGTCAGGTAAAAAAATAAATGGGTAAAGGAACAAATTCAAAACATGTCATTAGGATGGATGGTATTGATTGGTACAACAATGTCCAAACAATGAATACTTAGACAATTCTTAACAGTAATCCAAAATTCTTTTTCAAAAACTCATTCCATTGACTTTCGAAATCATTTTGAGCTCATTGAACTTTGCTCTAACTTTGAGGGATCTTCAGATGTCTTTGATCTTTCATATATTTGAACTGTCTATCCAAATCTCATCTCAGAGGTTTTTCTACCCAAATTGCCCTTTCAGGTTTTCAATTTGAGTCTTCATTTTCTCTTCTTTTACATTCTTTTCATTTTGTCATTTTTTATTTTTTTCATTTTTTATTTTTTCATTTTTTCTTCTTTTTTTCATTTTTTCCCTTTTCTCATTTTTTCATCCATTATTAATATCTCCTACACATCAACCTCTAAAATAACATAGCATGATTTCATTGTTCCATCACAAGAATGCCTTAGCCTAACATATGATCATTCAATTTGTCACATTTGACCAAAATAAACTTTTAAAGATTGTAATGTAGGCTATGGAGAAGGGTCATAAAAAAATAGATAAAATAGGCTCAAAACAGATGTTTAAAGGGTTCAAAACCAAATGATCATTTCTCATCATTTAATGTAACTTGGCATTTTGCCCCATTCCACATCATTTCACTATTTTTTCTTTTTCCATTCATCTTATTCCACACAAAAGAATTCTTATTACTTTGCCTAACTCATTTATGGCATTCATTTTTTTCTTTTTATTTTTTTTGTGTAAAGGGGTTTTTCTTTAACCCTTTTTTTTTACTCTCTATTTTTGAAACCTTTTACGATCTTTTGCCTCTATTCTTTTTCAAGTATGTTCTAAAAATTTTCTTCCCAGTATGAAGGGTGATCGATGGATGGGGTTTTTTAGAAAAAAAAATCCTAATAGGCTCAAAAAGGGTAGCAATGGATGGTTTTACAAATGGTAAAAGAAAGATGGCTATTTTTCATCTCAAACATGAAAGTTTTCTTTGAAAATCATCTATTGAACAAAAACAAACTCATGGATCTTTATAAAGGACTACATATCTTCAAAACATATCTATTTCATATATGCTAGCAGCTTGCTTCTTTTGCTCAAATAGTCTCCACAAATTGAATGAGTTTCCAAAATTAAACACTAAAATTATTATTATCATTGTCTAAACATTCATCATTTGGAATTTGAGAATATGAATAAAAAGATATAACAAAGCATGAAATAATGGTTTGAATAAGAGAGCAAATGTAATAAAATGCATCAACTTGTCTTTTATTAAAATGATAAAAAAATAATCCTAACATTACTCTGAAAGAAATCTTAAAATAACAAGCCACTTTCAATTAGCCTGAGCACCCTTGTCTTTTTCAAAATTATGCCCTCATATGATCAGGTGAAGGGTTTTTATTAATACTTGACCCCCCTAATTCATTGAAACTCACCAAGCCTTTTTGGATCAAACTCATTCTTGATCCTTACTTAAAGCATTGACATTGTGATCGGCCAATGAATTGCCCCTAACATTAGGTGTTGTTATCCTTCCTGTATCAAAGTTTATCATTCCATTCTTGATCAATCATTGCACTTATGCTTTAAGGCAATGCAATTTTCTATGGAATGACCAGCAATTCCATAGTGGTAATCATAATAAGCTGTATGATCATACTACTTGGGATAAGGTGGCTTGAGTAGCTATAGACTATTGGAGGCAATCAAGTGATTGTTGTAACTCTCATGAACCACTTGATAGGCTAGCAGGATGAATCTGAGGTCTTGCAGGAGGTTAAGTGTTATTATATATAACAACTTAGGGTCTAAAAGTAGGCTAATATGTTTGTGGGTAAGATAGTTGTAAGGTGAGTTGATATGGGTAAGGCGAGGTGTTATTCACTACAAGATAGTATAGAGAATAACCTTGTGGTGGATAAGGTTGATAACCCTTGAATTGTTGTCTTTCAAAGATCACAACTTGAGCTTCAGTCTCTTTTTTCTTTGGTTCCTTCGTGGTGAAAGCTTCTTTTCCTTCCAACTTGCCATTCTTAATGGCATTCTCAATGATTTCACCTGAGATCACCATATCAACAAAATTTTTTATTGCATTCCCTATCATCTTTTCATAATAAGGAGATTTTAAAGTGCAGACAAACAACACTATGGTCTCTTTTTTAGTTAAAGGAGGCTGCATTTGAGTAGCTATGTCCCTCCACCTCTGGGTATACTCTTTAAATGATTCAGTTGCCTTCTTCTCCATATTTTGTGAAAAAAGACAATAAGAGCTAAATCTATGATATATCGATACTGACTAATGAGTCGCAGGCCATATCACTTTAGAACTAAATACAGTTCTTGTTCAACTAAACATACTACTTAGCAGCAAAGCCAGTAAGGTTATCTTAGAATGTGTGCATTAACAACTTCTCATTATTAGCATGGGCAATTATTTTTTGACATTACATGGTAATGTGGGTCTTTAGGCATTTTGTACCATCATATTTTTCAAATTCTGGTACTTTGAACTTCAAAGGAATAATGACATCTGAGACTAAACAAAGCCCAGCAAAATCCATAGAACTATAAAAACCAATTCTTTCTACTGCCTATTGTAGACACCCCAATCTATCTGAGGTTTTACTAGATTTGGATTTTGTTAATAAAGAATAAAAAATAAAAAAAATGAAACAATAAGTGATTTAGTTTGTGTGAAATTATTTGAACTAGTTTGAGTTGGTTTTAAGGTTGAAGTTTAAAAGGAATTGGGATTCTTATTCATATTAGGGTTCTAGATCAAAATCCTATAAATACCATACCTAAATCATACAGAAGAACACAACAAGCAGAAGCAAAAAAAAAAAAATTGTTTAGAAGAGTTAACAACAATCCTAGAATTTTTAAGAATTTTTTTTTGAAAATTTTTTTGGCAGTTTTTTTTCTCTAGAAATTTTTTGGAAAATTTTCAGATTTCAATCAATTTTTAGTGAAATTCATCTTTTTCGGTAGAATTTTCCAATTTTTTACGCTTTTTCCCAATTTTCGTTTTGGGCTTATATACCCATTGGAAATGACATCGTTTTGAAGCTTAATAAACCTTTGGATCTGCATGTTTTCTTATAAGTGACTCGGCCGACGCATCAACTCGTTTCTTTAACCTACATACCATCCAAGCCTTCCAGTCGAGTCGAGCCACACGCCAAGCCTCCAAGCTATCTTTTGATCCTGAAGCCGAGCTGTGTTGAGCCGCTAAAGTCGAGTCATTTCTATTTTTTTGGTATTTTTTTATTTTTATTTAGTATTTTATTTATGTGTTTGTTTTTATTTTTGCATGATTAAATTTGGAAATAAAAAAATAGAAAAAATAAATTATTTTTTAAGAATAAGTATTAATTATCCAATGATGGAATTTTTAGAAATTTCAAATAGTAAATTTTTATAAAATTCCTAGGTGAGGAATTTTGTCTAAATTTGTCCCAAATAGTGAAATAATTTAGATAAAATTTCAATAACAATAATTAATATTTATTTTCAAAAAAAATAAAAAAATAAAATTTTGAAAAAATATAAATTACCTAAGGATGAGATTCTTAGAAATTTCAAATGTTAAATTTCTTAAGAAATCTCTAGGTGAGAAATTTCTCTAAATTTATCCCAAATGGTGGAATAATTTAGATGAAATTTTAATAAAAGTAATTGTATTCTTTTCCAAATTTGGTTGAAAATATTTGATAATTACCCAAGGATGATATTTTTAAAAATTTCAAATGGTACATTCCTAGGAAATCTCTAGGTGAAAATTTCTTTAAATTTGTCCCAAATGGTGAAAGAATTTAAATGACTTTTCAAGAAATATAATTGTTATATTATTTTCTTTCCAAAAAAAAGAGAAATAAAAAAGAATTTTTAAATAGGCCTAAATGGTGAAAAATTGAGAAATTTCGAATGAGAAAATATTTCTAATTTAACCCAAATGGTGGAATAATTAGATATATTTTTTACAAAAAAAAATCAAGAATAAAAATCTTTTTTCGACGATAAAGCTTCTTCAAGAAAACAAATAGAATCTTTGAATACTCTTGAGATGAGAAAATATTTTTAAGAATTCTACCAGATTGATAGAGAATTTTAAGAGTTATTTTCAATATTCAATATTAAAATTTAAGACCATTAGAATCAAGACCTTAGGATAAATTTAAAATAAAATGTTAACATCCTTTGGATGGGCATGTAGGGATGCTATAACCTTCCCCATATGTAACCGAACTCCCAAACCCTGTTCTAGTTTGTAAACCCGAACATATTCTTTTAGGGACCCTTAGTCAAGCTTAGGAGTTCTTTAAAATGATAGATTCTTTAGGTGGCCAATCACACCTAGTTAAAAAAAATTGGTGGTGACTCCATTTGTTAAGTCTAGCTATAGATTTACGAATCTGTATGTTATGGCAGTTTGGCGACTTCACTGGGGACGCTATAGAGAGTCAGGCCATATCATTTTAATTTTATCTTATCATTTGATCTAATGGTTTTAAATTGTAATTATTTGTTTACTAACATTTTTCCCTTTTTGTTTCTCATTTGATTTATGGGGTTGATAATTATATGTTCCTTCACACACACTATCACTGTATTTACATTACATAAGCTCTATACATGGGCTTCATCCTTCTTAGGAGTGAGTAAAGTACCTACACTCTCGTGAGATGATAATCCCTATAATGGCTAGTGAAATACTTTCACTCAAATTGAATCATTTTCGTTGGTAGCTTGTGATGGGTGAGGATTGACTGCCTTACTAGTCTATGATGGACAATAATGTACGTAACAATTTGGAAACCTTTAGTAGTCAAAATCACCTAACCCTACATATAGTTCACCCTTAAGAGGCCAGCCCTAAGATAAAGCCCTTCCTACCTATTGATAGATATAATCCAAAATTAGGACATAAGAAGAAACAACTTGTATATTGCTTATCTAACCATTTTGTTTGTTTGATTTGGTGCATCTGCATCATTTCCATATCATTTCATTCTATCTATCATTTTCATGCTCATGTTTTAACATTATCATTTGCATCATTCTCATATAGGAAATATTTGCCACATATCAGATATTGATAAATCAGATTTCACACTTACATCCATAGAAAGCCAAATGCAATCAAAGTTTGCATCAATCTGTCATGAATCTGCTTATCAATTGAAAATCAAGTCAGAAGAAGGTAAAAAAAAATAGGGTGATTGCTTACCTAAAGGTTTTATCTCATTGTTGCCTAAGAGAGTTCATCTTAATCTCCAACAAAATGACTTAATTGACTTAAGCAATGTTTGGGGATGCATGAGTAGAACAAAGCAAGAGGCATTTAAGAATAGATATGGAGACATAGCTTTAGTGCTCCAGGTGGATGTGGACAATAATCTAATAAGAGCTATCTTTCAGTTCTAGGATCCTTCTTATAGGTGTTTCATCTTCAATGAAGTAGACATGGTGCCCATAATTGAAGAGTATATGGTCTTACTTCGCTTTAATTTGCCAAACCCAGACAAGATCTACTGGTCAAATAAGGTGGACTATCGCAAAAAGCTAGTGCAAATGCTTGGATTAAGCTTGCCTAAAGTTGATGCATGTGTCAAGATAAAAGGTGAAAGTAAGGCTATTCCATGGAGTTTTCTGTGAGATTTCATCCAGGGGCATTTGGATAATGATCAGGGGTTAATGGTAATGGCTATAGCTCTATATGGACTGGTGATCTTCCCAAAAATCATTGGACATGTGGATGTCATAGTGATAGACTTCATTGATTAGTTAGCATACCAAGTTAATGCAGCACCCAACCATTTTAGCGTAAACCATTCGTTCTCTGAATTTTTGCCATATAAATGGTAAAGGTCAGTTTTATGGATGCTTACAACTATTTTATGTATGGATGAAAAGTCACATTGAGTGTGAAAAAAGTCAATTCTATAACCATACCTTCATTTTAGTGTCCCAATTAAGGAGTTTTGTTACAACACATGGCCTAAACCAAAGTCAACAGAAGATTTGGGCCCTTGATAGTTAAAAGATAGTTTGGAGAGCTCCTTGGATACGTCATGATGTAGTGTTGTATAGTTGTGGGAGTCAACCTTGGGTATTTCTATTGGGCTTATGGGGTGCAATTACTTATGCCCCACCTTTGGTGAAAAGACAATTCGAATGTGAGCAATTCATTCCAAAAACCTATGGACTTAACCAATGAGAGTTCTCTTTCACTGATAAAGAGGCGTATGGAATGATTAAAAAGATCAAAAAAGCATGGAAGTAAACCATCAAAGTTAACCAATGGAGGCTTACTTATGACGTCACCACAGAATATAGTGTGTGGCATGTAAGAAAGGGTAAGGACATTATGCTTCCTCAAGAACAAATATTTGGCCCTCCTCTAAAGCCTATTCTTCAAGATCCTTTGTTCAAAGTAGAAACGACTAAAAAGAAACTCCAAACCAAGAAAGATGAGCTAGAACAAGAAAATAAATTATTAAACTTAGAAATGAAAGAGAGTCTGAAGCTTTAAGAATAAAAAATCTAAAGCCTCATGGAGCAAAAAGATCAGTGGAAAGCCCTATTCAATGATTTAGACATGACACATTCGTCAGTTACACCCGAGCTTCCCAATTTTTAAAAGAAAATGAATTACTGAAGGCAAGGGTGGAAGAATGATAAAAGGCCACTGTTAGAGCACACAGACATAGCCAGATGTTACAAGAGATAGTGGATCGATGCACAGCATAAGTAGAAGCCTTGTTTGATGAATGCAAGAGACAAGCTAAATAGAGTAAGCTGTAGAAAGACATGTGCACAGAAAAACAAAAACATCAAGGCATTTGTTTGATCAGTTATGCATTGCTATAGACAAAGCATTAGAAATGGAAGAAAAAGTGGAAATTTTGAAAGCTGTGGTGCAACTAGTGGAAGCTCATGGGCAACGATCGCTTGATTTCCTAAATGAGACACAAAATCATTACGAACAAGCTAGGAAATTTATAAGGAGGCATTAGGAAATAAAGAATGATGCTTAGGACTTTGGAATATTGCTTTGGCTTTATTAGGATGTAATTTTGAAATTTTATTGATGTAAATAAAATTTACATATCAATAATGAAATTTTATTATGATGTAAATAAAATTTCAAATTGAGATTTTTTATCAATAATGGTGGTGTGGCAAATATTAGTACATTTCATTCATGCATTAACATATCAAATGTAGAGCATATAATTTCTAATAATCATATAATTGTGGTATTCAAGGTTCAAGGATAGCTCCACCTAGCAGAAACCCTACTCAACGATACAAAACAAAGGCTTGAGCTAGACAAATGGAGCAAAAAAACTTTCATCGTCTTAAGAAGATAGAAAAAGCCCAAAAGAAGCTTGAAAGTGAGCTAAGTAAAATTTTGAATGCTCTAAATAAGTTAAACAAGGGGAAAAAATAGAAAAGAATACTAAACAATAGGACCATCCATCACAAGAGGTGGCTAACTCCTTATATCCACCTGGTTTTAGTCCACCTCAAGCCTAGTCTACATAAGAGGTATCACCACAACAGTTCACATATCCTACATATCTTGGAATGCCATCAACTTCAAACCCAAGGCATTACTATAGCTATGTGAATCCTATTTTTGATGAAAAGGCAGTGGAACCAATCTAAGTTTTTGATTTGGATAATCTGAAAGAAAAAGAGAAAGAGAAAGCAAAAGTGGTTGAATTTCTGAAATACTCAAAAATTAGCATACTGGAAGAGAAGTTAGGGGTTGTGGAAGGAATTGGCTTTTATGGTTTTATAAATGCTGCTGGGCTTTGTCTAGTCCCGGATATTGTTATTCCTTCGAAGTTCAAAGTACCAGAGTTTGAAAAATATGATGGTACGAAGTGCCTGAAGACCCATAAGCCCATGCCCTTAATGAAAAGCTACTAATGCACACCTTTCAAGACAACCTTACTAGTTCTACTGCTAGGTGGTATGTCCAGCTGGACAAAACCCGCATCTATTCTTAGAGTGATATAGTCAATGACTTCATCAGTCAATATTGGTATATTATAGATTTTGCTCCTGATCATTTATTTTTACAGAACATGAAGAAAAAGGCAAATAAGTCATTCAAGAAATACGCCTAGAGGTGAAAGGATATAGCTTCTCAAATGCAACCTTTTTTAACTGAAAAAAACTACAGTGTTATTTATCAGCACTCTAAAATCTTTCTATTATGAAATGATGATAGGGAATGCAACAAAAAATTTTGCCAACATGGTGATCTCGAGCAAAATCATCGAGAATGCCATTAAGAATGGCAAGTTAAAAAGAGGAAAAGCTTTCACCAAAAGAGCCTTAAAGAAAAAAGAGACTAAAGCTCAAGCTGTGAGCTTTGATAGAAAATAGTTCAGGGGTCATCAATCCTACTTGCTATAAGGATATTCTTCATATTATCCCACTGTGAATAATGCTTCCCATTACCCATATCAACCAATTCCACAATTGTCCTACCCTCAAACATATCAACCCACTTTTAGACCTCAAACTACCACATACAATTATAACACTCAACCTTTCCCAATACCTCTGACTCGTTCGACTATCCTAATGGGTTGTTCACGAAAGCAATGAACTACTCGTGAAAAACTTGTATTTGATCCAATTCTCATGACATATATGAAATTGTATCGAGAGCTTTACAATAATCACCTAATTGCTCCTAGCCGATTAGAGCCACTCAAGCCACCTTACCCTAAATGGTATGATCCTACAGCCCATTGTGACTATCATTATGGGATTACTAGTCATTCCACTGAGAATTGCACTACCTTAAAGCATAAAGTGCAATGATTGATCAAGGATGGAATGATCAAATTTGATACAAAAGGGCTAACTGCACCTAACGTTAGTGGCAATCCTTTGCCTAACCACAACATGAATGCTCTGAATGAAGAATGAGAGCGTCACCTAAAAAAGAGAGTGTCAAAAATTAAGACACCTCTTAGTTAGCTGTTTTGATGCTTTATGGAAAGTTGATATGATACAGCTAGTGAGTCCACATAGTTATCATGGAAAGTATGTATCGGATAGCAATTGTAAGTATCATAGTGGGGTATATGGCCACTTTATCAAAACCTATGAGCAATTTTGTTAAGAGGTACAAAAGCTCATGGATTCTTACTAAATTAAACTCTATGAAAAAAAGAAAGATTCAAAGAATGCTGAAGTGTCTATGATCGACCAGCCATTGAAACTATTTTCAAAGTCGATAACAACTTACTATAAGGATAAGCCAAAGTCGACCATAGACAAGCTTGTTCCTAAGCTGGTAACTTTTAAAGTCCCTGCTTCATTCTCTTACAAGAACAATAGAGCTATGCCATGGAAATATGGCTGCAACACAGTAGTCTAGGGGCAAGAGAAGAATGCCTCTAAGTCTGATGTTGCCAATATAACTGGTGTAGAGGGCATCACCCGAAGTGGAAGATGCTACACTTTAAAAATGTTGAAAAGGGCTAGAAAAGAAAACACCAAGGAAAGAGAAAAATAAAATGATCTAAAATTAGAGCCCGATGAAGAATATTAAAAGCCAATATAAAAAAAAGAGGCTTATGAATCCTTAAAGCTGATAAAACATAGTGAATATTCTGTGATTGAATAATTAAATAAAATGCCAGCGTAAATATCATTGTTATCACTACTATTAAATTTGAAACCATACCAGAATGCCTTACTGAAAATGCTAAACCAGGGATATGTGGCACATAATGTGTCTATTGAATATGTGAATCACTTAGCTAGAAACATGATCATGCCAAATTACATAACATTTAGTGATGATGAAATTCCTTCAAAAAGAAAGAGAAGTACCAAGGCTTTACATATCACTATCAAGTCTAAAAGCCATATTATAACCAAAGTCCTCATAAATAATGGTTCTACTATTAATGTCATGCCTATGTCAACTTTGGCAAGGTTACCTATTAATTACTCATGCATGAAAAGTAGCCATATGGTCGTCTGAGCTTTCAATGGGACCAAGCATGAAGTTATGGAAAATATAGAGATGCCTTTGCAAATTGGGCCGTACACATTTAATGTAAGATTTCAAGTGATGGATATCTCCTCATCTTATAGCTGCTTATTGGGAAGGTCATGGATTTACATGATAGGTGTTGTTCCTTCTACCCTACACTAAAAGATCAAGTTTAATGTAGAAGGTCAATTAGTGGTAATGTTTGAAGAGAAAGATATGCTGGTGACTTAGCCATTGAATACCTCATATGTAGAGGCTACTGAAAATAAGCTAGAATGTTCTTATCGATCTTTTGAACTGGTTAACTCTGTAGGCAAAAAACCTACAAGCCAATAATTTTTAAGATAGTGATGAGTCAGATTATCAACAAGGGTTGGTATCATAGAGCGAGATTGGGAAAAAATTTACAAAGGATAAAAAAACTCATGGCAATAATGGACAATAGTGAGGGGCTGGGCTTAGGTTATCAGGCAGAAGAATAAGAGATAAAGAAAAGACAAGCAATAAGAGAGAAAGAAAGATAGCAAAGCTAAGGGTTATCCCACACTTTTATGATACCTTCAGGCCTAGAGGGTTCATGTACCCAACTATAGAAGAAAATTTAAAACAAAGTATGGAAAAGGCATTTGTTGAATTATCCATCCATGCAATTGGAGATGAAAAGAGGCATGAGCAAGAAATGTGGGTTTGCTCTTGTCTGCCAGATTACGAGCTAAACAATTGAAGCATTATCAAAATGCCTGCTATCCTTGAGACTAATTCAATGTAATTGTACATCTTAATATAATTGTACATCTCAATAGCTTATGTCCAAAGACATTGGGGTGATCTTTCTTGTTTGGGTCATTTATTTATTATTATTTTAATAAAGATTAGGAATGATACATTTTCATTTATTTCTTCTAGTGTCTTCATTTTTTTTTTGTTTTTTCATTTTCTAAATACATCTTGCCAACATGTCCCATTTCATTCAATTTTAGGTCCTTAAATGAACAGGAAGATAATCATGATAATGATTAAAAGGTTAATTTTGAGAATTCAATTAACATTGATGAACTTAATAACAAAGATGATTCTGAAGAATATGTTATCCCTTTGGAGCTAATGAGATTGATTAAGCAAGAAAGTAAACTAATTAAGCCTCATCAGGAGATAATTGAATTGGTGAATTTAAAATATGAGGAAAATAAGAAAGAGGTTAAAATTGGCACTTCATTTTCATCAAAAGATAGGCAACGATTGGAAAATATACTTCAAGAATTCATAAATGTGTTTGCTTGGTCTTACTAGGATATGCTTAGGCTTAGTCAGAAATAGTAGAGCATAGACAGCCCTTGAAGCCAGAATGTAAACCAATCAAATAGAAATTGAGGTAAATGAAACCTGAAATGCTACTAAAGATTAAGGAAGAGGTGAAAAAATAGTTTGATGCAAGTTTCCTACAAGTGGCCATATATCCAGAATGGGTAGCCAATGTAATACCAGTCCCTAAAAAAGATGGGAATGTGTGAATGTGCATAGGTTGTCATGATTTGATTAACGTTAGCCTAAAGGATAACTTTCCTTTGCCTCATATTGACACACTAGTGGACAACACGACCAAGCATGCAATGTTTTCCTTTATGGATGGGTTCTTAGGATATAACCAAACAAAGATGGCTACCAACAATATGAAAAAGACCACTTTGTGACTATGTGAGGAACATTTTGATACAAAGTTATGCCCTTTGGATTAAAAAATGCTAGTTCAACATATCAAAGAGTCATGGTGACACTCTTTCATGACATGATGCATAAAGAAATGAAAGTATATGTGGATGATATGATTACGAAGTCTCGAGAAAGAGAAGATCATGTCACCAATCTCTGAAAGCTATTTAAAAGGTTAAAAAAATTCCAACTTAAGCTAAACTCAGTAAAATGTACATTTGGGACAAGGTCAAAAAAGTTGCTAGGCTTTGTGGTCAGTGAAAGAGGGATTGAAGTTGATCCTGACAAAATGTGAGCCATTCAAAATTTGTCACCCCAAGTACACCAAAATAAGTTTGAGATTTTTTAGGTAGATTGAACTACATTTCTCGGTTCATATCTCAGCTTATCTACAAGCACGATCCTATATTTAAGCTTTTTTGTAAGAATAATCTGGAAAATGGAATGAGAAATGCCAAATGGCTTTTGATAAAATTAAGCAATACTTGTCAAATCTTCCAATGTTGGTGCTGCTTATTCCAATGATACCCTTAATTTTATACCTAACAATGTACGAGAATTCACTGGGACGTGTACTGGGGCAACAAGATGAGTCTAGTAAAAAAGAGAGAGCTATTTACTACCTGAGTAAGAAATTCATAGAATATGAGTCCAAGTATTCTTCTTTGGAGAAAATGTGTTGTGCATTAGCTTGGACTGCCAAAAGACTCAGATAATACATGCTTTATTATACCACCTGGCTTATAGCAAAACTAGATCCAATTAAATACATTTTTGAGAAGCCCTCTTTGTCTGAAAGAATTGTTAGATGGCAAGTAATACTCTCAGAGTATGATATTGTATATGTAAGCCATAAGGTAATCAAAAAAAGTGTTATAACTGAGTTTTTCGCAGATCAGGCTGCTGAGGATTATGAACCAATGAGGTTGGAATTTTTTGATAAAGATTTGATGACTATTTCCCAACTGAAGAAGGAAAAACATGAAAAAAAGTATTTGAAAATGTATTTTGATGAAGCTACCAATGCCTTGGGACATGGGATTGGGATGATTTTGATTTCTCTAGAAGAACAATACTATCCTATAACTGTGAGGTTAAATTTCAATTACATAAATAACATCGTTGAATATGAGGCATGTGTCTAGGTTTATAAGCTATTATAAATAGAAAGTTAGAGTAATAAAAGTGTTTGGAGATTCAGCTCTAGTTATATATTAATTGAAAAGAGAATAGGAGACGAGAGATTTAAAACTCATTCCATATCATAAGTATATCCTAGAGTTGATCAAGCAGTTTAAAGATATTCAATTTGATCATTTACCTTAGAAAGATAATCTGATTGCTGATGCCTTGGCTACTTTGGCAATAATGGTTCGAGTTAGTGATAATATCGATATTCAGCCCATCAAGCTAGATGTCAAAGATGTACCGACTCATTGCTCTAATGTAGAAGAAGAAGAGGATGGGAAGCCATGGTATTATGATATCTTACAGTACATTAAGAATCAGAAATACCTCATCTAAGCAACTAAGAATGATAAAAGGGTCATCTAAAAATTAGTTATGAGTTTTGTCTTAGATGGAGATGTTCTGTACAAAAAGAACCATGATCAAATATTGTTGACATATGTAAATAAGAGTGAAGCAAAGAAAATCATTGAAGAGGTACATGATGGAATATGTGGGGATATGCCAATCGACATATTATGGCAAGATAGATAATAAGAGTAAGGTATTATTGGTTGATAATGGAGAGTAACTCATTGACTATGCTCGAAAATGTCACAAGTGCCAAATCTATGCTGATAAGATCCATGCTCTACCATCTGCTTTATATGTTTTGGCACCACCCTGGCCATTCTCTATATGGGACATGGATGTCATTAGTCCTATAACCCCAAAGGTTTCTAATAGGCATAGGTTCATTTTCGTGATGATAGATTATTTCACAAAATGGGTGGAAGTAGCATCATTTGGAAGTGTGACATGATCTATAGTTTGTAAGTTCATAAAAAAAAAATCATTTACAGATATAGACTTTCGAAGAGAATCATTTCAGATAATGCCAAGAATTTAAATAGTAAGATGATATAAGAAATATGTGCCTAGTATAGGGTTGGCAACCCAACCCACCCCTGACGGGTTTACCCAAACCGACCTCATAGGGTTGATTTTTTTTTTAAATCTACTTTTGGGCTAGGTCAGGTCTGGTAATCTAAGAAAAAATTAGGGTTGGGTCAGGTTTCGATTTTAAACAAACTCGACTTAACCCGACCCGATGTTGTATTAAAATTATTTTTTAATTATTTTTTTATATAACTATATATTTAAATATTATATTTAAAAAATAATATTTTATATTTAAAAAATTATTTTTATATTTAAAAAATTATATTTTATTAATTTTGGGTCGGGTCAGATTGGGTACAGTTTATACAATATCGAGTCGAGTCGGGTTCGGGTATGAAAAAAATAAAAAATTTTTCAGGTTAGGTCAAGTTCAATTTAATGGATGTAAAGTCGGGTTAGCTTCGAGGTAAGCAAAAACTTGCCCTGACCTAACCCATTGCCAACCTTAGCCTAGTACAAGATCAAGCATCATAATTCAGCACCATGCCATCTGAAAATGAATGGGGTAATTAAGGCTACAAATAAGAATATAAAAAGAATTCTTGAAAAGATAACTGAAACCTATAAAGACTGGCATAAGAAGTTGCCATTTGCGTTACATGCTTATTGAACATTGGTGTATACTTTTACTAGGGCAACCTCATTCTCTTTAGTTTATGAGATGGAAGCTGTACTGCCAATAGAAGTGGAAATCTCATCTTTAAAGGTTATAAAAAAAGTTGAATTGGAAGAGGCTGAATGGATTTCAGAGTGCTATGAACAATTGAATTTCATTGAAAAAAAGAGATTGACAGCATTATGCCATGGTCAACTATATCAGAGAAAAATGATGAGGGCTCATGATAAAAAGGTTTGACCTCGTTGCTTCTGGGAAAAAGAGTTGGTCTTGAAAAGAATTCTCCCAAACCAACATGATAATAAAGGAAAGTAGACTCCAAATTGGGAAGGCCCATATGTTATGAAATGTGTTTTCTCAGGTGGAGCATTGATATTAGCTGAAATGGATGGAAATGATCTATCCCATTCTATAAATTATGATGTTATGAAGAAATATTATGCTTAAGAAAAAAATAAAAAACAAAACTTAAGTTGAAAACCCCAAAAGGATGATTTGAGTCAAAAAGGGGTTTATCTAAGTTGAAAACTTGAAAATGAGGCTTAGATAAGAAGGTTACAACATCAAATTTGAAAATTCACCAACATGGAGGCTAGCATGTTCTGATGAGCTCTAAGTTGTTAAGTGCATCAGGTGGTTCAATTTTTTGAAAAAGACTTCAAGATATGTTATCATGATGTCTGAATGTTTATTTTGGGCATTGTCTTCCCATACCCATCTTTGTAATTCTTTCTTTTTCACACTAGCCAAAGTTGTGTTATCATTTTTGCTAATAAGAGATATTTCACTTTATTCCTTGTGTTTTTTTTGTTGATTATTTCTCATTTATTTCCCAGCCATTCCTACTCTTTTCTTTTTAATACCTTACAATGGAAGAGATGTGTGAATGCATTCTGACTTTTTGAGATTGAAATAATGATTGATAAATGAATAATAGCATGAAAGATTTCTACATTACCTTGGAAAGGTTGAAAGTGATAAAGGCAAATACGAAATGTTCAGTTCTTGATAAGGACATTGAATTTGGAAAAAGATTTCTTTAAAAAGAAAAAATAGGGGTTAAAAGAGAGGGATGATTTGAGAATTACATTGATTTGGTCTTAGTACCTAAAGATTGAGGGGTTCGGGCCCTAAGAAAAGAGCTTGATAAAGTTGAGTACCACAATTGAAGAGATATTAATTAACCAACATTTACATAGCATGCATTGCATTTCTAAATGTCCAACGTATAGCATATGTTGCATGTGAAAAGGTCTAGTGCATGAATTTAGGGAGCAGAGATATTCCAAGATCCCATATGGAGATGACAAATGTGAAGACTTTTTGATGAATGAGTTTTAAATTCTCGTTTGAGAACAAACTTATAAGGTAAGATTCTAATCCTTGGAAAAGGATATTTCTCAGTATTATGAGCGATTTGTAAGACCTTCAAGCATAATCTCCTAAACTTCCTTCAAACATGATCTATGACTCCTCTGAATATGATTGTTTAGGAGGAGTTTTTATTTTCTAAAGTTGTTGTGCCTTTGTTTAGAGGAGCCTTTATTTTTCAAAGTGGTTGTGCCTCTACTTAAATGTGCCTCTGTTTAAAGGAGCCTTTATTTTTCAAAATTGTTGTGCCTCTGCTTAAAGGAGCCTTTATTTTCCAAAGTTATTGTGCCTCTGATTAGAGAAGCCTTTATTTTTCAAAGTTGTGAAGCCTCTATTTAGAAGAGTTTTATGCAAGGAGTCTAAGTAAAAAAAAAAGATGTTGAGTTTATTGGGTTATCTACATCTTTGCATAATTCATGTTTCACAGAAAATGTGCAAAGAGGGACAGCTGTAAACACCCCAATCTGTCTGGGGGTCTACTAGATTTAGATTTTGTTAATTAAGAATAAAAAATAAAAAAGGAAAAAATAGGTGTTTTAGTTTATGTGGAATTACTAGGCATACCATCCGAGCCTTCCAGCCAAGCCAAGCCACAAATCGAGCCTCTAAGCTGTCTTTTGATCTTGAAGTCAAGCTGCATCGAGTCGCTGAACCTAAGCCGTTTCTTTTTTTTTGGTATTTTTTTATTTTATTTAGTATTTTATTTATATGTTTGTTTTTAATTTTGCATGATTAAATTTAGGAATGAAAAAATAGAAAAATTAAAATATTTTTTAAGAATAAGTATTAATTATCTAATAATGGAATTTTTAAAAATTACAAATGATAAATTTCTATAAAATTCCTAGTTGAGGAATTTTATCTAAATTTGTCCCAAATGGTGGAATAATTTAGATAAAATTTCAATAACAACAATTAATATTTATTTTTAAACAAAAAATAGAAAAATAAAAATTTAATAAAATTTTGGAAAAATATAAATTACCTAAGAATGAGATTCTTAGAAATTTCAAATGGTAAATTTCTTAAGAAATATCTAGGTGAGAAATTTCTCTAAATTTGTCTCAAATTGTGAAATAATTTAGATGAAATTTCAATAAAAGTAATTGTATTCTTTTCCAAATTTGGTTGAAAATATTTGATAATTATCCAAGGATGAGATTATTAGAAATTTCAAATGGTAAATTCCTAAAAAATCTAGGTGAGAAATTTTTTTAAATTTGTCTCAAATGGTGGAAGAATTTAAATGAAATTTCAAGAAAAATAATTGTCATATTATTTTTTTTCCAAAAAAAATAGAAATAAAAAAATTTTTCTAAATAGGCCCAAATGGTGGAAAATTTAGAAATTTTGAAAAAGAAAATGTTTCTAATTTGGCCGAAATGATGGAATAATTAGATATATTTTTGACAAACATAAAAAATAAGAATAAAAATCTTTTTTCGATAATGGATCCTCTTCAAGGAAACAAATGGGATCCTTGAATACTCTTGAGGTGAAAAAATATTTTTAAAAATTCTACCAAATTGATGGAGAGTCTCAAGAGTTATTTCCAATATTCAATATTAAAATTTAAGACCATTAGAATCAAGACCCTAGGATAAATTTAAAATAAAATGATACCATCCTTTGGATAGGCATGTGGGGGTGCTATAATATTTCCCATATGTAACCGAACTCCTGAACCTTGTGTTAGTTTGTAGATCTGAATTTATTATTTTAGGGACCCTTAATCAAGCTTAAGAGTTCCTTAAAAGGATAGATTCCTTAGGTGACCAATCATACCTAGTTAAAAAAAATTGATGGTGACTCTATTTGTTAAGTCTAGCTATAGATTTATGAACTTATATGTTATGACACCTGTAACCTCTTTTCTAACATATACATCTTTCTATCAGCTATTAAGTTCCCCAGCGACTCATCCCTTTTTGGGTTTTAATTTTTTTTTCTTTTGGATCATCCAGATCAAGGACCTGGATTTGTTCCACTATCTTCTCAATAAAAATAAGATTTATATAGCTCTAGTAACACCTTAGATTTGAAGCTAATGGCATTCTGGGGGTATGTATACCTTACAAGGTATGTGAACTGCTATGGTGGTGTATCTTGTATGGACTGGGCTTACTGTGGACCAAAACCAAAAGGATATAGAAGGTCAGTCACCTCTTATGAATGATGGTCTTGCTAGCTAGTATTTTTTTTACATTTTTCCCCTTGCTCAATTTGTTTAAAGCATCCATAATCTTATTCAACTCCCCTTCAAGCTTCTTTTGAGCTCTCTTTATCTTTTCAAGATGATTGAAATTTTCTTGTTCCATTTGTTTGGTTTGAGCTCTTGTATTGTATTGGTGAGTTAATCATGTAAGATTCTTATTTGGTGAAGCTATCGTTGAACCTTGAGTAACATAATTATGTCATTATTAGAAATGATATGCTTTATGTTCAGCATTTTAATGCATGAATGGAATGTAATAATATTTGCCACATAACTATCGTTGATAAAATAAATCTCATTTCAAAACTTTATTTAATTAAATTTCAAAACGACATCCTAACAAAGCCAAAAAACCATTTTAAAATACTAAACATCAATGCAATATTTCCTAAACATTACCTAATGCCTCATTTTAAATTTCCTAGCTTGTTGGTAATGATCTTACATCTCATTTAGGAAGTCAAGCAACCACTACCCATGAGCTCCTACTGGTTGCACCATAGCCTTCAATTCTTCCAGTTCTTCTTCTATTTCTAATGCTTTGTCTACAATAATGCATAGTTGATCAAACAAGTGCCTTAGATGTTTTTTTTTTTTTTTTGTGCACGTGCCCTTCCATAGCTCACTCTATTTAGCATGTTTCTTGCATTCATTAATTAAGGCTTCTACTTATGTTGTGTGCTGATCCACTATCCCTTGTAATATTTGGCTATGTTTGTGTGCCCTAACAGTGGCCTTTTGCTTTTTTTCACCCTTGGTTTTAATAATTCACTTTCTTTTAAGAGTCAGGCAAGCTCGAGTGTAACTGATGAATGTGTCTTATCTAGATCATTGAATAAGGCTTTCCACTGATCTCTTTGCTTAGTGAGGCTCTAGAATTTTTTTCTTGCAACTTTAAACTTTCTCCCATTTTTACCTTCAATTGCTTATTTTCTTGCTCTAACTCATTTAATCAATTTAAAGTTTCCTTTTAGCCATTTCTACTTTAAGCAAGGGATCTTAAGGAATAGACTTTGGAGAATGGTCAACTATTTGTTCTCAAGGAAGCACAATGTCCTTGTCCCTCCTTATATACCACACAATATATTTTGAGGTGACATCATAAGTAAGCCTCATCTGGTTAACCCTGATGGTTGTTTCTATGCTTTTTTTATTATTCAATCATTCTATATGCCCCTTTTTCAGTGAAAGAAAATTTTCACTGGTTAAATCCATAAGTTTTTGGAATAAATTGCTCACATCCAAATTGTCTTCTTACCAAAGTTAGGGCATAAGTAACAACACCCCATAGGCCCAATAAAAAAACCCAAGGTTAAATTCTCACAACTATATAACATTGTATCATGATGCACCCAAGCTGCTCTCTAAATTATCCTTTGGCTATCAAATGCATGAAAAAATGAAACACATTCTTCTTTCGACTTTACTTTAGGCCATGTGCTGTAACAAAACTCCTTGATTGGAATACTAGAATGAAGGTATGGTTTGTAAAACTTACCTTCTGCACACTTAATATGACTCTTCATCCATACATAAAGCAGTTGTAAGCACCCATTAAACCGACCTTTACTATTTCTATGACAAAAATTCAAGGAACGAATGGTTTTTGCTAAAATGGTTGGTGCTGCATTGACTTTGTATTCTAACTAATCGACAAAGTCTATTATTGGGACATCAACATGTCCAATGACTTTTGGAAAGATTACCAATCCATATAAAGCTATAGCTATTGCCACTAACCCCTGATCATCATCCAAATATCCCTGGATGAAGTCTCACAGAAAACCCCATAGGATAACCTTATTTTCACCTTTTGTCTTGACATATGCAATAATTTGAGGCAAGCTAAGTTCGAGCATTTGCACAAGTTTCTTACGATAACCCACTTTATTTGACCAATAAATCTTGTCTAGGTTTGACGAATCAAAGCAAAATAGGACCATGTACTCTTCAATTGTTGGCACCATATCTGTTTCATTAAAGATGAAAGGCCTATAAGAAGGATCCCAAAACTAAAGAATGGCTTTGATCAAATTATTTTCCATATCCACTCAAAGCAGTGAAGCTATGTCTCTATATTTATTCTCAAATACCTTCTGCCTTATTCTACTCATGCATCCCCAAATATTACTTAAGTCAACGACATCATTTTGTTAGAGATTTAGATGAACTCTCTCAGGCAATAATAAGATAAAACCTTCAGGCAAGCAATTACCTTGTTTTCTTTGACCTTCTTCTAACTTGATTTTCAATTAATGAGCAAATTCATAATGAATTGATGTAAACTTTGATTGCATTTGGCTTTTCTTGGATAAAGGTATGAGATATGATTTATCAATGATTGACAAGTGGCAAATATACCCTATATGAGAATGATACAAATGACAATATTAAACATAACCATGAAAATGATACATAGAATTAAATGTTAATACAAGCACTAATTAAAATGATACAAATGCATAAAGTTAATAAAATAAAATGGTTAGATCACAAACTGTTCCTTCTTATGTCCTAATTTTGGGATACATTTATCAACGGGTAGGAAAGGCTCTATCTTAAGGATTGCCTTTGAAGTGTAGATTATATACAGGGTTAAGTGATTTTGATCACTAAAGGTTCCCAAATTGTTCGTTACATCATTGTCCATTACGGATTAGTAAAGCACTTCAATCTTCACCCATCACAGGCTACCAACGAAAAAGATTCAATTTGAGTGAAAGTATTTTGCTAACCATTACAGAGATTATCATCGTATGAGAGCATAAGTGCTTTACTCCTTCCTAAGAAAGACAGAGCCTAGGTATAAAGCTCATGTAATACAAATGCATATGATAGTATGTGTGAAGGGACATAAAATTTTCAACCCCATAAATCAAATGGGAGACAAAAAAAAAAAACATTAGTAAGCAAATAACATAATCATTACATTTTAAAACCATTAGATCAAAGGATAGGGTAAATTTAAAATTTAGGGCTTGACTTTCTAACTTGTCCCTAGTGGAGTTGTCAAACTATCATAACATATAGATCTAAAAATTTATAGCTAAACTTAACAAGATGAGTCACCACCAATCTTTTATCTAAGTGTGATTGGCTACCTAATGAATCTATCATTTTAAGGAGTTTCTAAGTTCGACTAAGGGTCCCTGAAAGAATAGGTTCCAATCTACTAATCAGAATAAGGTTCAGGAGTTCGGTTACAGATATGGAAGGTTATAACACCTCCATATGCCCATCCAAATTATGGTTCTATTTTATTTTAAATTATCTCAAGGTCTTTATTCTAATGGTCTTAAATTTTAATGTTGAATATTGGAATAACTTTTAAGATTTCTTTATCAATCTGATAGAATTCTTAAAAATATTTTCTCACTTCAAGAGTATTCAAGAACCCCATTTGTTTTCTTGAAAAGGCTCCGTCATTGAAAAAGGGTTTAATTTTTTTATTGAAAATATATCTAATTCACCAACCATTTAGGCCAAAATTAGAAATATCTTCTCACCTAGAAATTTTTTAGATAATCAACCATTTGCGATTATTAAGAATTTCATCCTTGAAATTTATTTTTATTTCTAAATTTTTCACCATTTGGGTTTATTTAGAAATTTTCTTTTTTGATTTCTTTTTTTTTATCTTTGGAAAGAAAATAATATGACAACTATTTTTTTTTTAAGTTTCATTTAAATTCTTTTACCATTTGAGATAAATTTAAAGTAATTTCTCACTTAGAGATTTTTTAGAAAATTTACTGTTTGAAATTTCTAAGATTTTCATCGTTGGATAATTGTCAAATATTTTTAACCAAAATTTTTTATTTGAAAAAGAATACAATTACTTTTATTGAAATTTCATCTAAATTATTCTACAATTTGGGACAAATTTAGAGAAATTTCTCACTTAAAGATTTCTTAGGAAATTTACCGTTTAAAATTTCTAAGATTCTCATCATTGGATAATTAGTATTTAATTCCAAAATTTTTATTAAAATTTATGTTTTTTATTTTTTATTTTTTCTTTAAAATAAGAAAAAAAATTTTAATTATTGTTATTGAAATTTTATCTAAATCATTCTACCATTTGGGATAAATTTAGAAAAAAATTTCTCACTTAGAAATTTTATAGAAATTTTATCAATTAAAATTTCTCAAAATTCCATCATTGGATAATTATTATTTATTCTCAAAAAAATATTTTATTTTGTTTTATATTTTTATTTTTCTTAAAATTTAATCATGCAAAAATATTTTTAAAATAACTAAATAAACAAATAAATAAAATAATACCAAACAGAATTAGCTCAGCTGAAGCAGTTACAGGGCAATTGTAGACACTTATTTTTTATCTTTGCCTTATTCTTGATTCTCAGCAATATGTAAAGAGGAACAATTGTAGACATCTATTTTATTCAAAAAACAAAATATTACGACTAAATAAACCCGAATTGATTTTCAATTCCATTCGAGTATGTTCAAATACCTTAATCAAATGGATCGAGTTAATTTCGTATTGGGTTTTTAAAATGTTATTAAACCTTTAAAATTTATTATTATTATTATTATTATTATTATTATTATTATTATTATTATTATTATTAGCTTTTTTAACATCTTTTTTTTCTCTTCTTCACTCCTCAAAGTCTCAGTGAAGTTAATGCACTAAAAGTTCCACTGCCACCAAATCCAACAACCAAAGTCACCAATGCTAGCCCTAAAAGTCTTTCGCAACCCCTTAAAACATGGGATTTGATGACTCAAAAGAGCTCTATAAATTGAGCCAATACACAAAGATAAAAAGGAAAAAGAAATATTTTTAAAAAGCTAGGGGGTTTCTATAAAAAAAAAAAAAGACATACACATAAAACAAAAAAAATGAAAACCATAATCCTCCCAGATGAGGAACCATCAGTATAAAAAAATTTAAAAAAAAAAAACCAGAACATTTTTTTTTGTTTTTGATCTAAGTGTTTGGGAATTTTAGAAAAAAAAACTAGTTTACGAAAAATGTTTAGG
This sequence comes from Durio zibethinus, assembly GCF_002303985.1. The sequence goes on along the minus strand of NW_019168015.1, from coordinate 6,810,286 downwards.
AGACAAAAAGGATTAACTTGGGGGTTTTTTGGGATTTTTTTGAAAAAATTTTTGGGTCACTGAAATAAAGAAAAACTTAAATTTTCTGACAACCGGTTGAATTTTTCTATCACCGAAATCTAGGAATTGGGTCAAAATTTAGGAACAATTTGAATTTACTAGCGCCATTTGAAGTTTTCGACGACAAGAAGGCAACGACCAGTCAAAAACTAAAAAATAGAGGCTACGATAAGAGGGTTGGGTGTTTTAGAAAGAGAGACTCTAGAGTAGAGAGAAAGAGGTGAAAAAAATTAAGAATAAAAAAAATGATTTTGGCCTTTTGTAAGCCCTTTAAATGATGCTGTTTTGGTGATTGACACATGCCCGACCCGCACCAGTATCCGCGCATGACCTGCTTGGAGAACTTACTCATTTGGTAAGTTTTGCCCTTTTTTTTTCCTTTTACTTTCTGTTTTGATTTTTGATTTTATTTATTTTGTGTTGATTTTTTTATGATATCATTGTTATAATAACAATAATAATCATAATAATAATAATTATTATTATTATTATTCATTTAAAAAAGAGTAAAAATGAAAATAGAATTAAAATAAAATGTAGGTTTGTTAAAATTAAAAAATTTGCATAACTCTTTAAAAAAATAATTATTTAAGGAAAATTAAAATTTTGTTTGTAAGAAAAATGTTACTTAAACTTCACCAAAGTTTTAAGATAATTTAAAAAATAATTTTGCCTAAAAAATAATAAAATAAAAAAAACTAATGAATTATTTAAGTTCATCTTTTAAATGTAATTTTTTAAAAAAATTGATAAAGTTTAGTTTTTTTTAATTATTGCAAGTAAAAATATTTTTTGAATTTCACTATAGAGTTAAGATAATCTAAAAATTATTTTTACTAGAATAAAGATTTATTTAAACAATACAAAAACAAAATAATAAAAATGTTTCTTTAAATTAATCTCTTAATTATTGCCAAAAATATATTTTTGGATTTTGCCAAAAAGTTTGGATAATCCAAAAAAATTATTTTTACTAAATACAGATTTATTTAAATAATAAGAAAAAAATGAAAATAATAAATAATAAATAATAACAAAAAAGAAAAAAAAAAACAATCACAATAAAAATTAATTAAATGTTTAATTAAATATCTTAAGTAAGGATTTTAAGAAAAATTGGGAAAATATCATTTTTCTTAATTATCATTAAAAAAAAAAATTTAGGATCTCATCAGAAGATTGGGATGATTCTAAAATTTCTTTAAAATTTTTTGAATTTTGTCGAAAAGTTGGAATAATTTTAAAATCAATTTAACAAAATTTTAGGATTTTGCCAAAAAGTTGGCGTAATCCTAAAATTAGTTTTAATAAATGAACAAAATATCTTATGATGAAATTTCAAAAATTTTGTGAATGATCAATTTTTTTTGAAATTTTTTTAAATAAAGATATTTTCTATAAATTCTGCCAAAGTGTTGAAAACTTTATAGAATGCAAAAATAATAATAATAATAATAATGATAATTTCATAATAAAATATATTTTATTTTCATAAATAAATTTTAAGAAATTAATTTTAAATATAAAGAAAACCATATCATCAAAATTAAAAGATAACATATGTTTAATTAGTATCGTTCTTTGAACAAGCAATGTGAGAGTGGTAATAACTTTCTCACTGTAACCGTACTCCCATACCCAACCCTAATTTTACAGACCTAAGCATATTTTAGTAAATCTTAATTAATTTTAAGATTTTTATTAAAAGATGATGTTTTTGGGTGATTAATCACACCCCTATAAAAAGATTGGTGATAACACTGTAAATTTTCACCAAGTCTAGCAATCAAGTCCTCCCACTGACGAAAAATTGTTATAACATATAAAATACGAAAATTATTATATCATAATTGGTATCGAAATGTCAAACACAAAATATATTTTTTTATCAAACTCATAGATGATTTTTGTCAAATTTTAAACTGTATGATTTTTTTATATCATTTTCATATTATATTATCATGTTATATCTAAAATTACCATATCTAACTAAAATTGTGACATTATTGTTTTTGAAAGACAACATTTATTGGACAATGTAAAAATGTCACGGTATTATTAAGATACCGGTAATAACTACTTTAGTTAGCAACGTAAAAAAAAAAAAAAAAAAACACTAGCTTACAAGTTACATGTATAGTCGCCAAAGACATCTTATAGTTATGCTAAAAATTATACCACGCCATATTTTGGTTTTGTAAGGACTAATATTGCACTTTGAAACCACTCACCTGATGACAAAAAAGTAAAACTCTGTCAAATTACTCCACGGAGAGGAGGAGAACCTTCGACTTAATTTTTTAACAAGGAAAAACATTATGCTTACTGTTTGAACCAAATATTTATATAAAAATGTATATTAATTCACTTAAAAAGCAGTAATATTATGATTAAATATAAAAAAATCTTGAGTAAAAATTAAAAAAAAAAATTCAAACTTCTTGTTGTAATTAATTGAGCCCCAAATATTCATTTTCATATAATTATACCCTTAAATATCTATTTTTATCAAATCAAGCACATAGTTAAATAAAAATTGAAGATGTCAATTAACGAATTTTTGTCTGATAAAGATTCAATTAGATGAAAATAAATTTTTGAGAGCTCAATTAATTGTAATAAAATTATAAAAAATTGGATGATTATTTAATTTTAATTCAAAATTTTTTTTATACATCAACCTAATATTAATATCTGCTTAAAAAATATATTATTGTTTGTTGTTGTTGGAATGGATACATTTTGAGTTTGATTTGGGTAAATTACATGATTAATCACCTAATTTTAGGTAATTTTTTTATTTTGATATGAAAAGTTACAATTTAGATACTAATTTTTATGAAATTTTTTATCACTCAACTATTCCATATCAAAGACATGCCGCTGTGACATTGTCACATCATTTGTTAAAGGCCATGTGAAATTGTCATATATAATTTACAGTTATGAGGTATTATTAGGGGTATTATTAAATTTGAAAAAAGCTTAAAATTTGAATAATTAAAAAAATAAATTATAATTTTGATACGTTAGCTTTTTCAAAAGTTTTTATTTTTGTCACCCTAATTTCAAAAATTTTATAATTTGGATCATCAATATTTGTAAAATTATTGATATTTTGGCTTTTCATTGTTTAACATCTACCATCTGATGTGATTTTTTAAACAATTTAATCATCAATTTTTTAATTAATATAATAAATTTTTTATAATTTTTTTATTCATACATTTTTTATTTTATTTTATTTTATTGCATGGAATCAAGTCTATGAACTTTAATTATGATTAGGATGAAATATTTCAAATTTTATTTATAGTTTGGCTGGCTGATGTAATATATAAAAAAATACTTGTTTATTGGGATGAGCTGGATGGTAGATACTTGAAATCATCCCATTTTAATGATTTTGAAAATTGGATTTATTCATTCATTTTTTTTTTTAATTTAAAGGGTACAATTATATTAAAATAAAAATTTAAAAATTTAATTTCATGTATTAAAAATATCGAATGCTTATTTTTATTTTTTTTATAAAATTTGATGAACTATTGGATAATTATCTCAAAAAATTTCAAAATAGATAATAAAAATAATAAAATAACTTAATATATTACATTTCATAAATATTGATAATCAAAGCATTATAAATCACGTCAGCAATTGAAATCAAAATATTAATAACGTGACAAAAATTATAATTTGATTTTTTTTATTTTTAAACTTTTTTTTTCAAAAGTTATAATCATATAGTATATGATTTGATGTGTTAATATCATGTGATATCTAATAAATTACCATATAAGCATACCATTAATCTCTAACGAGTGAATGACAAACTAATTTCATAAACATTAATAATCACATTGTAAATTTTTATAATTAAGTGACCACAATAACAAATCACTAAGAAATTAGGTGCTAAATGTGTAATTTATTGTCGTCATTTTATCGGGGTCTCTAGGAGAGTGGGAGAGCGAAGGGTGTTTTACATGTATCATCAATTGTTAGAATAATAAAGTAGATGGAGCATCTCACCGCCTCTCCCCCTGTTCTGTAAGGTTAGGTGCTTGGCATTTCAACTTGAAGAGCAGGGTTCGAGAGTCGGTATCCAAAGGAAATGAATGGAAAACCAATTATCACTCAAATGAGGTATTTCAAAATACCTTTAAATTTTTTTTAATCTTCTTACTAGATAAGATGTATCAAAATGTACGTGGAATCTTAATAAGCTCTACATATGGTATTTTTCGTACACGTGTAGGTACATGCATCCTTGCAAAATTATTTAATTCAATTTACATTCTTTTTTTCAATGACATCTGAATGCTCCGTATCCGGAAAATATATAAATTTACTTTGTAATAAACCAAGTAATATTACTGCATATCTACTTTCACAACAATATATATTATATAATATATAATAATAGAGAGAGATCAAGTTATACAAAAAAAAAATTAGTTTTTTAATTTTTAATTTTAATAGATTTAAAAGATGAGATTAAAGTTGTTTTCATTTATTTTATCTTTTGGATTTATTGAAATTAATGATTAAAAAGAATATAATTTTTTTTTAATTTTACATTAATGTAAGTTGATCTCTTTTTATATAATTAATCTGTTTTATTGGATTTTTTTTTTACAAAAAAGATCATAGCCTAAAATAGAAGAAAAGATTATAAGTATTGAAATATAAATTTAATGTGCTATTTGTTTCACTAAAAATAGCTTTTTGAAAAATAGATTATTTTTTTGGAAAATCTGAATTTTTTTGTTGTTTGGAAAATCTCAATGTAACCCAAAGTCTTTGGAAAGATTACCATGCCATACAATGATAAAGCAAACACAACCAAGCCTTTGTCATCATTTAAATGCTCCTGAATGAAGTTTCGGAGGAAGTCTCAACGAATGCCGAGATGTTCACTTTTAGGCTTCGTAAAGGAATCAATGGCTTCCACTTTAACTCCCATAAGCTTGGCCAACTTTTTTCAATAACCTGATTTTAGCTTTCGGGTGAATATTTTATCTGAACACTGTAATTTTATCCCGAGCAAAATCGAATACTCTTCAATACTTGGCATCAAATTTTTTCGATTAAAAGTGAAGCATCTATAAGATGGATCCCAAAATTGTATAGCTGCCTTTATTAATTGCTCATTGATCACTACTGAAATGAAGGATGCAATCTGCCCATACTTTTTACAAAAGCTTTCTTTTCTTTCTTCATTTAATTGTTCCCAGATAATAGCTAAATCTTTTAAATCATTTATGTGAGATCCAAACACACCTTCTCGAGTAACTTTGACACATAGTCGATAGGCAAGCAATCTTCATTATTTTGTTGGACTTCTTTTGACCAAACACATACTTCATTATATAGCTCACATAAGACACTGACTGAGGATGAGCAAATCTGAAGTTCTACGAGATCCATGAAAATTTCTTGGGGAGAAATATGTCATAGAGCAAATATCTCGATGCATAACTGTATGATATGATTTATGTAAAAAAAAAAAAGAAAGAAAAACAAAATTGAGTTAGTGTGAGGATAGGGTTTGAAAACAAATTTTTTTTTTGAGATTTTTTTGTTTTGTTTTGTATTACACACAACTTTTTATTCATAGGTATTTCTTACAAAAAGATAGATGAGGCTGTACCTAAGGTTCATTTTTTAGGCTTATTACATGCTGGGTTTGGATTGACACATGTCTAAAGGTTCCCAAATTGTTCCTCACTGTCATCCACACTAGACTAGTAAGGGACCCCGATCTTCACCTATTACAAACTATGAACGAAAAGGGTTCAATTTGAGTGGAAGTATTTCGCTTGCTATTGCAGAGGTTATCCCCTCACGAGGGCATAAGTAATTTACTTTCTCCTATAAGGGACAAAGCTCGGGTATAGAGTTCATGCATAAGATGCAGTATGTCATTATGTGTGCAAATGTATCATAATTTATTGAGAGTAATATATATAAAAAAATAAAGTAAAAAAAAAGCATAGTAAAAGAAATGTGTGTGAACTTTTTTGTTTTTTTTTTGTTGAAAATGAAAAATAAAAATTCTAAGAAATCGATTAGGACTGTTTAAATCAAAATTTAAGGATAACATGTAATTATTTTTGGCCTAACTCTTAAAAATAAATGGCTCTCCCCAGTGGAGTTGCCAAGCTGTCGTAATGGTTTTATGTCCGCTCGACGAATTTGAAAATGAAATAAAAATAACAGAGTCGTCACCAATCTTTTTTGGCTAAGTGCGATTGGTCACTTATTAAAACATATCCTTTTAATAAAATCTTAAAATTAATTAAAATTTATTAAAAAGATAATTTTAGGGTCTGCGAAACAGTTTAGGTTTGAGAGTCGATTACGTATGGGGAAGAATTAGTATCCCCATAGCACCCGTTTAAAACGGTACCAATTAACTACGTGTTATCCTTTGATTTTGATAAAAAACAGTCCTATTTTCGGTGTTTGAAAAATAATTTTCTTTGATTTCTTTTGTTTATTATTTATTGTTTTTTATATTGAAATATTATTCGAGAAAAATAAATTAGAACCTTTTTATTGAAATTATTCTTAAAATGTTTCAGTACGTTGGTAACATTAGAGGAACTCTTTCTCACCTAGATATTTTCTTAGGCATCATTTCTCGGAATATCTTAGAATCTCATCTTTGGAGGTCCAAATTTACTTTTCGTAAAAAATTATGTCATGTATGTAATGCAAATAATAACATGTTGATGCACACATTTTATTCTTTTTCAAAAATTTTATTAATTGTTTTATTATTTTTTTAATTTTTAATTTTGAAGAAAAAATGAATTTTCATTGTATTGAAGTTTTTCTATAAATATTTCAATACACTGGTAATATTTAAAAAAAATCTTATCACCTAGGGATTTCTTAAAGCATCTCTACTCTGAATACTTTTAAAATCTCATCATTGGATAAAATTTCTTTTCTTCTAATTTTCATTACTTATATTTTTATTATATTTATCAATTTTTATTTATTACTAACAAAAAGAACATTTTTATTACATTGAAAAATTTTTATAAATACTCCAATACACTGGTAATATTTAAAAAATTCTTCTCACCTAGAGATTTTATAGGCATCACTACTCGAAATACCTTTAAATCTCATCATTGGATAAAATTTCCTTTTTCTTATTATTGTTTTTTATCAATTTTGTATTAATAAAAATTTATTTTGATAAATTTAAACATTTCTACATGCATAAATATTAATAATAATAATTAAAAAAAAAATTTTACCTGAACCAGATCGGTCAACGGTCCGATCAACGCGAGTCCGGTCGGATCGACGGCTCGGTTCGATCTGACGATTCAGCGGTTTAAGCGCGGTCCAGTTCGGTCTGACGGTTCAGCTGGATCGGTCAGGGATTGAAAGAGAAATGGATCATCGGGTCAGATGTGCGGACCTAGGGTCGGGTCACAGGTCGCTGCGCAGATCATCAGAGGTTAAAACGACGTCGTTTTGGGCATTAGTGAAACGACATCGTTTTAAGTTTTGGTTGCTTATATAAAACCAAAAAAAAAAATTTTCAATCATTTTTTTTCTTCTCCCCACAAAAATCTTCCTCTTTTCCTCTCAGACAAAAAAAATCAGGGTACCAGCTCGCCGTCGTCGTCGTCGTCGCCGTCATTTGCCGGTCATCGGCCGACGTCACTGGTGGTCGAAAAATCTCAAAAAAATACTAAAAAAAATCTCATTGTTCCCCTAAACACAGATTTGGGCTTGGTTTTTCTCAAAAGTATCCCAAACGACCCAGATCGACCTTCAAAGTTTCGATCAAAAAAAAAATTTTGTGTTTTTTTTGGTTTAATTTTTTTGTGTGTTTTTGTAGGTGTATTTTGGTGCTCGATTCCCCGTTTCAGGGGACTGTTTCTGTTTTTTTTGTGTTTCTACATAAATTTTTTTAACAGAAGCTTTTTTTTTATTTTTTTGTGAAATTTTTTTGCCATTTTTTTTTTCGGTCCCTCCTCCTTCTTGTCGTTTGCAGATAACAAGCTCTATTTATAGAGCTTTTTGGGATTCAAATCCCAGATCTTCTGGGATTTGAATCCCATTTTTTCAACTAAAAATTCACATTTGCCTTTTGTGATTGGCAGCTTGTCGATTGGCCACTGGCAGCTAACGACGATAATTTTAGACTTTAGGGATTGTACATTTAATGCACTATATTTGAACCAAATAAGGAAGAAGAAGATGGGAAAAGAAAAAAGGAAAGAAAAAAGAAAAAAAATGAGAAAAAAATTAAATAATAATAATAATAATAATAGTAATAATAATAATAATAATAATAAATGATGTTTACACTTGTCATTTTATCGGGTCTCAAGGACAGTGGAAGAGCGGAGGGTGTTTTATATGTATTATCAATTGTTAGAATAATAAAGTAGATGGAGCATCTCACCGCCTCTCCCCCTGTTCTGTAAGGTTAGGTGCTTGGCATTTCAACTGGAAGAGCGGGGTTCGAGAGTCGGTATGCAAAGGAAATGAATGGAAAACCAATTATCACTCAAATGAGGTATTTCAAAATACCTTTAAAATTTTTTTTTAATCTTCTTACTAGATAAGATGTATCAAAATGTACGTGGAATCTTAATAAGCTCTACATGTGGTATTTTTCGTACACGTGTAGGTACATGCATCCTTGCAAAATTATTTAATTCAATTTTCATTCTTTTTTTTTCAATGACATCTCAATGCTCCGTATCTCGAAAATATATAAATTTTCTTTGTAATAAACCAAGTAATATTACTGCAGATCTACTTTCACAACAATATATATATTATATAATATATAATAATAGAGAGAGATCAAGTTATACAAAAACAAATTAGTTTTTTAATTTTTAATTTTAATAATTTTAAAAGATGAGATTAAATTTGTTTTCATTTATTTTATCCTTTGGATTTATTGAAATTAATGATTAAAAAGAATATAATTTTTTTTTTAATTTTACACTAATATAAGTTGATCTCTTTTTATATAATTAGTCTGTTTTATTTATTTATTTTTTTACAAAAAAGATCATAGCCTAAAATAGAAGAAAAAATTATAAGTATTGAAATTTAAATTTAATGTGCTATTTGTTTCATTGAAAATATCTTTTTGAAAAATAGATTTTTTTTTGAAAAATCTGAATTTTTTTGTTGTTTGGTTAATATTTTTGAAAATTATTTTTTATTGTTTTTTTTAAATCAATATTTCGATCAAAATAATGCTTTTTACTTAACTATTTAAATAATATTTTTACATTTATCCATAATAGTAATAATAATAATAATAATAAATATTATAAATATAAAAATAGCAATTTAAAATTAAAAATACAACACAATAAAATCATTATAATAAAATTCTATAAACTTAGAATATAATAAAATAGTTTATATATTATTTTTGCACAAAAAACAGTCTTACAAAAGTTAAGAACTATATGGATAATAATATAGAATGTAGGATTTTATCTAAAAAAAATAGTTTTTACGAATACAAAATAGTTAATATTGTTCTTAGACATAATAAACTTACAATAACCATTATTAGCCTACACAAAAAGTGGTTCCATTCAAATATTTTAATATTACAATAACCATAACTATTAAAATATTCAAAAAGATTTATTATTAAAATATTAAAATTATTGTGTATTTATAATAATGTTTAATATTATTTTAATTAATATTTAAAATAGAGTTACTTTTCTTGAAATATTATTTCTATTAATATAATAATACTTTTAATATAATTTTTTATTATTTAAAATTTAAAAATATTTTCTATTAAATTTGGATCAAAATTACTAAATTTAAAAATATTATTTTGATTCAAATGAGTTATAAATTTAATTTTAATCTAAATATCTAAAAATATATAAAAATTATATTAGTATAAATGAATCTCTTATATATATATATATTAGATATAGGTATAGAGATTTATATTTTTATATTTATTATAAATTAAAATATACCATATGAAGAATAAATATGGTATTCGAGGAACCCTTGTGGAGATTCTTTTTATGGTTGATATATTGATAGAAGTCTAAAAATTTTCAAGAGATGCTGTAATGGCTACAAGATTGTACTCTTGTTTTTAAATGAAACAATATTTTATTGGATACTCCAAAAACGACATTGGGATAAGATTATAAGATACAATAACTACTTTATTAGCAGCAAAAGAAATTTAAACTCACATTGACAATTTTTTTACTAATAACCAAAATAATAAAGTTGCCTTCTCACGTCACCGGTCCTCTCCTTGTCTTCGGAGGTCGAGTGCTTGACTTTGATCTTCAAGTACAAGGTTCGAGGGCTGGTAAGGAAAAGAAAGCAAAGGAAATTGTTTCCCTCAAATGAGGTATTCTAAAATACCTCTTATTTTTATGCCGTACAAAATCATTCAATTCAACATCAGATCAAGAATAATTTAAGATTTTAGTTTGAAGTTTCAAAATTTACGATGAAATTAAACATATTTCATTGAATGAAAGATAAAATTAATATATAACTTGAAGAGTGTAAAAACTAAATTCTTGCAAGCAACAATAATTTTATACCAAATTCATAAAATGTGGATCAAATTTATTTTTCTCTAAGTACTTTTGAGGTTGCTAATGACTTAAGAAATGAAATGTTGGCTGATGTACGGTGAAAAAAAAATGAAAAGCCATGGGAAATAAAAATTATAATAATCTTCCAAAACAGAGATTACTTTTACACATGCAAGAGCTATTTTGCCAGAAGAAACATTATTGTTTAAATTTCTCATTGTCATCTCTCAAAAACAGAATTTTGAATGTTATGAAACGAAAATATCTAATACTAATTTCACAAGTAAACAGCAGTTTACCATGTTTGGCAGAGGCGGAGCTCAAAAATGATATATTCTTATAATCAAATCCATCCCCATCAACCGGGTTTCCCTTTGAATATGTGCCACATAAGCTTTTATTTCTCTGCCATTTTTCCATGATAAAATTGTTGGAACTAAATTTCTTGATCTATCAATAAAATATTCCTATTTTGGCACAGAAATCCAAGTTTCACATGATCGAATTTGAAGACTCTCAAGTCTTAAAGAATTCCCAATTTTCATAGAAGATATGAATTAAAAGGTTAATTTAATTATTTTATATAATTATTTTAAAAAAATAATATTAAATAAATATGACATACAAATTAATTTATGAAATACATCCTTTATCTTTATCTTTATCTTTTTAAAAGAAAAACTTTTATCTTTATTTTTGTTTGTACCTTAGACCCTTCTGACAATGGATTTTTGTCTTTTTGAGGGTCGGAGCGGAATTTGAGTATTGTTTTGTTTCTTTTGACTGTAATTATTTTTAACATTTGATTTATTTACGAGCTGTCTGAATATTCAGCCAGTAATTATATTTTAGTATCAAATTGAGTTATTGTTAAAATATGGTTTACAGTAAAATAAATATGACAGAAATACATTTGGAAGTATAATAAAATATTTAATATTAATAATTTAATTTTAAAATTTTTAATATAATATTTGAATTATAAATGTTATTAATTAATATTAAAATTGTTTATAATATAATTAATATCAAATAATAATTACGTAATGTATAAATTATTTTTAAATATTCATATTAATTAATAAAATTATAATTCAAATATCACAAAAAATTTTAAAATTTCAAACATCATGTTATAATATTTCACCTTGAATATTATTTTAATCAAATTTAATAGAAAGTAATCAATCAGCAATTAAAAATAATAAAAACATATATTTTTAATCATTATATTCTTAATTAATAAATCAAATTCAAATTTATATAAACGTTTCATCAAATTTTATATGACATTTATTATTTATAAGTGATGAATTTTTCATAATTTTTTATGATAAGTAAACAATTATAAAATTATAATAAAAATTATTAAAAAGCAATAGTACCACCTAGTTTGCCAAATTTGGCCCACACTTTGATTTGCGTCTGAATTTCAATTATTGAGAAGGGGCCGTTCTGTGCTATTCATTGAACCCGTAATGGGTTCATAATATGTTGAATTTAGTATTGGAATTGATTTGGATCGTAGGTATAATTGGTTGAATCGATGAATTAATATTGAGATAAGTCTAATTTTATAATTAGATTAATTTTATAATTAAATCATTTTAAATTATTGTGAATCAATGATTTATATAATAAATTTATAAATCAGTGGCTTTTTGAGAATCGGATTGATTCAATATTAACTAATAAATTTAGGTAAAATAAAAAAAAAAACCCTTTCAAGTATTCAAAATAATTTAATTAAGCTCTTATACTAATATTTCATGAATAAGCCCCTCAACTTTTTATTTTTTATTATCAAAGCCCTTTTATCTTTATATTAATGATATGTTGATATATTTTGAGACATGTGAATAATGAAATTGCAAAAAAATTTACACGTGTAAAAATAAGTAATTTTCAAAAAAAGATAATCTAACAAAAAATTTTATTAATTGATACCTTAATTAAAAATAATTATAAAATTAATAAAAAATGACATGTTAATAAAAATGATTAATTATTTGACCATGATCTAAAATAATTAATAAAAGAATATGTATATATGTAAAATTAATAAAAAAATCTACATTCATATAAAAAATATAAAAATGATTTTAATTTCTTTTTTACTAATTTTCATTTAAATATAAATATTTCATTTTTATTAATTTTATATATAGATTTTTTTTTTACATAAAGATTAATTATTATATATTGATAAATAATATTTATATTTTAATAAATACAAATTATTATTATTATTATTAAAATATAATTATTATTTCTAACTACTAAAAATATAAAATATGATTTTAATAAAATGTTAAGTATTTTCATTTCTTACTAGTAATTAATTGTTTTATGAATTTTATATTTTAAAATTTGTAGTTTATGATGTATCTTAAAATTTATAGTTTTATTATTGAATTATTAAACTATAACTTGAGCTAAAAGTTTGAATTTTGAATTTTTAAAATATTTTATATTTTTTATTAAACCGAAAATTGACCCTATTGATCTAGTGGTTAAATCATTAATCTAGTGACAAAAAAACCTTAAACAATTTAATGTTCGATCCAATTTTAATAATTATGGTTTGAATGCCTTTTTTTTTTTTTTTTTCTGACCTTAATTCAAAGAGATTAGAGTAAGAAGGTCATGATCAAGTTTATTGTCAATTTTTAATTGTGTTATTGTCCACTAATCTCTAGTATTTACCCACACTAATCTCAATCAACCTTTCAAAGTTGAAGAAAAACTCTTCATCTTCTTCGGGAATTGATCAGTGACTCATCTTTTTTCCTCAATATATGTCCCCAACAATATGCTGGGTGGAAATTTTTTGAGAAATTACCTTGGAATAACATAAATAATATTTTTGACAACATAAAAGAATTATTATTACAAATAAGTAATAATTCTACACAAAAAAAATAAGTGTTAATATAAAAAAAATGAAAGTAATCATAAAATTGATATCATTTGACGTAAAATGGTTAGACTGTCATAATACCTTTAAGAAAAAGTTATGATAACCCTAAAAGTAATGAAAAGTAACAAGTGTAAAAAGATACTATTATAACGTAAATAATTAAGTTGGTAATGTAAAAAAATTATTATTACAAATAAAAAATAATTTTAAACAAAAAAAAGAGTTAACATTAAAAATAATGAGAATAATTATAAAATTAATATTATTTTATGTAAAATAATTAGAAGTATCGTTACACTCTAACAAAAAAAATATTTTAATAATTTTAAACGTAATAAAAACTAACAACAAATGCAAAAAGATCTTATTGAAATGTAATAAATTTGTAATGTAAAAAAATTAGCATTATAAATAAAAATAATTTTAAATAAAAAAATAAGTGTTAAAGTAAAAGGCTAAAAATAATTATAAAATTGGTATATTTTGGCATAAAATATGTTCAAAGTATCATAATACTTAAGAAAAAATTATGATAATTCTAAATATAATAAAACATAAGAAAAAGCATAACAAATTTTATTGTAACATAAATAATTAAATTGATAACATAAAAAATTATTATTATAAATAAAAAATAATTTTAAACCTAAAAATAAATGTTAACAGAAAAATATGAAAATAATCATAAAATTGATATAATTTAATGTAAAATATGTTAAAAGTATCATAGCATTAAAATGTGAGAATAATCGTAAAATTAGTATCGTTTAACGTAAAATAAGTTAGAACTATCATAACACCCTAACAAAGAATTATGATAATTCTAAACGTAATGTAATACAAGAATAAACGTAAAAATAAATTATGTTAACATAAATAATTAAGTTGACAATATAAAAGAATTATTATTATAAATAAAAATAATTCAATCAAAAAATAAGTGTTTATGTAAAAATATAAGAATAATCATAAAATTTGTATCATTTGGTATAAAGTGTATTAAAAGTGTCATAAGAACTTAAGAAAAAAGTTGTGATAATTTTAAATGTAATAAAAGATAAGAACATGTGTAAAAATTTATTATTATAACGTAAATAATTAAATTAGTAATGTAAAAATTATTATTATAAATAAAAAGTAATTTCAAATAAAAAAATAAGTATTAACGTAAAAAAGTAAAAAAAGTGAAAATAATCATAAAATTGATATAATTTGAAGTCGTAATACCTTAAAATAGAGTTATGATAAATCTCAACGAAACAGAAAGCAAGAATAAGTGTAATAAAAAATTAAAATAAATAATTAACTTGACAATATAAAAGAATATATATTTTTAAATTAAAAGATTCTAAATAAAAAAAATTGCTAATGTAAAAAGATAAAAAAAATCATAGAATTCATATCATTATATGTAAAATGAGTTTAAAATGTCTTATTCTCGAAAAAACGTTTTAATAATTTTAAATGTAATGATAAAAATGTATAAAAATATATTATTAAACATAATTAATTAAGTTGATTCTGTAAAATAAATTGATACTATAAAATTAAAAAGTATATCCGTTTTTATTTGTTAAATTAATAAATTAAATAAAATTATGTATACTTTTTTTTAATGTTTATCTATTAACTTATTCTACATTTTTTTCTTTTTTTAAATTATATTATTTTTACAATTTATTATGATATATCATAAGATATCATGATATCTCGTGACTTTAAAATAAGATCAATATATTGCGATCTTACTGTAAATAAACTCAATAAGTAACAGTAATCATATTTATTCTATTTCACATCCAATCACAAATGAAATAAATAATAATTTTAACTATAAAATCTCATATTTTATATTATTTAAAAGAGTTTAAGACATTTTAAATTCTTTTTTATATGATAAAACCAATTATTAATATTTTTATATTATTGTCAAAATTTCATATGCATATTTAAAAGTTGTTTGATAAGATATTTATGAATTTTTTTTGAAAATTTTAACCTACCTTTAAATCTTTATCCTATTACATATTTGACTAAAAAAAATATTATGCACCTAAACTCTTTAGAACTTGCAATATCTAAATATCAATTTTAATGATATGCCAATTGATTCAAAAATAACTGACAAGATATCTATGAATTTTCAAAACATGACTATTATGAAATTAAGCTTTCCTTTTCTCAGGCATATGAAACTCATAAAATAATTTAATTATAAAAAATAATGGATGAAAATTTTATTTTGTTAATTAACAAATTAAATTAATAATTGTCAACCTAACTTTAATCAAACATAAAAAATGTACAAACTTTTAATTTAAAATCAATTATTCCTTAAATAATACTGATAGACGAAAAAACACTTGCAAAAATAAATTTAGCATTGATCATTTGCCATGCCCTCTCAATTTCAATCTAAATCATTCAAAATTTTCTCAAATTCATATCCCTCCAAACCTTTCCCTCTCAATTTTTTTTTTTTTTTCTGAATTGGATGAACATATCGTTTCATGTTCATGCACTTACATTTTCCTTTTTGAAAAAGTAACCATAACGGAATCGAATAGGCAACCTTTTGATTTTTGAACTAGGGTAAGACACGCTACCATTACGCCAGAGGTTCATCCTTCATTAACCAAAAATTTGAAAAAACAAATATTTTCTCTTATAATCTCCTCTGTTTCTTCTCTGATCACTCCCTCCAGTCTCCCATGCCTCAATGCTCAATGCCCTTTCTTCCCCATCAAACTTCCAAGAAGCCCTTTCAATTTCTCATTCCTCCTAGACCAACCCACAACTCAGCCCAGTGAACACAACCCCCCCCCCCCACGCAACACCCACACCCTCTGCTTAATTAATTTTTTACTTCAAGTTTCGTCTCATCTCTCTCAAGATATACGGAAGCAAGAACCCACACCACTGCTCGCAATTGATAGGGTCAGGGAAGCTATAAAAAAGCACTGTCTCCACAGCCCACACCAACTACAACTTAAAATTTCCAAAATATGAAACAAGGTAGTTTTAAGTAAATATTTTGTGAATTTCTTAAATTAATTCCTTCTTTTACCTGTAAACTGGAGCATGAAGTTGTTCATGTTAGATTTTTTTTTTTTGGTTTTGTAAGGGTTTTTGTCTTTGTTTCGGCATGGATTGTCCTTTTAATTTGATAAAAAAAATACATATAACACAGGCAACTGAACTCAATAACTGCTACAGTGGTCTGTTGTTGCTGCTATTTGCGGCCCTGAAGCTCCGTTATATGCGTGAATCGCCTCTCGCATCTTATTTGCGGTAAATAACGGTTTTGGTGGGTGCCGTTACCGTGAAATAGCGGCGTCTATACCGCGACCCATCCTCTATTTGAATCTTGTTACTTTGAGATCTGTAGAAGAAAGCTGCCGTAATCATAACTCTAATGGTTAGATTCGACAATGAGATATCTTCCTCATCCTTCTCATCACCTTCTTCTATTTCTGGAAGGTAATATGACGTTTTCTTGAGTTTTAGAGGTGAGGATACACGAAAGAACTTCACAGACCATCTATGTTCTGCTTTAAAAAGGGAGGGAATCATCACTTTCAGAGATGATGAAAACCTTGAGGTAGGTGAAGCCATCCCACCAGAGCCCTTTAAAGCAATTCAAGAATCATGGTCCTCAATAATCGTTTCCTCGGAAAGATATGCTTCTTCCAGATGTTGTCTGGAAGAGCTTTCCGAAATTATTAAACAAAAAAACGAGAAGGGACACAGTATTCCCAATTTTCTATGATGTCGATCCATATGAGCTACGAGTACAGAAAGGGAAAGTTAAAGAAGCTTTTGCTAGGCATGAAGAAAAATTTAAAGAGGAAACAGTAAGGTGGCGAACCGTTTTAACTGAAGTGGCTAACATGACGGGATGGCACTTAAATAACAGGTATACATCTTATTCTTTCACTTAAAGAATGATCAGCATTCAGCATTAGACTCCTTTCTTCTCTTATGTGAAGCTGCAGTTATTTTCATTAAGCTATCTCTTAGTAATTAAATTGCCTTTTTGTATTGTAGGTGTAGACACTCTAATTGGTCTGGGTCTAAGCCCATTGGGCTTGATTCAATGAGATCCAGGTCTAAGCTCATTGAGTCCGATTCAATGGGATCTAAGTGATAGGCCCAAAAATTTGTTTTTATTTTATTTTATTTTATTTTTATTTTGGTTTTTATTTTGATTTCTATTATTATTTTAGGGTGATAGGATATTAGTCAAAATAAAAAAGAAGGAAAAATTGCAAATTCTACCGTGCATAAGCACTGGTATAATTGTAATTGATTTTAATCTCTTCAGGATAATTCTTGGAGTTTCTGATAATGTGGAAATCGAATTGAAGAGAAATTCCTAATTGATCAAGAACTCTGTTGAGGGATCTTTATAAAGACAACTTAGAAGCAAATCATAGGGGACACGAGGTAGAGAGATCACACAGAACAGAAAAGAAAAACACAAAAAAGGGGAAAGAACAAAAAAAAGAAACACAAAAAAGGTGAGGAAATCATAAACATAGAAATAGAAGTCAGGAGACACAGCAAGTAGAAAGTAAAAAAAAAATTCAAAGATTTTTGGGTTTAGAAAATGAAGGGGTTTTTTTTTTTGAAAAATTTGGAAAATCTCAGATTTTTGGAAAAATTCTAGTTTCTGATGAATTTTTTGGTGCCAGTTGAATTTTTCGGCAACCGTCCAGCTACTTAACCTAGAAACCGACGATCATTATTGCAACGTCTGATGGAAAATGACAATCGAAAATTGCCTAGAGAGAGAGCCAGAAGAGTAGAGAGAGGAGGAAAATGAGTGGTATGAAGAAAAGAACTGATTCTTAGCTTTTATACTAAAGTGAAACAACGTCATTTTGAAGAGTTATAAAGTGGGTAGGATCTGCTCATCGCTAGAAATCCGACTCGACCCGCAACGCATCAACCTGCTTACCCGTTTCATTCAACCTCTATTGAGCCACTGAGCCGAGTCACAAACTGAGCCGTGCCAGTCGCTTTTGTCTTTGGAGCCGTGCCTCTGCCACACCAAGCTGAGCCGTTCCAAAGGTTTTTTTTTTTCATTTAGTTTTATTACTTATTTATTAATATTATTATTGTTTTTTTTCCTTATTCATTTATTGAATAAATTGAAATAATTCATTTAATTAAACATCCTTAAACTTTCAATGATTCTTTGAATAAAAATTAAATATTTCAAAAAATATATATTTTTGAGAAAAAGTTAAAAATATCAATTTTCCTTGAAAATAAAATTTTTAAAAAAAAATTTGTAAGGAAAAGTTAAAAGTATCAATTTTTCTTAAAATAAAACTTAAAAAAAAAAGATTTTTTAGGAAAAGTTGGAAGTATCAATTTTTCTTGAAAATAAAATTTTCAAAAAAGCATTTTGAGAAAAAGTTAAAAGTATGAATTTTCCTTATTTTAAAGCATGAGTTTTTTTTCTAAAACAACATCATAAAAGAGATCTTTATAAAAAAATTTGAGCATTATTTTTTTTTCCTTTCTTGGAAACTTTTAATATTATATAATCCGATGACGGAACCTCTGCAAGAGAAACAATAATTTTCTTGTATACTCTTGAGGTGAAGGAATTTTTTTAATTTTTTGCCAAAAGTATTGGAGTCAATTAAGGATAATTTTCAATAATTAATTACTTGATAATTTTTAAGGTTTATTGGATAACGTGAAATTGAGCTGGTACCATCTTTCGATAGGCGTTGTGAAAGTGCTAATGTAATCGTACTCTCAGACCTAGTTCTGATTTCGTAGATATTGAATTTACCTTTTAGAAATACCTAAGTTAAACTTAGAATTCCTCTTTTAAAAGAAACATATTCAATTAGGTGGCCAATCGTATCTAAACAAAAAAGATTGGTGGTGACTCCTCAAGTCAATGTCTAGTGATAGGTCCACGGATCTAGATGTTATGGCAGTTTGACGACTCCATTAGGGAATAAGATGAGAGTCAAGCCAGCAAATAAATTCATGTTATCCAAAAAGCCTAATAAAATTGAATTCTTTGTAAGTTTTTTTTTTCTTTCTTTTCCATTCTTTTTTTTTTATGTTGCTAACTATGTCATTCATATACATGTGCATAACATAAGCTCTATATTCGAGCTCTGTCCCTCTAGGAGGGAGTAAATTACCTATGCTTTCATGAGGTTTTAATGCCTATGCAGTGGCTAGCGAAATACTCTCACTCAAATTGAATCCTTTCCATTGGTAGTCTATGATAGGTGAGGATTGGATGGTCTTACAAGTCTGTGATGGACGATGATGTAAAGAACAATTTGGGAACCTTTAGTGGTTAAAATCACCTAACCTTACATATAGTGTACGCTTAAAAGGCCAGCTTTAGGATAGAGCCCTTTTTACCTAGTGATAGATGTAACCCAAAGATAGGACATAAGAAGGAACAATTTGTGACCTAACTATTTTGTTTGTTTGACTTTGTGCATTTGCATACATCATTGTCATAAGTAACATCGTTTATCTACATCACTTTCATTTCATCTATGATCTAACTATTTTGTTTGTTTGACTTTGTCCATTTGCATACATCATTATCATATTTAACATCGTGCATCTGCATCAGTTTCATATTTCATCTATGTATCAACATATCAAACATAAAACATAGCATAGTATTTTTAATCATAATTATGGTGCCAAAGGTTCAAGGATAGCTCTACCAAACACTTGCACTCATCAATACAATACAAGGGCTCAAGCCAGATAGATGGAACAAAAAAATTTCAATCATCTTGAGAGGATAGAGAAAGCCCAAGAGAAGCTAGAAGGTGAGTTGAATAGGATTTTGAAAGCTTTGAACAAGTTAAACAAGGGGAAGGCAATAGAAGAGAATGCTAGCCAACAAAACCATCCCTTACAAGAGGAGAATGACTCATTGTATCTTCTTGGTTTTGGGCCACATCAAGCCTAACCCGCACAAGGTCCACCACCATAGCAGTTCACTTATCTTGTAAGGTACACATACCCTGAAATGCCATCAGCTTCAAATCTTGGATAGTATCAAAGTTATGTAAATTTTGTCTTTACAAAAAAGGTAGTAGAACTAGTTCAAGTCCCTAATTTAGAGGATCTAAAAGAGAATGAAAAATTAAAATCAAAAGGGGGTGAGTCATTGAGGGACTCAAAAGTTGACCAGAAGATTAGTATGCTAGAAGAGAGGTTGTGAACAGTGGAAAGAGTTAGTTTTTATGGTTCAGTGGATGCAGGTGGGCTCTGTTTAGTCCCGAATGTTGGTATTCCTCCGAAGTTCAAAGTGTCAGAATTTGAGAAATATGATGGTACAAAATGTCCAAAGACCCACATTACCATGTGCTGTCAAAAAATGATTGTCCATGCTAATAATGAAAAGCTATTAATGTATGTGTTCCAAAATAGCCTCATGGGCTTTGTTGCTAGGTGGTATGTCCAATTGGACAGGATCTACATTTGTTCTCAAAGCAATATGGCTCATGCTTTTATTAATCAGTATCAGCATATTATAGACTTGGCCCTTAATCATCTTTCTTTGCAGAATATGAAAAAAAAATGATTGAATCATTTAAGAAATATGCCTAGAGATGGAAGGACATAGCCTCTCAAGTGCAGCATCCGTTAACTGAGAAAAAAACCACAGTATTGTTCGTCAGCACTTTGAAATCTCCCTATTATGAAAATATGATAGGGAATGCCACAAAGAATTTTGTCGACAAGATAATCTCAGGCGAAATCATTGAAAATGTCATTAAAAATGGCAAGTTGAAAGAAGGAGAAACCAAAAAGGTGCCAGAGAAGAAAGAGATTAAAGTTCAAGCCGTGAGCCTTGATAGACAATTTAAGAGATATTAACCCTATCCACTATAAGGTTATGCCCCATACTATCTTACTGTGAACAACATCTCACCCTTACCAACCGTATCCACAACCAGCTGACCTACCAACTTACTAATCATCCTTTCAAGTACCTGCATATGATATCACTACAATAGTTTCAAAGCTTAACAACCAAGCGAGTGGTTCTAAGAGATCTTGGGATAATCATGAAAGGGCACATATTGACCCTATCCCTATGACTTACACTGAGTTATTCTCAAAACTGATCAAGAACAATTTGGTATCTTCAGTTATGCTAAAACAATTGAAGCCACCTTATCCAAAGTGGTATAATGCTAATGCGACGTGTAATTATCATAATGAGAATGTGGGTCATTCTATCGAAACTTGCCCTACTTTTAAAAATAAAGTGCAAAGTTTGATCTGGAAAGGCTTAGTGAGTTTCGACAATCAATGGGGCAAGATGTCAATAAAAATTCTTCACCTAATTGCATAAGGGCATGATTTTAGATAAGGATGTCAAGGCTGGTTGGAAGCTACTTGTCATTATAGGATTTCTTTTAAAGTAATATTAGGATTTTCTTTTATGTAATAGGATTTCATTTGTTTTCATTTTAATAAAAGGCAAGGATAATGCATTTCATTACATTTTCTCTTTCATTTAACTACTGTGCCATGCTTTGTCACCTTGCATAACTTTTCATTTGCATTCCAACTCTCAATCATGAATATTTAGACAATGATGCTAACAATAATTCTAGGATTTAATTCTGAGAACTCATTCATATTGATTTGAAAAGATTATTTAAGTAAAAAATAAATAAGTTGCTAACAAATATGAGATGGATATATCTTAAAGATGCAATCTTTTATAAAGATCCATGAGCTTATTTTGTTTAATAGAAGATCTTCAAAGAAAGCTTTCACATTTAAGATGAAAAATGGCCATATTTTTTTTACCATTCGAAAAACCATTCATTGCTATCCCTTTGAGCCTATTATGATTCTTATTAGAGAACCCCAACCAATGATCACCCTCCACACTATGGGGTAATATTTGAAAAAGAAAAGACGTAAAAGATCACAAAAAAGTCTTAAAGATGGAAAGAGAAAAAAAAAGTAAAAGAAAAAAGAAAGAAAAATGCCACACATGATTTGGGGCAAAGTAAGGGGAATCCTTTTGTGAATAATGAGATTGATGAAAAAGGAAACAATAGTGAAATAAAGAATAGGGCAAAATGTCAAGTCACATCAAATAATAAATGATCATTTAGTTTTGAACCCTTTAAACACATATATCGAGCCTATTTTATCCATTTCTTTCATGACCCCCTCACCATGGCCTATATTACAACCTTGAAAAGTCCATTTGGATCAAGTGTTAATGCTCGAATTGAATGATCATATGTTAGGCAAAGGCATGCTCATGATGAAACAATGGAATCATGCTACATTGCTCTAGAGATTAATGTGTGAGAGATATAAAAAATAGGTGAAAGATGAAAAAAAAAAAGATGAGGATGAAAAAGATAAGAAAAAAGAAAAAAAGATGAGAAAAAAAAAGAAAAAGAGAGAAAAAATAAGGAAAGAGAAAAAAAAGACAAAAAAGAGAAAGATGAAAGAATGGAAAAAAAATGAAAAGAAGAGAAAATGAAGACTCAAG
Source organism: Durio zibethinus (assembly GCF_002303985.1). Next base: position 6,787,182 of record NW_019168015.1, on the reverse strand, counting down.
TTGAAAACCCAAAAGGGCGATTTGGATAGAAAAATCTCTAAGCTGAAAGTTGGATAAACAAATCATATGAAAAAAGGTTAAAGACATCTGAAGATCCATCAAAGCTGGGGCAAAGCTCAATGAGCTCAATATGATTTTGGAAGGTCAATGGAATGAGTTTTTAAATAATCATGGATTAAATTTAAGAATTGTCTGAATGTTCATTGTTTGGACGTCATCACACCATTCAATACCATTCTAATTGATATGCTTCAAATTTGTTCCTTTATCCATTTGCTCTTATACTAGACTCACTCTTCATTGATTGCCTTTCTTTCAATTCATCTTTTGCTCTTTTATCCCTACATCCCTAGAATAGATTTAGAAAATGTATGATTGTATTGTATTTATCACGATTTGAAATTATCATAAATGAATGAATATGCGCTTAAAAGATTCTTGCATTCCTTTGAAAAGAAATCTAGGATGATAGAGGGTAAAAAAACTTAAAAAAATGATTCGAAAGGACACATGATGTGATAAAAAAATGAATATGGTGATAGATTGGTCAATATAACTTGTGTATTGTGATCAATGATGAGGATCAGTGGATGAAATTCATTCTAGAGTGGCTAGTGCTGATGAGCCTATGAGTTAAGTGATGAAAATGATGAGGATCAATTGATGAAATGACTAGTGCTATGAGTGGTGACCCAACGATGAAAGATAAAAACTTGTTATGAAATTGCTAATGCTGAGAAGTTTGTGAATGATGATCAAGTGATGAAAATAATAAGGATCAGTTGATGAAACTTATTCTAAAGTACTGAGAAGCTAAAATGGGAAAATACAAAATGGTGGAGTCTTGAGAACCATATTTCCATAATTAATTAAAATTTTATGACATGGACATCCGCATTACATGCATTACGTTGGCATTATTTTTAGAGAATGTTTAAAACTTTGGTTTGGATATGCATTTGCATTATGCAGTAAACATTTGAATCATGGTTAAGAATATGGCATTGTGAGAATCTGGATTGTTGCATTTGCATCGTTGAGAAAACATTTACATCATTGCTCATGACATTCATTGCATGCACAATTTTAATTCTGAAACTCAAATGAGAATATTTGAATTTCAAATGAGAATTTTTGAGGTGTGAATCGTAAAATTTTTCAAATGTAAATATTCGAATCCAAATGAGAATCTTTGAGTTTTAAATGAAAATCTTTGAGACGTTTGAGAATTTTTGAGTCTCAATCTTTAAGATGTTTTCAAATGTGAATCTTTAGGTCTTAAATGAGAATCTTTAAGACGTTTTCAAATGAGAATCTTTGAGCCTTAAATGAGAATCTTTAAGAAATCCTCAAATGAGAAACTTTGAGTTTTAAACGAGAATTTTTAAGAAGTTTTCAAATGAGAATCTTTGAATTTCAAATAAGAATCTTTGAGTTTTAAATGAGAATTTTTAAATTTCAAATGAGAATTAATGAGAATCTTTGAGTTTTGAATTTCAAATGAGAATCTTTGAGGTGAGAAACCCAAAATTTGTCGAATATGAATCTTCGAACTTAAATGAGAATATTTGAGATGTGAAACCCTAAAGTTCGTGGGATGTGAATCTTTGAACTGGAATGAGAAGCTTTGAACTTTTCGATATGAATCTCTAAAATTTAAATGAAAAGCTGTGAACTCAACTTTTGGATATGAATCTCTAAATTTTTGAGTGAGAACCTTTGAACTTGGACGTGAAACTCTAAGATTTCTTGAATGTGAACTTTTGAACTCGAATAAGAAGCTTTGAACTTTTGGATGTGAATCTCCAAAATTCAAATGAGAATTTTTAAATGTTGGATACGAGTCTTGCAATTTGCAAATGCGAATCTCGAGATCTTGCAAATTTGAATCCTTATGAAATTGAATTTGGAGAATCAAATTTCAGTGAGCTTTTATGAAACTGAGAGGTTTTTGTGAATCTGAACATTTAATTTTTGAAGTCAAATTGTGAATCTTTGAGTCTCCATTACAAATTTTATCGGATCTGATCTACGATTCTTATGGATAGGATTGTCAAGGAGCATTTTATTTCCAAAGTTGTGGTGCCTCTGTTTAGAGGAGTATTTATCTTTCTCAAAGTCGTTGAGCCTATGTTTAGAGGAGCATTGCTTACTTTTTCAAAAAAAAAAAATTAATGTGTTAGGATGATCATGTGAAGGGTGTCTACATCTTTGCACAATTCCTGTTGCACATAAAATGTGCAAAGAGGGATAGCTGTAGATACCCTAATTGGTCTAGGTCCAAGCCCATTAGGCCGATTCAATAGGGTCTAAACCTAAGCTCATTGGGCCCGATTCAATGGGATCTAAGTGATAAGCCTAACTATTTATTTTTATTTACTTTATTTTTATTTTGGTTTTTATTTTGATTTCTTTTATTATTTTAAGGTGATAGGATATTAGTCAAAAAAAAAAAAAAAGAAGGAAAAATTGCAAATTCTGCCGTGCATAGGCACTGACAGAATTACAATTGGTTTCAATCTCTCCAAAATAATTATTGGAGTTTCTGATAATGTGGAAATCCAATTGAAGAGGAATTCCTAATTGATCAAGAACAATGTTGACTGATCTCTATAAATACAACCCAAAAGCAAATCATAGGGGACACGAGGCAAAGAGATCACACAGAATAGAAAAGAAAAACATAGAAAAGGGGATAGAACAAAAAAAAAGAAACACAAAAAGGGGGAAAATCAAAAACACAGAAATAGAAGTCAAGAAACACAGCAAGTAGAAAGTTAAAACAATTTTCAAAGATTTTTGGGTTTAGAAAACGAAGGGGTTTTTTTTTTGAAAAATCTAAAAAATCCCAGATTTCTGGAAAATTTTTGAAAAAATTCTAGTTTCCAATGAGTTTTTCAGTGCCAGTCGAATTTTCCAATAGGATTCCCATAATCTGATGGGACATTTCGACGTCGGTTGAATTTACTGACAATCGTCCGACGATCCAACCCAAAAATCGACGATCATTCTGACAATGTTTGATGAAAAAAGGTGATCGAAAATTGCCTAGAGAGAGAGGCATAAGAGTAAAGAGAGGAAGAAAAAGAGTGGTCTGAAGAAAAGAACTGATTCTTAGCTTTTATACTAAAGCGAAACGATGTTGTTTTGAAGAGTTATAAAGTGGGTAGGATTGCGCGTTACCCGAAATCCGACTCGACCCACAGTGCATCGACCTGCTTAGTCACTTCATTCAGCCTCTGTTGACCCGCAGACTGAGCCATTCCAGCCGCTTTGTCTTTGGAGCCACGCCTCTACCACGCCAAGTAGAGCCATCCCAAAGGTTTTTTTTTCATTTAGTTTTATTACTTATTTATTAATATTATTTTTTTCCTTATTCATTTATTGAATAAATTAAAATAATTCATTTAATTAAACATCCTTAAATTTTCAATGATTCTTTGAATAAAAATTAAAAATTTCAAAAAAAAAGCATTTTTGAGGAACAGTTGAAAGTATCAATTTTTCTTGAAAATAAAAATTAAAAAAAATATATTTTTAAGGAAAAGCTGAAAGTATCAATTTTCCTTGAAAATAAAATTTTCAAAAAATATTTTTAAGGATAAGTTGAAAGTATCAATTTTCCTTGAAATAAAACTTTAAAAAAAAAAAACATTTTTTAGGAAAAGTTGGAAGTATCAATTTTTCTTGAAAATAAAATTTTCAAAAAGAAAAAACATTTTTAAAGAAAAGTTGAAAGTATCAATTTTCCTTATATAAAAGCATGAGTTTTTTTTTTCTAAAACAACATCATAAAAGAGATCTTTATCAAAAAATTGGAGCATTAATTTTTTTTCTTTTCTTTTCTTGGAAACTTTTAATATTAAATAATCTGACGACGGAGCCTCTGCTAGAGAAATAGTAGTTTTCTTATATATTCTTGAGGTGAGAGAATTTTTTTAATTTTTCTACCAAGAGTATTGGAGTCAATTAATGATAATTTTTAATAATTAATTACTTGGTAATTTTTAAGGCATATTGGATAACATGAAATTAAGTTGATACCATCTTCCGATAGGCGTTGTGAGGGTGCTATAACCTTCCTCACATGTAATCATACTCCTGAACCTAGTTCTAGTTTCGCAGATATTGAACTTACCATTTAGAGATACCTAAGTCAAACTTAGAATTCCTCTTTTAAAAGGAACAAATTTAATTAGGTGGTCAATCGTACCTAAACAAAAAAGATTGGTGTCGACTTCTCAAGTCAATGTCTAGCGATAGATTCACAGATCTAGACGTTATGACAGTAGGCATGAATCAGAATTTATTAGAGATATCGTTAAAAAGATATCAACAAAATTACGTCAAACATTTCCAAGTGCTCCTAAACCTGACATGACTGGAATTGAATCACGTTTGAAAACACTGCTTTGCAAAATAAACGTAGGGGATGATGAAGATGATTGTTTTTGGCATTATAGGAATTTGTGGTTTGGGAGGAATTGATAAAACAACACTTGCAAGATTTGTTTATACCCAAATTTCAAGTCATTTTGAAGGTAGAAGTTTTCTAGCAGGTGTTTGAGAAGTGGCGGAGAAAGATGGACTTGTTTGTTTACAAAAACAGCTTCTTTGTCAGATTTTGTTGGAGGAAGGTTTTAATTTTTTTGATGTTGATGAAGGAAATGACATGATAAGTCGTAGGTTATCCCATAACAAGGTTCTTATTGTTCTTGATGATGTGGATAACATCCAACACCTGAAATGTTTGGTCGGAAAGCATGCTTGGTTTGGTTTAGGAAGCAGAATAATTATAACAACAAGAGATGAACATTTGCTGAAAACCTATGGAGTGGATGATGTGTATAAGCCAATGACATTGAATACCAATGAAGCACTTCGACTTTTCAGTTTGAAAGCTTTCAAAAGTGATACACCTGAAAAGGATTTGGTCGAGCTTTCAAACGTGTTGTAGAATTTGTAGAAGGCCTTCCATTAGCTCTCGAAGTTTTTGGTTCTTTTCTTGCTGGGAGAGATGCTGCTCAATGGACAAGTGTAATAGAAAGACTTGAAAATGATTATAAGAAAGAAATTCTTGACAGACTTCAAATAAGCTTTGATGGAATAGAAGAAACGGAGATGAACATATTTTTAAATATTGCTTGCTTCTTCAAAGGGGAGGACCAAGATTTGGTAACAAAAATTCTGGTCGGTTGTAACTTTTTCCGGAATATTGGAGACAAATTGTCGATACATCAATTGCTACAAGAGATAGGAAGAAAAATTGTTCACCAAAAATCTCCCGTTGGATCTGCAAAACATCATCGATTAAACGCTGTAAGTCACTGCATAAATATATGTACAATATATCTGTTATATACAGTTATTTTCTTTGTAATTTCTAGTCTCTATTCAAGTTGGTAAACTCTCCACTGAGATAAATTAACTAGGTAAGTACTCTTATGACATTAATTGTAAATTGAATATATTAACTAGGATACGAGCCCAATAAATTTAAGTGGGATAACACACAAATTAACCATTGAATTATTTTAAGAAGCACATTTAAGTCATTATACTATTGTTTTGTGCAATCAACCACTTATTTTTCTCTTTGTTTTTTTTTCGAAAACCCATATATTATTATTTATTATTTTTTAACATGTTCGTTATTTTTTAAAATTTTTTATTATTAGATTGATAGATTTTATGGATGGTGGATATTATATATATATATATGCATTTGATAATAAGTTAATAATAACTATAAACAATGATTTTTATGATTGTAATTAAATTTCATTTTCATTATAAAATTATTTTTATTTTTTAACTTAATATGGTGACAATTTTGGAAATATAATGAACAAAAAATTCTAATCCAAGTAAATAATTTTCTAATCAATAAAAGTAATTCAAAGGGAATTGGACTTGTTATCTATAGATGAGGTAAATCTTTTTACAATTAATATATAATTATACTTAAAATTATAATCAATAAAAAAAAATTTAAAAATATAATGAATAAAAATATCATTTTCGTCAATAAAAAATTTTATACACATTAATGACTTTATAGATACTATAGTATTTCTCATCATGGCTATTACATAATTGAATATTATTTTTATTTATTTTTAAGTAATAATAATTATATGCAAATAAAAATGTTTAAAGTATAAATTTTGAAGTATAAATAACTAAAAATTTTGTAGTATTGATTTAAATTTATTAATACTATTAGAATTAAGAAAAACGTTTTTTCCATAAAAGTCATTAGATGATATTATAATTTTAATAACAATATTTTAATAAAATGCATTTGATGCAATTAGAATTTCTTATTTACCTTTTTGAATAAATTTATAAATATTTATAATAAAATATTATAAAATGATAATTTAAAAATATAATGAACAAATTTGTTCATTTTCGTCAATAAAAAATTATCAACATCCATGCTTTTATATATATATATATATATATATATATATATATATATATATTAGGTATAGATTATAAATATAAGCGGATTAGATAGAACAATTACAAAATTTTCTAAAATATGGAATATTATGTAATGGTTTTTCCTTAAACAAAGCAAAAATATTGTTGGTGGGATGATTGCGCTGAATAAAAGTAAGAGAACTTAAGTTCACATTTAGTGTAAATTAAGCTTTATGCTTTATTTAGAATTGGTGTGACCACTTAATTCTAACACAAGAAAGTCTTTAGTATTACATCTTCATTCATCTAATTACAATTTACATCATCCGCTTATGTTTTCTTATGTTTTGCATTTGATTTTAAGGCTATGCAAGTGATTGAAGGCTTGATTATCAATAATAAAAGGTAAAAAAATATATGTATAAACACATATATATATACATGTGTGCATATGTGTGTATATATTATTATTATTGTTGTTATTGTTATTGTTGTTATTGTTGTTGTTGCTATTATTATTATTATTGAATTCTAAAAGTAGACTATGAAATGCATAGATGCAAGAAACAAAAAATAACATAATGGTAAAGGAAGTAAATGAAAAAGTTATTGTGGATAGAGATGAATGGTGTAAGAAAATTCAAAATTACAACTTAATATGATTTTTTTTTTATTTTTCATATAATCGACTCCAGAGTATAGGATATAAAGCTTGGTTTGTTGTTGTTTTATTATTATTATTGAATTGTGGTTAATTATTAGATGGAACGTTTGGTTATTTTGCCCTAGGTTACACCCTTTTGCTTCTTTCATTTTTTTTTTTTTAGCTTTTTATCCTTATAAAGTCAAAAAAAAAAAAAAATAGAGGGTAACTCTCTACTTCCCATATATCCTTTATCCTCCCATTTCTATGATTTGAATGAGGCTATTATCAAAATTAAAGTGATAAGAGTTGTATATAATCACTTAATAATGATTAATCAAAGTTAAAGTTTAATTAATAAGAAAATAAGGTCACTTGTGGTAGGAAAAGCATATATATATATATATATAACTTAAATATTTTGTAATAAATATCAAGTTTGTTTTACATAAATTCTAAACCTAAGGCATTTAGTTTTATTACAAAAAATACAATATATTTTTGGTTGACTAACATTTATATAGATTTTTTATTTTTAATTTTTTTTTTGTATTTATAATCATTTAAACTGTTATTTGTAAAAATTTTTATAAACCTTTCATTGTTTAACACTTATATTATTAACTTTTGATTTTCTTATGATTTATGATTATTTATCTTTTTTTAGGGGCAGAAAGGTTATATAAGTGCATTTAATGTTTTTATTTTTTTCTTATTTTTTGTTTGTCATATTCCTAATCATGAGATATGTTTTTTTTAGTATTTTTATTTTTATATTTTCCTTACTTTTACCATTATTTATGATTTTTTTTATTTTAAATTTGTCTATTAGTCAATTGGAGTATGTTATGATTGATAAATTGTTTATTGAAAGAGATAATTGGAGGATCAAGGTTCATGTTTGTCGATTGTGGGATATTTTTTCTAAAACTAAACAACTTGTAAACACAAAAATGATAATGCTTGATGAAAAGGTACGTAATATGTTTACTTTTTAATTATTTTGTTCTATTTTTGTTGCTATTTTTCTTTTTATTCATTTTATTTTATTTTTTTGGTATTTTCATAGGAATTTTGTATTCATGCTGTTCTTTGGAGTCGTAATGCATATGAATTGAAGGATATGATTCATGAAGGAGGTTTATATTACATTAAAAAAATTTTTATTGTAAAAAATAAAATACTTATCGACTAATTTCTACGAATGATTATATTATTTATTTTCAAGCTAATACCATCATCAAAGAGATATTTGATGAATGAGTAAATATTCTATGACATATTTTTGAGTTTGTAGTTTATGATCAATTTGACGAACGTTCAACAAACTGCTTAATAGGCTATTATGTTGATTTTTCTTTTTGATAATTTAGTATGGATTTTGTGTTTTTGTGCTTTTATTTAAACTAAAAATATTTTTTATGCTATATTTTTTTAGTTAGATATTATTGGTGTTGTTGTTGGCTATCGACATTCAGTTGTTGGTGACAAATCCTTAAATTATATGAAGTTATACCTTCAAGATTTAAGGTATTATCTTTTTACTTTCTAGATTGACACTATTATACAAAGGATGATTTGGTAAAGAAATGAACCTTTTTATAAATATTGGAATTAAATATCATTCAAGCATATTTTTTTCTTTTTCTCTTAAGTGATAGGTTTATAATTGTTAGTTTGTGGGACAAGTTTGTTTTTGAATTTGAAGAGAAGTGCTTAACTTTGAGAAACGAACCTCAAATTGTTATACTTACTTCTTTAAAAGTGAAGAGTTTTCAAGGTTAGTGAATGTGTAAAACATTCGAAAACTAATCTCAAGTTGTTATAATTATTTCTTTGATCATTAGTCATTCTCAAGGTTAATCAATGTGTAATCAATTTGCATCTTATTGTATGGTGTGTTTATTTTTTTCTATTATAGGTGAGATCTCATTTTCTACCTCAAAATCAACTAGAATTTACATAGACGAGACAATTTCAGAAATAATTCAATTCAAGTCAAGTTTAGTGTGAGTTTTTTATTTGATTTTGATTTATTATTCTTTTTTCTCAAAGTAGTTGTAGTGTTTAATCATTTACTTTTTAAAATGATTTTTTAGCAAGATTGCAATAATTAAAGATTTTTATAATAGGCATAGGTTGTCGAGTCGATCTAATTCTTCCAAGTTTAAAAAAACGATTGTTGAGATGAAACAGCTTTATCAATCAACTATCAACAAGGTTGTTTATTTGTACTATATCTTATTTTTTATTATTTAGGTTTAATTTCTAGTGTGAATATAGGTCTTTTATTTTTAATTATTGTTATTGTTTTATGTTTCTTTTTAGGGTGAGTCTTATTTGGTTACAACTACGGTAGTTGACATATAAACTAGTTATGGATGGTGGTATGCATCTTGTGGTGGTATATATAGGTAGAGGATTGTTCTTATAGAAAGCTCTATGTTATGTCTTAATTGCAACAAACTTGTTCAGTATCCTTAAAAAAGGTAATATTTTATATATTTATATGTGTATTGTCATAACGTCTAGATTTGAGGATCTATCGTTAGACATTGACTTAGGGAGTTACTACTAATCTTTTTTTTTTGTATTTAGGTACAATTGACCACCTAAAGAATCTATCCTTTCAAGGAACACCTAAGCTTGACTAATTAGATCTTTCAATTTTCTGTATTTTTTGCATGAAATATTTTTAGTCTTATATGTTTAATTTGAGCTAATTTCTTATGTTTAAACCTATGGATAAGGCTTTTACAGATTTTGTTTGTCTTTATATATATATGGATTTTAGTATGCATTTGTCACCAATCACGAAGGAACAAGGACTTGAACGAGTAGTAGAGAGTGTGACTCCATGTAGGCAATAAATGAGATAAAAAAAATTCAGCTACTTCATATTAGGCAAGAGGAAATTTGATTCAGCTCCAGTGCTTTACAAGCTGCTCTCGCTTCCATCTCAAATATATCATATTCTTATTGTCAACATGAAGGCTCCAGCTTCAATGATTGCTCCCTCATGGTCCCTAATCACTATGCCTCCACCTTGTACACTATTATTGCGGTCCACAGCCCCATCAAAGTTGATTTTGTAGACATCATTTGTAGGGTGTCCACTTTTGGGCGTTTTGACTGGCTTCTTGTTCTTTCCTTATTATGAGCTTGAATGTATTCTGCCTGATACTTAATGAAACTTGCAGCATTTTGAATCTTTCTCCTATCCTTTCCATGAAGCTTGCCATTCCTTCCATTCTATAGACTCTATATAGCTACCATTAATATTTGCAAATGCTATTTGTCCAAATTCCTGTTATTCAGCATCAGCCTGTGTCATTGGTTATGGTTTCATTACTGACATGGTTCCATTGAAAACCGCTTTGTTGCCATATTCCCCTAACATGAATAAAGTTTCGGATTGCATGGTCTTGCGTTTCTTCCTTGTCCTCGCACCTGAAACTAATTTTATTAACCTCCCTTTTCTTTTCCAGATTAACCATCACTGGTTATGCACTATGATAGAGTCTCCAAATTAGAACTTTGATTTTGTTAGGAACATTCACCCCCAGAATCTCTTCCACATTGGTTTTGTATTTCATCAACATTATGAGACTTTCCTTCAATACTACTCAGCATTAGGTAAGTGTTTTTTAGTGCTACACTACCAAAAAAAAACGTTTTTAATAGCTTCAATTTTAGTGGTAATATTTTTATCGGTGAAATTTATCGACGGAAAATTTTGTTGGTGCAAATTGATATTATAAATTTGTCAGTAAATTTAACATTTCATTGGTAATTATTGTTTGTGAATTTTGTCAAAAATTCGTTGGTGAAATCTGTCAGTAATGTATCAATATTTTATCGGCAAAATTCATTGGTAATTCCTTGGTAATTGATTGATAATCGGTTAGTAAGTGGTGTTTTCGATCGATAAATCTATCAATAAATTCATTGATAATTCATTGGTAATAGCTTAAATTCTACTGGTAAAATCTGTTGATAAAATTATAATTTTATCAATAATTAAATTAATTTGATCCATAATTATTTAAGGAACTTATAAATTAAAATTAAAACATGTGTAATTATTTAAAAAGTTTATTATTTATCTATTATTATTAATTAAAATATCAAATCCACATCATAAATTCTAAAACAATCCCAATTATAAATAAACATCCAAACATCCCTAACATCCGCGAAATATAATATTGAAAAACATCCATAACATCCATAAAATCTATTACACAAGTCCTCAAAAACATGTAACTATGCTGTTGCATCTCCTACTCCAAAATATATGTTGTTGTCATTAGGTCTCGAAAATTGTGTTGGTAGAAATTGTTTAGACTTCATCAACCGCATCATCTGATTCATGAAAATTTTAAGCTCACCCCTCGACTCGGTTCTCAACTCATCAATTTGATTTTGTATCTGAGGCTGAGGAAATTGAGAAGGCACAGATGACGGACCACAAACTGACTGAGAGGTTGCTACTGCAGCTGTAAACATCAGGAGATTCAAAGCCATATACATGAGTACGCATAACTTCAACCCTTTCAATAGCTTTAGTCAATACCTGCAGATCGAAATCTGGATGATTGGAAGAATCTTCACTATATTTCTAAGATAATGCAACAACTTAGCTTTCTTACAAAAAGTTTAAAACAATTATTATTTCATTTTACATGTGTAATCCAATAAAATGAGACAACTTCAAACAATTCAAAATGTCAAGATTTGATTATTAAATATGCAAGAGTTTTCATTTTTCACAAAGTTATTGTATTGTAATACGCATAAAACATTATGTATTTCAATGCTAAATTTCCTACAATGTATAGACGTTTCATTACTATACTATGTATTTTATCAACAATCACAATACATAACCAGAATAACAAAGCAAAATATGCAATATTTTTTACCTTTCACAAAGTTATTGCATCTCAATATGAAAAAAATACTATTTAGTTCAATACTGAATTTCTTACAATGTTTAGGCTTTTAATTACTACATTATTTACTTCATCAACAATCATAATACACGACCATCTATATGCAAGACCATCTATACACGCAAGAAGTTCACAGACCATCTATATGCTGCTTTATAAAGCAAAGTAATCGTTACTTTCAGAGATGATGAAAAGCTTGAGATAGGTGAAGCCATCGCACTCTTTAAAGCAATTCAAGAATCTTGGTGCTCAATAATCGTTTACTCGGAAAGATATGCTTCTTCCAGATGATGTCTGGAAGAACTTTATGAAATTATTAAACAAAAAAACGAAAGGGGACATACAGTTTTCCCAATTTTCTATGATGTGTATTAATCTGAGCTAGGAGAACAGACAGGGAAAGTTGAAGAAGCTTTTGCTAAGCAAGAAAAAAGATTTAAAGAGCAGACAGTAAGGTGGCGAACTATTTTAACTAAAGTGGCTAACATCAAGGGATGGGACTCAAATAACAGGTAACCGTCTTATTCTTTCACCTAAAGAACGATCAGCATTCAGCATTAGACCCCTTTCTTCTCTTATGTGATGCTGCAATCATTTTCATTAAGCTATCTCGTAGTAACTAAATTTCTTCGCTTTTTGTATTGTAGGCATGAATCAGAATTTATTGGAGACATCGTTAAAAAAATAACAACAAAATTATGTCAAACATATTCAAGTGCTCTTAATTCTGACATGATTGGAATTGAATCACTTTAGGGAAAACTGCATTGCAAAATAGACATAAGGGATGATAAAGATGATTGTGTTCGCATTATAGGGATTTGTGGTTTGTGCGGAATTGGTAAAACAACTCTTGCAAGATTTGTTTATACCCCAATTTCAAGTCATTTTGAAGGCAAATGCATTTTTGCAGATGTTCGGGAAGTGGCGGAGAAAGATGGACTTGTTTGTTTACAAAAGCAGCTTCTTTGTCAGATTTTGTTGGAGGAAGGTTTTAATTTTTTTGATGTTAATGAAGGAAATGACATAATAAGTTGTAGGTTATCTCATAACAAGGTTCTTATTGTTCTTGATGATGTGGATAACTTCCAACACTTAAAATGTTTGGTTGGAAAGCGTGCTTCGTTTGGTTTAGGAAGCAGAATCATTATAACAACAAGATATGAGCATTTGCTGCAAGCCTATGGAGTGGATGATGTGTATAAGCCGACGACATTGAATGCCAACGAAGCACTTCACCTTTTCAGTTTGAAAGCTTTGGAAAGTGATACACCCGAAAACGATTTGCTCGAGCTTTCAAAACGTGTTGTAGAATATGCAGATGGCCTTCCATTAGCGCTTGAAGTTTTTGGTTCCTTTCTTGCTGGGAGAGATGTTTCTCAATGGAGAAGTGCAATAGAAAGACTTGAAAATGATTCTAAGAAAGAAATTCTAGACAGACTTCAAATAAGCTTTGATGGATTAGAAGAAATGGAGATGAACATATTTTTAAATACTGCTTGCCCCTTCAAAGGGGAGGACAAAGATTTGGTAACAAAAATTCTGGTCGGTTGACTATTTTCAGAATATTGGAGACAATTGTCGATACATGAGTTGCTAAAAGAGATTGGAAGAAAAATTTTTCACAAAAAATCTCCTGTTGGACCTGGAAAACATCATCGATTACGCGCAAACGCTGTAAGTCACTGCATAAATATATTGTACAATATATCTGTTATATATAGTTATTTTCTTTAAAATTTCTAGTCTCAAATCAAGTTGGTAAATCCATCCAAGATAAATTAACTAGGTAATTTACTCTTCTGACATTAATTGTAAATTCAATATATTAATTAGGATACGACCCCCACAAATTTAAGTGGGATAACAAACAAATTAACCTTTGAATTATTTTAAGATGCACATTTAAGTCATTATACTATTGTTTTGTGCAATCAAACCCCTAGTTTTCTCTTCTTTTTTCTTTTTAACGAAAACCCATATATTGTTTTTTTTAACATTTTTGTTATTTTTAATTTTCTTTTATTTGATTATTAGATTGATAAATTTATTGGATGGTGGATATAATATATATATATATATGTGTGTGTGTATCATTTGATAATAAGTTAATAATAGCTATAAACAAATGATTTGTATGATTGCAATTAATTTCATTTTCATTATAATTTTTTTTTTATTTTTTTAACATAATATGGTTACAAGTTTGGAAATATAATGAATTAAAAAAAATTCTAAGCTAAGTTTTTCTAATTAATAAAAGTGATTCAAAGGGAATTGGAATTGTTATCTATAGATGAGATAATTGTTTTTACAATTAATTATAATTATACTTCAAAATTATAATCAATAAAAAACAATTTAAAAATATAATGAACAAAAATATCATTTTTGTCGATCAAAAGTTTATACATATTTTTTATGTTATTATTAGAATTTTTTGTAAGTGAGTTACTATTAATTAGTGATTTTAATAATCTAATGAAATCTACTGATAAATTTAATCCTAATATAAGATAAGTATAAGAGCTCAAATAATTTAATGTGAACCAAGGCTTTTAATACTATACTGGACAACATTTCAATTTTCTTTAAAAAATGATATATGCCGATATTAGTTGTTTCAATCTATTATTTTTGAATTATTTGATTTAGTATAAATATATTTATAAATATATATATATATATGAACTTGTACATAATAATACTACTAATAATCTACAAAATAAACATGCAATATTTTCAAAAACCAAATAAATAAGTTTAAAAGTATAAAAAATAATATCATCAAATTTTCATAAAATTTTTAAACACTTAATCTAACCATATATTATTTAAATGAGTATTTTTCTTTTTTTCATTTAAATATTAAAATAAAAAAAATAACTTTGATTTTATGATTATTAAACTTTAGAGAGGGAGCATGATTACCTTTTTAAAAGAAATTGAAATTCTTATAAAGTTTGATTTGAAAAAATAAAGTATAAAAGAAAACAAGTTATAATAAAAAATAGAGAAATTCAACTTTCAAGAATTATTTTGTTAATTATTTTTATTTTTATTAGGTTAAAATAGTTAAATAACAAAAGACAACTTAAAAATAGTAAAACATGTGTCACATTCACGTACCGGTTGAAATAACCTAATCCTCCTAAATTAGTTGAAACTAATGAAAACAACCGGTATTACTCGGTACCTGATTCAATATAAAAAATAACCTTTAGATGTATCATGTTGTGATATAATTGGAGTGTTTCGATTGGTACAACCTGTAACGAAAAGAAATTAACAACATTGATGTGATCACCTAAGTGTGGGTTTTACACATTTTATTAGGTCAATGTGGTTTGGTGGTTGTGTAGGTTTTTGGCTTAGTTAGCCTTTGATGGGGAGACCTCTAGGGTTGTTTAATTAATTGGGCTAAGGTTTGCTCTTCACTTCTGTGAAACCCAATGTGCTCTCCAAATTATCCCTTGGCTATCAAAGGCCCAAAAGTATGAAACCTATTTTTCTTTTGACCTTGCTTTAGGCCATATGCTGCAACAAAACTTCTTGATTGGAATGCTAAAATGTAGGTATGGTTTGCAGAATTGGCTTTCTTCACACTCAATGTAACTCTTCATCCATACATAAAGTAATTGTAAGCATCTATTAAATCAACCCATACATAATGCCCTTGGATGAAGTCTCGCAAGAAACTTTATGGGATAGTCTTACTTTCACTTTTCGTTTTGATACATGCATCAACTTGAGGCAAGCTAAGTCCAAGCATTTGCACCAGCTTTTTATGATAACCCACCTTATTTGACCAATAAATCTTATTCAGATTTGACAAATTAAAAGCAAAGTAAAACCATATACTCTTCAATTGTGGGCACCATGTCTGCTTGATTAAAGATAAAATACCTATAAGAAGGATCCTAAAATTGAAGGATGCCTTTAATTAGATTATTATCCACATCCACTTGGACCAGTGAAGTTATGTCTCCATATTTATTCTTAAACACCTCCTGCCTTGTTTTACTCATGTATCCCCAAACATTGCTTAAGTCAGCCAGGTCATTTTGTGGAGATCAAGATGAACTCTCTTAGGTAATGATGAGATAAAACCCTCAGGAAAACAATTTCCTTATTTTCTTGTCCTTCTTCTGACTTGATTTTCAATTGATATGTAGATTCATAACGACCTGATGTAAACTTTGATTGCATTTGACTTTCCACGGATGTAGGTATGAGATTTGACTTATCAATGACTGATATGTAACAAATATTCCCTATATGAGAATGATGCAAATGACAATGTTAAACATGACTATAAAGATGATACATTAAATGATATTGAAATGATGCAAGTGCACAAAATCAAACAAAATGGTTAGATCACAAACTATTCCTCTTTGTGTCTTAATCTTCGAGTTACATCTATCAACGGATAAGAATGGCTCTATCCTAAGGCTGGCCTCTTAAATGTAGATTATATGTTTAGTTATGTGACATTGACCACTAAAAGTTCTCAAATTGTTCTTTACATCATTGTCTATCACAAACTAGTAAGGCAATCCAATCCTCATCCATCACAGGCTACCAATAAAAAAGGATTCAATTTGAGTGGGAGTATTTTGCTAGCCATTATGGAGATTATCATCTCACGAGAGCGTAAGTACTTTACTCCCTCTTAAGAGGGATAATGCTCGGGTATAAAGCTCATGTAATGCAAATATATGTGATAGTGTATATGAAAGAACATATAATTGTCAACTCCATAAATCAAATAAGAAACAAAAAAAGAAAACGTTAGTAAACAAATAATTACAGTTTAAAACCATTAGATCAAAGATAGGATAAATTTAAACTGTTATGGCCTAACTCATTATAGTATCCCTAATGGAGCCACCAAACTGTCATAACATATAGATTCGTAAATCTATAACTAGACTTAATAAATGGAGTCACCACCAATATGTTTTACTATGTGTGATTGGTCACCCAATGAATCTATCCTTTTAAGGAGTTCTTAACTTGACTAAGTGGTTCAAAAGTTCGGTAGTATAAACAAGTTTATAGCACCCTCACAATAGCCCATCCAAAGAAGGTACCATTTTTATTTTAAATCTATCCTAATATCTTGGATTCTAATGGTTTTAAATTTTAATGTTGAATATTGAAACTAACTTTTAAGATTCGCCATCAATCGGTAGATTTTTTTAAAAATATGTCCTCACCTCAAGAAGTATCAAAGAATTCCCATTGTTTTCTAAAAAAGCTGGCACTCGTCGGAAAAAGATTTTAATTATTTTTTTATTTTGATTTTTTGTGAAATATATCTAATATTCTACCATTTCTATGCCCAATTAGAAATATCTCTTTTTTTAAATTTTCTAAATTTTTCATAATTTGCGGGTCTATTAAAATTTTTTAATGTTTTTTATCTTCGGACAAGGGAAATAATATGACAATTATTTTCATTGAAATTCATTTAAATTCTTCCACCATTTGGAACAAATTTAAAGAATTTCTCACCTAAAGATTTCTTAGGAATTTACAGTTTGAAATTTTAAGAATCTCATCATTGGATAATTGTCAAATATTTTCAACAAAAATTTTTGTTTGAAAATATAATTACCTTTATTAAAATTCCATCTATATTATTCCACTATTTGAGAAAAATTTAGAGAAATTTCTCACTTAAAGATTTCTTAAAAATTTACCATTTGAAATTTTTAAGAGTCTCATGTTTGGGTAATTATATTTAATTCCAAAATCTATATTAATTTTTTTTATTTTTTATTTTTGAATTGAAAATAAATATTAATTATTGTTATTGAAACTTTATCTAAATTATTCCACTATTTGGGACAAATTTAGAGAAATTTCTCACCTAGAAAATTTATAGAAATTTACCATTTGAAATTTCTACAAATTTCATCGTTGGATAATTATTATTTATTCTCAAAAAATATTTTATTTTTTATTTGTTCTAAAATTTAATCATGTAAAAAAATTTATAAAATAAATAAATAAATAAACAAAAACAAAAATTAAAAAAAAAAACTAAAAATGGCTCAGCTTGGTGGCTGAAACAACTCAGCTGAAGGCACAGATATCAACTCAAAGATGTGGCTCGAATGTGCAACTTGGCTCAACCTGGCTAAAGAAATTGGCTGGAATGCTGGTCGACAGAAGTAGGTTGCATTCAGGTCGGGCCACCTGAATAAAAACACATAGATCCTAAGTGTTTATTAAGGTGAAAACAATATCATTTTCAGAGGGTATAAAAGACCAAATTCAACCTTTTTCCTCAAATTTCCTTTGCTTTCTCTCTTTTCTCCCTCTTTCCTTTCTCTCACTCTCGAAAATCCCTAAGAACACATGTTGAATCTTTATCAGATTATGAGATTTTTTGTCAAATTTTGAGTTGGTTTACCAGAATCTGGTTAGAAGTTCACCGGATTCTGAAAATAGACGCCGAAAATTAGGAACCTCACCGAAAACTGGGGATCTCATCGAAAAGTCACTAAAAAATTCAAACAACACTATAAAATTCCACTGAAATCTGAAAATTTTCCAGAAAACTTCTAGAAAAAAAATCTACTTTTTTCACTTAAAAAATCTTCCACAATTTTTTGATTGCCTTTTGGCTTCCTTTACGTGATTTTTTTTATGCTTTTCTAACCTGTGTTTCTGTATTTCTCCCTGTCCTTTGCCTCTGATTAGTGTGT
Source organism: Durio zibethinus (assembly GCF_002303985.1). The sequence continues at coordinate 6,768,436 of NW_019168015.1, read as the reverse complement.
GAATTTATAAGGAGTAGGTAGAAAAGCTCCTAATGGACTATGAATCCAACATTGATAAGATTTTTGTATTATCACAAAAACATCAGATTTATCCTATGGAAATTGAAACCACTTCAACTTCGCCAACAACTATTCACTGTAAAATTTGCATTTTTTTGCTTTTTTTTACTTTTTTATTATTAAATCTATTATCTCCTAAAAACCAAAAATAAATCAATAAAAAAATCAAAGATAAATGAAAACAAATAATGGGATAATCAACAGAAAGATAAAACCCTAAATAAATAAATTAATTAAAATATAAAATAAAGAGTAATTAGGCCTAAAAATTTAACTATATCAGGCTAGGCCTAATGGGTTTGGGCCTTGATCAAATAGGGTGTCTACATTGACCATTTACAAACTTCTCAAAATCTCGTCATAAGATATTTTATTTATTTAATAAAATGATTTTAAGAATATCCTGACTCTTTGGCGAGACTTAAAATTTATTAAATAAATTTTAAGATTATCTTGATACTTCAACGAAATCTTAAAAATTTTAAACAAGTTTTAGGATCATTTCAACTTTTTGATGAGATCCTAAACAAATTTTTTTTATGATAATTAAGAAATTTAATTAATTAATTAATTTTTATTGTGATTTTTTTGTTATTATTTACTGTTTATTATTTTTATCTTTTTTATTATATTATTTAAAAATTTTAAATTATTCCAATTCACTGGTGAAATCTAAAAATATTAATCTTTTACTTATGTTAAAAAAATCGAACTCTTTCAATTTTTTTTAAAAAATTTACATTTTTAAAAAATACTTATTCAAAATATCAATTATTATTATTTTATTATTTTTTATATTGTTTAAATAAATCTTTATTCTAGTAAAAATAATTTTAGATTATTCCAACTCTATGGTGAAATCCAAAAAATTATTTTTATTTGCAATAATTAAAGAAAACCAAATTCTTTCAGTTTTTTATAAAATTATATTTAAAATATTCATTTAAACAATTTATCATTTTTTATTTTATTTATCCTTTTTTTTAATTTTATTTTTTAACAAAAATTATATTTTAAATTATCCCAACACTTTGGTGAAATTTAAATAACCTTTTTGCTTGCAATAAAATTTTATTTTCCTTAAATTATTTATTCAAAATATCAATTATTGTTATTTATTATTATTTTTTATATTGTTTAAATAAACTTTTATTCTAGTAAAAATAATTTTGGATTATTCTAACTCCATGGTAAAATCCAAAAAATTATTTTTACTTGTAATAATTAAAGAAAATCAAATTCTTTCAGTTTTCTCTAAAATTATATTTAAAAGATTCATTTAAATAATTTATCATTTCTTTTTTATTTTATTTATCTTTTTTTAAATATCATTTTTTTGCAAAAATTATATTTTAAATTATCCTAACACTTTCGTGAAATTTAAATAACCTTTTTACTTGCAATAAAATTTTATTTTCCTTAAATAGTTATTTTTATTATTATTAATTTTTTGCATATTATATTTTTTTAAGTCCATATTTTATTTTAGTTTTTATTTTTCATTTTATTTATTTATTTTTAAAAGAATTATTATTAGTAATAATATAAAATAACAATAATAATAATAACAATAATATCATAAAAATAAAAAATCAACATAAAATAAATCAAATCAAAATAGAAAATAAAAAGAAAAAGAAAAACCTGTCAAATGGGTTAGGTCGGCACACAAGTTGACACGTGGGTTGGATACGGGTCAGACACCCAAAATAGCATCGTTTTGAAGTGCCTAATAAAGGACTGTTTCTATTTTTTTAATTTTTTCTTTCCCTTCCCTACCCTTAGAGCCTCTCTCTTTCTAAAAACATAGCCCCTTTCGCCGACCACTATGGCAACCTAGATTTCAATCAGTTGTCACCGTGCACCGATGGCCAGAATCTTCAACAGCATTGGAAATTTTAAAGTTTTACAGATTATGGTGATATGCCCAGATTTCGATCGTCAAAAACTTCAAATGTCGTTAAAAAATTCAAAGTTTTCCAAAATCTGGTGATCTAAAAAATTTTTCAAAAATTCCCAAAAAATCTCAAATTAATCCTTTTTGTTATCTAGACACTCTTTCAAAACAAGATTTTTCAAAAAAAAATCTCAAACCTCCTATATTTAGAATTTCATTCTTAGGGGTTTTTTTTTTCTGAAATTTTTTTGTGTTTGCTACTAGTTCCTTTGTCATAAAGGACTATGATTGTTGGTTTTGTTTTGTTTATGTGTGTTTCTTGTCTCTTTTTTTTTTTTTCTAGAACCCCTAGGCTTCCTTTTGTGTTCCTCTTTTTTTTGGCTCTCTTTTTTTTTTAACAGTATTTCCCTTATTTTTCTTCCTCTTCATGTTTTTGAAAAATTAGCTCTATTTATAAAGCTTCAGGGGATTTTAAATCCATATCTCCTGGGATCCTTGTGCAAAAATTTTGAAGACCTATCTAGTGGACTTTTAGTCATTGGATTTCATGCTGTCAATTTAAGCAGTATCAGGGGAGAAAAAATGAATCATGTAGCTTGATTTCAGCTACCAGAGTTGAAACAAAAAAAGTTTTTTTTGACTTTTTCTTTTTTTTAGAATTAATTAATTAATTAATAATTAATAGAAGTAGCAATAATAATAATTAATAACAATAATAATAAATTATATTTAAGTTTAAATAGAATTAGACAAAATTTATGCCTATAGGCATAATCTATAAGACCTATAAAATTTTAAATATCAAGTTTCATAACCTTTGGTTAGAAGAGCTTTCTTTAAAGTCTTATAGCCTCTGGTTAGAAGAGTTTTTTTTTTTTAAAATCTTATAGCTTTTAGTTAGAGAAGCCTTCTTTTCAAAGTTTCATAACCTCAAGTTAAAAGAGTTTTCAAAAAAATAATTAGTTAAATTTTTTTTTGTTAATAGAAAAAAAAATGCGGAGTGCTTTTGTGTTTTCTTTCTTTCACAAAAAAGAACAAAAACAAAAAAAAAAGAACAAATTGTTCATGTTTCTAACATCATGTTCACTTAGATAAAAATTGTTATCTTTTCATCTTTGCCATATTCTTGATTCTCATATTATGCAAAGAGGGGTAGTTGTAAACATTTATTTTGTCCAAAAAACCAAATATTACGACTAAATAAACCCGAATCGATTTTTAATTCCATTCGAGTATGGTCAAGTGCCTTAATTGAATGGATCGAGTTAATTTCGTATTGGGTTATTTTAAATTTTATTAAACCTTCAAATTTTATTATTATTATTATTATTATTATTATTATTATTATTATTATTTTCTTAATTCTTTTGACATCTTTTTTTTCTTCTTTATTCCCCAAAGTCTCAATGAATTTAATGCACTGAAAGTCCATCTACCATAGACCTAATTTTGCAACACCAAATTCAACAACCAATCACCGATGTCAATCCTAAAAATCTTTCACAATCCCTTAAAACATAGGATTTGAAGACTGAAAAGAGCTTTATATATTGAGCTAATACACAAAGACAAGGAGGAAAAATCAATATTTTTAGAGAGCTAGGGGGTTTCTACAAAAAAAAAAGGCACACAAAACAAAAAAATGAAAACCATAGTCTTCCCAAAAGAGGAACCATCAGCATTAAAAAAATTCCAAAAAAAAACAAACTAGAACATTGTTTTTTGTTTTCGACCTAAGTGTTTGGGATTTTTTTTTTGAAGAAACTAGTTTAGAAAAAGTGTTTAGGAGGCAAAAAGGATTAACTTAGGGTTTTTTTGGGATTTTTTTAAAAACTTTTTTAAGTCATTAGAATATAGAAAAACTTGAATTTTCTAACGATCGATCGAATTTTTTGATCACCAGAATCTTGGAATTGGGTCAAAATTTGGGAACAATTTGAATTTACTAACACCATTTGAAGTTTTCGGCGATAGCAAGGCAGCAATCAATCGAAGATTGAAACACAAAGGCAGTCAATCATGGGGTTCGATTTTTTAGAAAGAAAGGCTCTAGAGTAGGGAGAGAGAGGTGAAATGAAAAAATAAAAATAAAAACTAATTTTTGCCTTTTATAGGCCCTTTAAAATGATATTGTTTTGGTGTCTGACCCATGCCCAACCTGCGCCAGTATCCGTGCATGACCTGCTTGGAGATTCGACCCATTTGGTAAGTTTTGCCTTTTCTTTTTCTTTTTATTTTTTGTTTTGATTTTTGATTTTATTTATTTTGTGTTAATTTTTTATGATATTATTGTTATAAT